>VXCB01000020.1:0-430243 GCA_009613015.1 Mollisiaceae sp. DMI_Dod_QoI
CATTTTGATTGTATAAGAGGGTAGGTGGTAAGTGTTGAGAGAAGGTGATGGAATTAAAAGCGGCGGCAGAATTGCTCACCGCCTTGCCCCCTGCAAGTCTCTTGAATTATGGCAACCCCCTTTCGTACAACGTCATCGGAGGCCGTAGGAAGAAGGGCTACTAAACGAATTTCTTGTGACGACTTGTGCAGGGAAGAGTAGAGAGGGCCTTGTTGCGTAGACATGATAGTAGCGTCAAAACATCAAGACAAAAGCCTCGAGAATGCTCCGTGATGCTATGTCTCTTGAAGAAGCGATGAAAGCTATTGCCGGATAATCCTAAAACTTCTAGACAAAAGCCTTGAGGGTGTTCGACAACTTGAGAGTGCCTGACAACTTGATATATCCTCAGCGAGCGCGGGCAGGATAAAAATATACCAGAATGAGCCTAGGTTTTAACGACGAAGCAATTGAAATGACCGAGATAGAACAAGATCGAGGGAAAAGCGGTTTGCAGCCAAGGCTGAGCAAAGCCACGTAGTAGCGTAAAGTGTCAGCCATTGCACGAGCAGCAGGCAACAATCTCCTCCTGAAACCTAATTGTAAAGTAGATGACCTCATGCTTCAACCTTGAAATACCTTCAACACAGCGCGAGTGGTCATCGAGGTGGACGTCGCACGTGGATAATGCACGTGTGTCACGTGCGTGCGCTCTCAGTTAGGGCAAGAGTCGCCTGCTCATGTGCGCATCTATTTTCGACGCTCAATCATTGTTCACAATAGGCTCTTGATGCAGTGTCAGCAATTGGTGCTGACGTTTAGTGACTGGGGTCTCGGATTAACGAGCCAATCAAAACGATTAGGTAGCGGAAAAGGACAGGGGCAAGTGACGGCCGAATGACGGACGGGGCTCTCGGAACTCCATTGTGAAATTAAGGTTTGATACAGCACTCGGTATTCAGACCACGAAATTTCCCTCGACACCAACGTCCTCGATAAAGCTTCGCTCTCTCATCTGACCTACCGATTTGATGCTCCGCCATTCTCTATAGCTCCTCATCGCGACGTTGAGCAATCGATTGTCCAGCATGACCGCTACGGAGGCCTTTCCGCTCCTGTCAACCACCGACAAATTGGCACCCTTAGGGGGCCACGGCAGTATCGACAAACCACGAATCCGCAGACGGTCCAGTGGACTCGGGGGAGAGATCACAGCGGGAGATACAAGTGCGCCAGCTCTAGCAACATTGGATGTGAGACCGCCTTCTCCCGGCACGATCAGAGTACGCGTTTCCCCCCCTATCGTCACAGCTTGCCCCCAGCTGACACCCAGCAGGCGCAGAACGAAAGAGACCGCAAGAAGCCCTTCTCGAAGCGACGAAAAGCCAAGACGCTCTTCCAGCAATGGAAGAGGTACGCGTTGAAACATACCTGGGTCACTCCTCTCGTTCTCATCGGCGTCTTCCTCGCGCTCTATGCAATCAACCCCACCGAGTCGAACGTGATACACCACTTCATCTTCCTCTCCTACAAAATACCGGGTGCGGAAGGAACGCTGCCTCAGTATGGCAAGGGATTGTGGGATTTGGCATTTGTCGCCTTTTACATCATAGTTCTGTCTTTCACACGTGAGTTCATCATGCAGAAGCTTCTACGGCCCCTGGCCAAGCGCAGCGGATTGAAGAGCCGAGCGAAGCAGTCCCGGTTCATGGAGCAGATGTACACTGCCATCTATTTTGGATTTACCGGTCCTTGGGGGTTGTATGTCATGAGCCGAACACCAATCTGGTACTTTAACACTAGGGGGATGTACGAGGGCTTCCCGCATAAGACCCACGAGGCGGATTTCAAATTCTACTATCTCTTCGAAGCAGCATATTGGGCACAGCAAGCAATTGTGCTGCTCCTGGGAATGGAGAAGCCGAGAAAGGATTATAAGGAACTGGTTGGGCATCACATTGTGTCGCTAGCTCTGATAGGGCTGAGCTATCGCTTCCACTTCACCTACATGGGATTAGGAGTCTTCATAACCCACGACATCAGTGATTTCTTCCTGGCTGTGAGTCCAATTTTGCCGACATGTCGATTTCCACTCGCTAATATTGCTAGACCTCCAAAACCCTCAATTACCTCGATCACCCATTCGTGGGTCCTTACTTCGCCATCTTCATCTGCGCCTGGATATACCTCCGCCACTACCTGAACCTCCGAATCCTCTGGTCGGAATTCAACGAATTCAAAACCGTTGGACCCTACGAGCTCAACTGGGAGACGGAACAATACAAATGCGAGCTCTCACACATCATCTCCACTGTACTGCTCGCCAGCCTACAGAGTCTGAACCTATTCTGGCTCTGGGCAATCCTGCGAATCGCCTACCGATTCGCCTTCCTGAACATCGCAGAGGATGATCGAAGCGACAACGACGAACATGAGTTTGAAGAAGAACGGAGATTAGATGCTCTGGCCAAGGAACAAGCCGAGAAGGCCGCCAACCCGACGGTTCTGCTAAACGGAACACCAGTGAACGGGAACGGGAATGGGAACGGGAACGGGCATAGCCATGGTCATGGCCATGGGAATGGAAAGGCGACGGGAATGGAGACCCGAGCGAATGGGACGGCGAATCGGAAAGAAAACAGGAGGAAAGCTTGATTTAACATGCTCGGAGCATGATCCGTCGCGACGGGTTGGCGTGGGGGGCTCCCGGGAAACGGAATCTGAGGTGGGGTGTATGGGTACAGTACCCCCTTTTATGAGGTTGTAATGAACGGGCATAGTAGCGTCTTCATATGGGGTTCCGCTCTCTCTCTCTCGAGAGAGAGAGAGAGAGCGTGTGAAGACTGGCACTATGACTTATGACGGTCGTTACATTGTGTCCTGGCTATCCGGTGTACTGTAGGATGAGGAGGATATTGTCGGGGACCAAAACCGGTCGTTCCACTTCTTGTATTGATTGCATCCGAAGAAAAAACTATAATAATATGAAACGGCTATCCCCAACCTTAAACCCTCCTCTCCCGCGTGGTGAAGTCGTCAGATAGAGAGGGAAGATGCAAGATCTGCAACCCCCCTTACTACTGTACGTGCGTAGGTGAGCTGATTATCTTACGATTGTTTTCGAGTCCGGTATGGGAATAGCCTTTATGCGGGACAAAGACAAATGGCAGTTCGTTGAAGAATATGCACTTCTTCATTACCCTTTCTGATATGTGACAGAGTGGATCCCTTTGTTTCCCATCAAACGCAAATGCAATGCACCTTCAAAGGGACCGTTCTCCCACCCAAAAAACCATCATCCATTCCACGCCTGCCTGCCTTTTGAGGTTATACAAAAACTCCAGCGGCTCGCTGTTGTCTCCATCACACATACACATTCTGCAGCAATTTACGGAATTGGAAAGGAGAACCACGACCGAGATGCAGACGCTGGTTGCCTTGTCCGCCTCGCGCCCGCTTTGTGTGACTAAGATCGCCTGTTATAGAGAAACGTGCTTCGTGGATGGAACTTTCCCTTGACCGCAAGTCTGACTGACGTGTTCTGGTGAGGGGAAAAGTGTTGAGGTAGGGGCGAATGAAACGAGCTACGATATTGAAAAATTTTATTGTCAATTTTTTCTTGTGAAAGCGGGGAATGAGGAGATGAAGAGCCTTATATACGAGAGATGCGCAGACGAAAGATGAAAATGCTGAATACGGTTCAGTTCGAGCTCTTCTGAAGCCTTCAGGACCTGAGCGGACAAGGTTCGTGAGCAGCGAAGTCTTAGGCTACTCTTTTTCTGCACAACCTGCTGCAGCAGCTTTTGTCCCTGACCAAGTTGGTCTAGTTTTGTCCTACAAATTTCAAGTACAATCTATGACAGCATTTTTGACAGCATTTTTGACTGCGATAATTGTTAAAAATCATGTTGGCTGGCTTTTTTGTAACTTTTCTATTCGCTCTTGGCGAACTTCACCTTACACAGCCTCATCTATAGGCATTGCGCACAGGGGCGTGACTCCACGCCTCAGGTTGGTTTGTCCGACCGTCATCATCAAGAACACAAAGATGTCCTCTTCAGTTTTGGAGAACTACTGCTACGACAATCGCTGTGTCTGTCGAAAGTCGAAGCTTTCAATAGTTCGATGCAGAAAGACAGAACTCAACCAATTCACTTTGCAGCTCGCTCAGAACAGATGCACAGTTGCAAGTATCCATTCATGTCTGCGAAATCTGCCAACTCTGCATGACTGTAATTCATCTGAGCACAACACTCTCTGTGGAGTCTCGAACACTTCCAATCACTCGAGACAGTCTTGGTCATCTAGAACTCAAAGGAATCTGCAACGCACAAAACCAGTTTCGAAAGCTCCAGCTTGGAGACGTTGGATTCGTCATCACTTCTCGTCTCTAAATACTACTCTCCGTCAGATCAATGTCTCGCATTTGACTTGCTTGCATGTCGTCGGCGAGGTTCTGCACCAAATGCATTAATCCTCGGTCATATCTGTACGTGCCAAACAGACATTGGCCCCAACATATCGCGATGCGCTGACATACTCGGTTCCATGCTATAACAGGCTCAATGAGATCTCCCGAACGGGGCTCGGTGGATTGACCTTCCTTGGCTTGCACAGTCCGACCTGGGTATATCGGATGCTGGCAAGGTGTTGCACGGGAGCTGTTGTTGCTTCTTCCCGCCACCTTTCGGCCCTCCCTTGACCTCTCCTGGAATTTGACAAGCACTGCTTCCAAATAGTCTTTCCGTATTCCTTTCTGCCGCAAGAATTGCTGGCAGGCTCTCCTTTTCCCAGGATTGCACCACCTGTTGTACGACGTTGGGCCTGGAAATGATCTGATAGAAAGCCCAAACAAGCAGCGTTGCATTTGGCGTTCAGAGAAGAGTTTTCTGGGACAGAAATCGATCGCAGTTCTTCCTTCAGAGTGGATCAAGTTCTGCCTCTAATGATCGATCAAAGGCGCCCCCAAAGCCCCAATGGCTTGAGGCTGTGATCGAAAGTGGAGAGCCTGCTCCTTCGATTAACTTGAAGGATACTGGTGTGTTGCGAAGAGAGCTTGCTATTCGATCGAAACATGCACGACTATCCCTCGGTACTCTGAGATCGACTATCAGGAGGTTTACCTCACCATGGAAAGGGAGCCAGCCGACGAAGCGAAAGGGAAGGGACGGGACGACGGGAGATGGGTGTTGTCTCTCACCGCTGAATCCGAATCCTTCCCATCTGATATCGGAACCAATATGCCAATGACACTGGACACCCGAGGGGAAGTTACGTCGTCACACAGGTCCTATATGCATATCTGCATTGCGAGGTCGGAACGGCAGTATTGGATTCGTTGGACGCTCCAATGTGAGATGGCTTTTCGTGCTGCAACGCTGTTAGGGTGGGAGCTTTCACGGTCTCGTGCGGCCGCTGCTGGTGGGAGCGCAAGTGCAGCAGGAGCAGGAGCAGCAGGAGCAGCAGGAGGAGCAGCAGCAGCAGCAGAAGTGTGCGTTCGTTGGACATCTATGCATGACGCATATGGATAGTACTACAACTACCTCTGTCCGGCAAGAACAAACTCTGTCGCTCTTGCTCTATGCTCGATGGAGGCGATGGGGTCGAGCGTCAGCCCGGGGAAGTATCCGGGGCAGCTGCGACCGGTTTATCTAGCCCTTCGCTCTCCTCGTCTCCCCATTATCCCAAGCTCGACAAGCTCGACCCATGATGCGCCGACCCACGGTACTGCGTTCTGTCTCTGTCGGACTGTACTGTACTGTACTGTACTGTACGATTGCCTCTGCGCAGACGACCGCAGACTACTGCGTACTGCGCAGTTCTAGGCCTAGGCCTCTGGCCCCGCAAACCACGTGTCATTCGTGTCTGACACGCAGAGCACGACCAGGGGAGCTGAGCAGCGCAGGGGAGCAGGGGAGCAGGGGAGCAGGCGAGGCAGGACAGGGAGCTGCAAGAGTCCCGAGCGAATGGCCTCTGGATTGCGCGTGCGGCCGAACTGAGACCCCCGCAGCTTTCAGATTCGGAGGCCGGGGCGTGGCGGCTGTCGTGCAAGGCTGGCTGGCAAGCGGACTGCATAGCGAGCTTGTTAAGGCCTGTCACGACCTCGTTGGCGCTGTTCCACACACCCATAGGCGACGGTGTGGCACGATACAATCTATCCCGAGCGTCTGATGGAGGGGGAGGGGTCGATATGATATGGATATTGCTGTGGCGGCGCGGGGCGCGAGGGGGCCGCGAGCATTGGTGTGGAGACGGTGCCGGGTGTGCTGCTGTTGGTGTATAGTAGAACTACATTGTGTGTGTGCCATTGTGCCATTGTGCCATTGTGCCATTGCGAGCAGCACGTCCTGAGCTGGAGAGGCTAGACGTACCGCGATCGATGTCTATATCGATTGATCAAATAGCATACTAGAGTATGCGGCTGCCACTGGCCCTAGGAGCGCCAGCAGCACACTAACCCGGACTCCAGGACGCCGCCAGCCTATCCAGGCGCGCTGTTGCCAGTTCAGGACCGTCGAGACGTCCCACTGGCCTGATGGACAGATTGTTGGTGACTAACGGCGCGCGGATGACTGGTGGCTGTAACTGAAGAGAGCGTGAGCTGTGAGCTGTGAGGTGAGAGGTGAGTGAGGTGAGGGTGAGGTGAGGTGAGGTGAGGTGAGGACCGTGAGACGAGGCGAGCGTGCGGTCTCGAGAGAGAGAGAGAGCGAGAGAGTAAGAGAGGGACTGCTTGCGCGGTGCGCTTGACGCTGGCAGTCCGGAGCGGTACAGTCAGGGAAGGTAAGGTTACAGTACCAGACCGACCCAGAAGGCAGTCACAACCCAGAACCCAGAACCCAGCACCCAGCACCCAAACCCAGCAGCCAGAACCCAGACCCCCAGCCCAGCCTGGAGCTGCTGAACCCTACCATAGTACCGTAGTACCGTATCTGCTGGTATCTGTGGTATCTGAGTTTTCGCCCTCTCCACTCTCCACCTCCACCCCTCCCAAGATCCTCTCTCCACCGCACAGCAAAGGCGGTCTGCCCATCTGCCACCGCGCGCAGGGTGCATTTGCTGCATCGCGCCTCCACCACTCACGTTGTGCAGCATTGCGCTCTCAACCTCAAACCGCAAATTCTCTGGACGTTCCATCCTCATCCGCATGTCTGCATGTCCAAACGGAGGTGGGCGAGGCCAGTAAATACCCGGAGTTCCAATTTCGTACTTCACTCCTTGTCCTTCTTTCTCCGATCGTTCGGTCCTTTGCATCTCTCGGTGCTCTCGTCTTGATTAGATCGAGGGGTTGCCGTCGATCATCAGCCGTCCTTCACTCTTTCTGCACAACACCAACCCTCTCCACACTCACGCGCGAGGTACTTTTCCACGCATTTCCCACGAGCCCTGTACCAGTACGTCTGAACCCTCCGTTTCTTGCCTTCGATTGCATATCACATGGCGTGTGTGCCGTCAGAGACATTCTAATACCTAAGCCACACGCTGACGGCATCTTGTGATCTCGCAGGTGGCAACCCCCGTACCGAGGCCTCAAAGCTTCGTGTTAGACCTGAACGTACTCAATTTCAAGCTTGTTTCAATCGAATGGGCCATGAGCTGTCCACGATCTCCTCTCGCTACGGAATACTGATGAGGGAAGGAGGATATTGGGTCTTAATCAATAAATTGTAATGGCAGGAGGGACACTCGAGCTGAGCTCGAACTTCGACTACGATGGAACCGAAGCCATATCTATTCTCGTGGATCTGGTGCACTTCAACTACGCCTGGGTCTTGTTTGTGGTATTCCTAGTAGCATTTGTTGCGAACAGCGTACTCACTGCAGAACCGTCGTCCGATTCGAAAGAACCAGTTCTCACTGGTCCGGGAGGGAAACCATTGCCACGTTCTTCAGCTCGAAAGAGCAAGGAAGAACGCGAGAAGAAAAAGAAACTTAAAGACTTCAGCCCTGGCCGGAAACTCCTGTTTCTCTACCTTTCTGTTGGAGTTCTTGCGACCTTCGTGGGGAATGGTGCCAATATCATCATTCATGCTCTCACCGAAACCGACAATGACTGGTGGTGTGGTGAAGCCACTGCTGTAAGTGGCAATTGAGCATAACTTCCACATTCGATGGGCGCTGACAAGTCTAAAAATAGCTATACGTTTGTGCGTCGGGCTTCTTCTACAGCATCTTCCTAATCTCACTGGTTGACACAACACCCTCCCCAAACATTGCTCACCAAATCACATGGTGTATTGCCGCAATTGGAGAGCTCTTCCTCTTGGGAGGCACGATTTCCTTATATACCAATCCACACAAGGAAATCAATTCCTTAGTGGACGATGACGATATCTATAGAGCGCCAAATAACTATGAGATCGCTGAGATTGCAATCGACATATGTCGCGTGATCATCATCTTGCTCCTAGTCGCCTTCTACATCTTGTTTTCACTAGAACGTCGTTACAAGAGCAGAAGTGGGAGCAACCCCGAGATCAATGAGAACACACCGCTCCTGATCAATGGCCGAGCGAATGGACATGCTCATATCAATGGAAATGGAGCCATCCATACTCTTGGCGAATATGACATTGCTCACAGCTCGGCCCAGAACGGAAGCTCTCTTGGAGGTACCGGCACCGTCACCCCAAATGGTGAGACTGCCAACGGCCATGCAAGTGGAGCACGTAGAAGTCTGGATGAAAATCCTGCATTCTATAAGCCTACTACTGCGCCAAACAGGACGTGGTGGGAGTATTTGAAAGGATACTCACTCTTCTTTCCATACTTGTGGCCCAGCAAATCCGTCAGATTACAATTCGTAGTCCTGATTTGCTTCTTCCTGGTGCTTCTTCAAAGGCTCGTCAATATCGCCGTACCTCTTCAGGTCGGTCGGGTAACAGATGAACTCAAAGACAGTCACAAAATGCCTTGGCTCTCGATATCACTGCTCATCGGTTTCAAATTCCTTCAGGGAACTTCTGGCATCCTTGGGGCCGTCAGATCTGTACTCTGGATCCCGATTTCGCAATATTCCTACCAAGCCTTGACAACGGCATCATTTGAGCATGTCCACGGCCTGAGTCTGGACTTTCATCTTGGCAAGCGGACAGGAGAGGTATTATCTGCTCTTAGCAAAGGCAACGCCATCAACAATTTTCTGGAACAAATCACCTTTCAAGTGCTTCCAATGATCTTTGATCTTGGCGTCGCAATCGTCTATTTCGGCATCGCATTCGATGCATATTATGCTCTCGTGGTTGCCATCATCACTTTCTCTTACTTGTACCTCACTATCCGCATGGCTCGATGGCGTTCGGAACAACGAAGACAAATGACAAATCTGAGCCGAGAGGAAGACGCAGTCAAGAATGACTCGCTCACATCGTATGAGACTGTTAAATACTTCAATGCTGAAGACTACGAATTCGAGCGATACCGCAAAGCGGTTATTGCTTTTCAAAAGATGGAGTATAAAGTCACTATTTCCTTGAATATTTTGAACATTTCGCAAAACATGGTTTTCATGACGGGTCTATTGGCAACTTCACTCCTCTCAGCGTATCAAGTCACGACAGGCGTCCGCACAGTCGGAGACTTTTCCGTCCTCTTAACATATATGGCCCAATTACAGCAGCCTCTCAATTTCTTCGGTTCTTTCTACCGAAGTGTTCAGAGCGCCATGATCAGCGGGGAACGCCTTCTCGAGCTTTTCAAGGAGCAACCCACAGTTGTTGATGAGCCATGCGCTCGTACAATGCATGCTTGCGAGGGTCAGATTCGTTTCCAGAATGTCAAATTCTCTTACGATAAGCGTAAGCCAGCACTTGAAGGCCTAAGCTTCAACTGCCGTCCAGGTACTACCACTGCATTCGTGGGCGAGTCTGGTGGAGGAAAGTCTACTGTATTCAGACTACTCTTTAGGTTCTACAACACACAGGACGGAAGCATCCAAGTCGATGGCAACGATGTCAAAGACATTACTATTGACTCTCTGCGGCGTCACATAGGTGTCGTCCCCCAAGATACCATCCTCTTTAACGAAACTCTTATGTACAACCTCAAGTACGCAAATCAAGCTGCTACTGATGAGGATGTATACAATGCTTGCAGAGCTGCCTCCATTCATGATAAGATTTTGGCATTTCCTGATGGCTACCAGACAAAGGTTGGTGAACGTGGTCTTCGTCTCAGTGGTGGTGAGAAGCAACGTGTTGCAATCGCACGGACTATTATCAAGGATCCCCGCATCATCATGTTGGATGAAGCAACGGCTGCGCTGGATTCGGATACCGAACAAAATATCCAAGAGGCACTGCGTACGCTCTCGGAGGGCAGGACCATGCTAGTGATTGCGTAAGAGCTCCATTCCAGTTCTGTAGTCTGAACCGGCTAACACAGCGCAGTCACCGTTTGTCTACCATTACTGGTGCAGACCAGATCCTTGTTCTTCATGCTGGTAAAGTAGCTGAATCCGGAACTCATCAAGAACTTCTTCTTATGAAAGGCCGCTACTACAACATGTGGAGAAAACAGATTAGGGCCGAACGTGCAGCCGAACAAGCCTTCCAAGCAGTCGCCAAAGCTAAGGCTCTTCAAGAAGCAGCCATGGATCGACCTGGTAGTTCCGGTAACGAAGGTGGTCCAAGTGAGGATGTCAGCGATAATGAGGCAGACAATCGTAGTAGCACGACGTTGGTTACTCCCAGTCTTGCATCTAAAGCTCTCGTCCATGCAGCTGAAAGTGTTAGGGATAGGGACGCCGGTTCTTCTCTCGACGGCTCGACTTTTGACGATGACAACGATGCAAGATCCACCAATAACACTACGAGCGAAGCCAAACCATCTGATGGTAATGTAGGACCGGAGGAAAGCCACCCGGATCAGAGTAATACCACAGACCAACCCAAACAACACCCCTGACACTATTTGGAGTCTTCCGCTTGAACACGGATGACTCCTAATCCTTTTGTAAATGACAACACTTTCATTGGTTCAGACACGATTTCACGAGCTCCTCGCCAGTCGAGTTTGAGAAACTCCTTTACCTGGTTGATGGATTGATCATTCACGCTTTTCTCTGCTTTGCACAAATTCCCTGTTAATAATGAAGTTCTGCGTCACGAGGTTTACGAGAGGCATAAAATGGTGCATGATTGGCGGTTAGCGATGCTTTTCATGGTCTGCAAGGAATAATTCATAGAGGCTCGTGGTGGTGCTCATGGTTTGATGTTTAAAAAAAGAAAAGGCGAAGAAATTCCGCGCTGGCTCTTAGATAATCCCGATGCAAATCAACCCTTTGGGTTCTCAATCTCATCTTAATGGCTATAGATCGTCTGATTAGGATATCTCTCTGTAGTGTGGACACGGAAAACTCTTAATTGACTACTATTCTACAGCCATCACTCCGTCTACTTTCCTCATAGCTTCCCCATGGATGCATAGCCCTCCTATCTGTATTCTGGACGGACGAAATCGGCAAAGGTCTTTGGCTCTCCCTCATAGTTGTGCACACCATCTCCGTGTGCGTCGTGTCCGTGGTGATCGTGAGCATGGGGGTCCTCGGTAGGGCCAAGATAGTCCATCTTCAGGACGTTACCACATTCCGGGCATCTCTCGACAGGACGGTCGCGGGACATCTATTCACGTATCAATACCAATCTCCTCCAATTCAAAACGCAACGTGAAGACGTACTGTGAGCCAGATGGTGTTGTGCGAGTCGGCGGGGTAGCCGGTACAGCCAGCATATTGCTCATCACCGAAGCTCTTGACGACAATCGGGTTGTCGAGCGTGCCTACAAACTCCCATCAGCCATTGTCTCCCCTCTTCCACGTCCTCACTCGCCGGTTCGGAAATGGCGTGATTTTTCAATACGGGGACCGTACCTTTGCGAGAGGCATCTAATGGCTTCATGTCGAAGATATCAATGCCCTGCATCTTTCCCAGAATCTCCAATCGCTCTAACCCAGTCGCTTGCTCGAGATCCGTGGGTACCGTGCCGACTGCTGCTCCGGGACCGATGAGGTCTTGCTCGGTCTTGACCTCTGTGTGCTCGCTCATTAGCGTTTAATTCCTCGGAACCGCGGTCAGAGCTCCCACTGAGCTTCAATAGGGTCCGTACCTTCGAATTTCTTGATCTTGCCCTCGTTGGAGCCGCTGGCAGGTGTCGGGGCGGCTTCTCCTGAGGTTCCGTTAGCTGATGAAGCGGGCCGGGAATTGGGGGAAGGGGGGTTCGTACGGCGCACGAAGGAGCTTGTGAAGCTGCGCTTGATCATGGGGGATACTGCCGCACGACGGGCGGCAGCGAGGGCGGGTCGTGAGAGGAACATGGTTGCTCAATTGAGAGTTTTGGTTGATGGTACGATGTTTTTCGAGGTTTGGAGTTGCATGAGAGCAGACTAGCCGAGCGTGTTTAGCGTGGTGTCACGTGTTGCTGAAGCATTTGGCCGAGATTGGGCTTGGAGTCTTCTTCCATCCTTCTTGCGTCTGTAAGCTCGACATGATACCTGAAATGCTGGTGTTGTACTTGTTTTCTTTGTAAGTGTTCTACATGAATAGCCCTCAGAAGTCTGAAGGTAGCTCAAGCAGCTCAAGCTCTTCGGATGTATTGCCTCTTTGAAGAATCGGTAGTATTTGGAGCAATATGATATGAAGTTTAGATGCGTTTATACTTACCTACTTCAGCTTCATCGGATGAGTTTGTTGTTTGAAGCGCCAGAGCAAGTACAGTACCACAGAAAAGTCCCTCAAAACGGCGTGACTCACTTCATGCACCAATCCTTGGCAAGTGCCGCATTTAGTTCACTTATGACTTTCCTTGTAATTCAAGTACATTTACCTCGAATCCCCACAATTCAATCTTATTTTCATAAATCAGGTCATCTGTCGAACTTTCATTCCTCATCTTATTATCCTTCACTCTCATTTCAAACCAAATTCTTCTCAATACATGACAATGGCTACCGAAACACAAGACGAGATCTCTAAGAAAGTTCAAGAGAGCCTTAAAGACAGTCTCTACGCTTGCTCTACTCTCACTAAGCTATCTGGTGGTACAGCCAACTTCGTGTATCGCGGTGCTCTCACCACGCCGTTATCAGATGGGACGAAGACGGTAGTGATCAAGCATACCGAAGCTTATGTAGCGTCAAATCCGGATTTCAAATTGACGGACAGTAGATGTGTATGTCCTTCTCTCTTTCCCCCGGCCCTTCCTCTTTCTGTGTTTTCCATGTACGAAATCATATCAAACACGTGATCTATTCTGACATCCCAAGAATAGGAATACGAACATTCAATCCTCACAGCCCTCTCCTCCTTCCCTCCTGTCGTCCACTCCGGCATCTTAGTCCAAACTCCTCATCTCTACCTCTTCAATAAAGAAACCAACACCCAAGTTTACTCTGATCTTCCTTCTTCTCTTGATCTCAAAACTTACGTCTTAACTCATCATGAGACTTTAACCGAGGCTCAATGTCAGAGGCTAGGAAGGGCATTGGGAGAATGGTGCAGGAGCTTTCACGTGTGGGCGAATAGTCCCCAGCAGACATCGTTGCGGGAAGTAATGAAGGGCAATAAAGCAATGCAGGATCTTAAATACTCAATCAATTACGACGTTCTACTCGCTACCGTAGACGTTTTCCCAGAAATACTAGGGGAGAAAAAGGCGCTACTCGAGGAAGTTGCGAAGAAAGTAAAGACGGAATTAGAGGCGAGAGATGGAGAGCTGATTCACGGGGATTTTTGGAGCGGGAAGTTCGTCCACTCTTCTCTTTTTTTTCTTGTCCTTCGTTTTGTTTTATTTGTTTCATACATTCTCTGAGTAAGCATTAAGAAGACTAACAAAACCAGCGTCCTCCTCCCATCCACCCCAATCCCCTCCCCCTCCTCTTCTATCCCTCCTCTAAAAGTCTTCATCCTGGACTGGGAGCTCTCCCAACTATCCCTCCCTTTTTTCGATCTCGGCCAAATGCTCGCGGAGCTCTACGAACTGCACCACTTCAAGCACCACTCCGCCGGGCTCTGGCTGATGCAATCCTTCATCTCAGGATACGGCGAGATGGACGAGGAGATGAAATGGATGACGATTTTGCACACAGGCGTTCATTTGGTGTGTTGGGGGAGCAGGGTGGCGGGATGGGGGACGAAGGAGCAGGTGGAGGATGTGGTGAGGACGGGGAGGGATTGGATTGTGGGTGCGTGGGAGAGGAGGAGGGAGGTATTTGAGGGGATGGTTTTGGGAGGTTTGTTGGGCTGAAGGGGTTAAGGGGAGGGAGGAGTAAGTCCTCATGAGGATGGAGTTTAGTCGAAAATTCTCCTTGTGAAAGGACACTCACCGTCTTGCTTGTATCCTGCCGAGAATATGTGAACTGTACCTGACTAACCTTAATCCAGCTACGCTTAGCCCCTGAATTGATAGCCGCACTCGTGACTTCATATGAAACAGTGGCAACGTGGAACTCGAAACGCATTTCATGGCCATAAGGATATGCATATCTAGCACTAGCACCAGAGCCACCGTTCATCGAGCCATTGAAGAACGCCTGCTAAACCGTATCTAAGCTGCTTTTCCCGTCCAGCTTCCCATTCATCCGTCATAAAGAGTAGCCAGCCAGCCACTAACGCCATGCTAATTCTCAGTAAACAAATGCAGCCAGCTGTCCATGATTTTGATGTCTTCGATCACTCCGCGCTTTCAAATCGCATGCCCAAGACCCAGCTTCCCTCAAACTCCACTCCTCTCCTAACTCTCGTGCCAGCTTTTTTCCAGACGGAAGCACCCAGACCGAGGTCAGCGACGTACAGTTGCCATTCCCTGCCCTTGCCAATAGCGTCCTCGTCTCCGATACCTTCACCAAGTGCCATTGCTTCAAGCAAGCCTTTCTTTGGTGCTGCCATAGCGACGACGTAATTGGCATGAATGTAGAGTTGTCTTCCGTCGATAATGCTAACCTTCCCGGTTGTTGGATCGATGCCTGTAGGAACATCAATAGCAAGGACTTCTGCCTTACTTCGGTTCGCCCATGCAATGAGTTCGTAGGCCGTCGCTTGATCTCCCGTTCTGAGCTCCTCAAACGAGATGGTAAGACCGAGAAGTCCATCGATGATTAGCTCGGTAGGTGTGGCAAGATTCTTGATGAATTCAAGAAGTTCTGTTTTCGTAACAGCTTTACCTCCAAAGCTGCGGAAGACCTTGATTTGGCGTCTGAGGCCAACCAAGAGTTCTGACTCTCGTTCGAGTCCGAGTACGCAGACAACAACGCTAGCACCATGATTGCGGAGATGCCTAGCTGCTGCGACTGCTCGGAGACCACTCTTATTGTTGCCTGCGAAAACGACAACTGTGGGAATGATTACGTTGTTACCAACATTCAAGCCATCTGTGCGAGTATGTAGAGCGGACAAAGCAACCTCGGCAATGCCTCGAGCAGCATTCTCGGTCATCATATCTTCTGACAAGCCAAGCTCATTGTCGGCAATGTTTTCCAAGTTGAGCATCTGAAGAGATGAAATTGGTTCACAGCGTCGGTCCGATGGCACAAGGTAGAATGAAGCCTTAGCATTGGTCGGCAACTTGATATTGTTAGCAGATTCGGGAAAGAGCTTCTTCTTCTGCCTTACGGAAAGCGTCCGAGCTGGTTGCAACGGCTGCATACTAGCACTGCCTTTGCGGGAAACAGGTCGTCGATTTGCAGACAGCTTGCTCTCAGCTCGACGGGAATGTCGACCACTTCCAGAGCCTCTTTGGCTTCCCCTACCCCCATGCTCACTACCGTCAGCTTCACTCTTCCAATCGTCATTCTTTGCCTTTGCATTTCCGTTTGGCATGTCGAGAACATTCTCAGTGTAGTGCAGATTCTTTCCCCCAGCCGTACCAGCCTTGGCCTTTGGTAATCTGTTATGCGCAACTAGTCGGTCCTCGTCTGCAACACTATCCTCTGCTTGTATTTGGTCGAAGACGGTCCGTTTGTCGAACTTTGCTAGATTGTTCTCAAAGTCAAAGTCTCCCATCTCTTGGACATCTGTGGCATCTTCAGTCGCCCACCCACTCTGCTGCTTCCCCTTGTGTCGCTTTTTTAAGGTAGTGAAAGGTTGAAACGAAGGATTTGGCTCTAGCAATGGAGTTTGTCTCCAACCTTTAGACCTTGTAGTTTCCTTCGCTGGTGTCGAAGCTGGATCTTGGTTGCCTTCTTCGTTTTTGCGACCCTTTCGCCTACGGGGCTTTTTTGCAGCTTTGACGGGTTGTATTTCGGGTGAGACCCGTGGTTGTGCAGCATCAAGCTCCTCCAAAACCAATTCATCTTCCGCATTGTCCACTTCTTCCTTGATATGAACCTTCTGCATGGGCTCCATCAAAGTTGCAGCCGGAGTAATGTCCCTTATCGCTTCTCTCTCCCTGCCTGTAGCAGTTCGCGCAGAGTCCGTCCTCTCCATGGAAGCAGAGGCCCATTGTGTAGGTATAGTGGGCCGAACATTGTTATTATTGGGAGTCGGTCGCTTTCCTACACTCAGAATCGCAGGGTCTTCAAAGGCCTTCTTCTTCTCTGCAGGCATTATGGGGATAGCTTTAGGGGCTTTTACGGTAGGGGGAACATTCTCGTTGATAGCTTCGACCAATTCTACAATCTCTGCAGCATTGATCGTGTACTCTGGAACATACTTTCCATTTGCAGGGCATGTTACTGCGGGGAATAGAACGTTAGCAATTGCGGCTCTCAAAAGAGAACAACAGAGCTGGGGAAATACATACCATTACGCAAAGTCAAGCTTTTACCTGGTTCAATGCCACTGACAACCCCTCTCAATTGGGCGCCAGGTGGGGAACTGAGCGTCACCAGCATGGTGAGCCCGATAAACGTGTTCGACATGTCTGGTGCGGTGTCTTGTATTCCGCCCTCTCAGGATCCCGGGAAGGTTTCGGTCATACAATGGGACGGGAAGATTGGTTCGTAAATATTTGAGGACTCGCCGATGATATGGAAAGGTCTTCGCTGTGTAGCGACGAGAGCAGTGACTCTGCGACACTGAAATAGGTATATCGGTGAGCCGCCGTTCTCGACGTGGTTTTGTTCCTGGGAAGTCGCGTGGGTAAGACAAAAGTATATTTTCGGGATGATGCTGACAGCGGGCCGCTCGTTACAGTATTATCCCGCTTGCTTATCGATACTGAAAGCTAAAATAATAGTGAAACTTCAGCCCAAAACCCAGTATTAAACCCTAGAAATTGAGACAAAGTCTGAACTGCCACGTTAGCAGTGACAATGTCACTGTTGTGTCCGTCCAGTAGTCATAATGTGTGTTCTGACAACGGGAATTGTTTGTTAAATGTGGGGGATGTCGTCAAGCCAAGCAACGGCGTGAGTCTTGACTAGATCTAAAAATGCATACTCCCGATTGGTAGTTTCTCTGTACTGTTTGCTGCTCCATAGCATGCTCGACCGACAGCGCGGTCCTATCGATCTGACTGAAGTTAATTGAATGTCGCTTTTGACTTGGGAAAAACCACTTCGCATTGTACCACCAGGGTTTACGGAGCGTTCACAACTTAGTGATTACTGGGACTTGCTAATCAAAAATTGTCTGCTACTTTGTCATTCCTGTTCCCATTGTATCCGTACTCTAGCTGAAGGTGAAACAGTGAATAGTCCCTGTTGACACCATCCTCGTCCAACTCCTCAACAGCAGCTGCTATGTATAATGACAAGAGCTTTAAGTATGGCCTCTCCCAAGTATGTCATGGCCACCGAACATCCATCCACAGGCACAATGTCCTTCATCTACCTCAGCTCCCAAGCACACTCTAGCAAAGGTAAGAGATGATATGATATACTGAGCAAAATCGAAGTAACGCTTCCGTTACACAATCTTGGTGCTAACCCATGACTTCAGTGGCAGGCATGTCAACCATAGGCAGCCAGGGCTTCTTCCTCCTCATCAAAGTCGTAAGCATTCTTCTGGGGCATATCTGCCTCTCGGAACTCTTCCTCATATGTCTTGGCTTTCTTTGGTGCGGGAGGTTTCGCAACCTTTGGGTGCTCCAATGCCCTATTCACACTATACAAGCTATCGTAGAATTGTCCAACTCTTGGATGAGCCATGACCTTAGCCTTGTCGAAATTGTGAACTTCAAGCCCAGCTTGGCTCGTAGCACGACTGAGCGCAACGTATGCTTGGCCCTTCTCGAAGACCTTCTTCAGGTCGATCTTGACACGTTCAAGCGTCTGACCTTGAGCTTTGTGAATTGATAGCGCCCATGCGAGAATGAGGGGAAGTTGTGATCGTTGAGCTTGCACCTCTCCACTAGGTAGCTCTACCTTCCATTCTTCTGGCTGAACTAGAAGATCTCTGCTAGTACCATCGGCCTGTGAGAATCGAACAAGAGGATACTCGCGCCCAACGTCAACAGCGGAATCTTTCTTGGCTGAGTATGTCGCTTTAAAATTGCTTTTAACTTCACGAGCCTCGGCAGATAGATCTTGTGAATCAATATTCTCGTCGAAAATATCTGGATGATTGTCGTAAAGATCGAATGTTTTCTCGCTCATGAAGGCCATAACCTTTCCTAGAGAACCGTTCACTAGGCCATCATCCATGTTCTTGATTAGCATGACTTGTGCTCCTTTCTTGAGCTCGAGGACCTTCGGTGCCATCATATTAGAGAGTAGTTTTTCCCTCATCGTCTCGTCCGTTATAGTTCCTGTGTCTTTGGCTTCGTAACGATAACTCTTCCCTTGCAGGTCCCGCATCCTGAAAGCGTTGGAATTCTCGACTTCGTTTCTCGTTGGAAATCTGTAGATAGTATAAGTACTTGCAATCATAGGCATTAGGATGAACGAACAATTCGGTAGCATCTAAAGCATCTTCATACGTAATCTTTCGGCTTAATCTTTTGAATGCGGCTATTGTATTGTCGGAGATCTTTCCGAGCCGCATTTCGTTGAGCATATTTGCGAAAACTATTTTTGGTTAGCACGTGGTTGGTATCATGCAGAAGAATAATTACCAGGATCCTTCTGACGGAAAACTTCGGTCAGGCCAATGGTGTGATGAATTGCCGTAGCCCAAGTACCAGCATCAAAAGCAAACTTTACTCCTCTGCTCTTGTTGTCATAGTCAGGCACTGGTGGCAACTGAAAGAAGTCACCCGTAATAACCAGCTGAATACCTCCAAAAGGTCGACCGTTATTGCGCATTGCTCGTGCAATACCTTCCAACTTGTCGAACAGGTCCCCATCTACCATAGATATTTCGTCGACGATGAGAATCTTAGTTTTTATCCAGCGATTCTTTGCCTTTTGATTTCTCTTGATCTTTTTGACAAGAGCTGGGACATCCTCCTTTCCAAGTCCAATCCCTCCAAAGCTATGCAAGGTTACACCACCGATATTACAGGCAGCTAAGCCTGTAGACGCAGTGACAGCAACACGATCAGGCTCACGAACAAATTTGTCCCGCAACTTCGCGATGATAGCTCGCATCAAGACGGATTTTCCAGTACCGGCAGATCCAGTGAAGAACACACTCTTCTGCTGGTTGACAACCAGATCAAGAACTCTTTGCTGCTCTTCGCTCAACGTGATCGGCGCCATGGCCACCTTGCCCTTCGATTTCTGATAATCTGCTGCTGCAAATATATCTTCAGTCGCTTTTCTTGCTGCTTTCTGCTTATCTTTGAATGACCTCTTTCCCTCCCTGACAGCACTGCCTGTACTTTCCCACGGCATGCTTTTGTCTTTCTTATCTCCTGGAGGCGTGAGGTCCCAGTCCGAACCCTTTCCCTTTTTTGCTCCTGCGTAGGCAGGACACTTTCGTGCTGTGTGGCCATGCTTCTTACACTTGAAGCATTTTAGTGGTGGTGTCGATGATGCCGACGCTGCCATTGTCTCATCTTCCTCCTCCTGGATAGTAGCAATTTCATCCATTTCAGCTTGCTCCTGCATCCACGGTAAAGACCTCCGCTTAGCTGGTGGGGGCTGTGGGTTCGCTGCTGAACCCTGTGCTATGCTCTCTTTTGCCAACTCTTCTTCTCGTTTCCTCTTCAATGCCCCGGGTGGGGTCAACCGGTGGGACGGCGACGAGGATGACCATGTTTGTGCGCTGCTCGTAGGGTTGTGTGAAGACGATAGATGTGCAGCATGCTTTAGCTGTGGTAACGAATATGGAGATGGCGGAGGGGCAGTCGTCTTTTGCTCTGAGGGCCTTGGGGGAGCGGCCATAGACATAGGAAGGTCGTAATCCATGTCAAGGTCAATGTCTGCGTCATCTTCGAAATCGTCTATGTCGAAGTCAATAGGAGGATTATTGACCAATGGTCGCTTCAATTCTACAGTAGCTTCTTCCGTAAGATCTATCGTGTCTGCAGTATTCTGGAAGGAGCCCTGCTTGCTGAATATAGATGGCGCACTATGGGTCGAACCTATGGTGACGGAAGAACTGGCAACATTCCGTTTCAAAATCGGCCTAATATTAGGTGATCTTGCTCGGAGAGGATCGGCAGTGTTGGTGTAGCCAGTAAACCCGCCAATTGTCTGTGAAGATTGGCGTGCCTTCTTGAACTGCTCGTCGATTTTTGCATTCTGAGCTGGACTGCTGGAGGGAAAGGGTGGTTTCGCAGGGTCATTCTTCGGGTTTGAAGTCTCATAGGACTTCGTAGCTCGTCCTAACATAGCGTCTGCAATGGACGAGTATTGATTTCTGGTATCGTGTACATACAGAGCTGGATGATCAAGGGGTCGTGCCAGTCGTAAATGCGCATGAAGTCCCCGAAAAGCAAGGGATAACGCCAGAAATGACCTCGAGCCAGGCGGCATGCACTTGGATTGAAAGTTGCTTGAGAATTGCTGTCAATCCATCAAGCTTGGGACAGGATATACTTTTCTTGTTGGTGTTGGGTTTCTTGAGGTGTATCGACTTTCGCGTCCTGGAAACCGCGACTTGAAAACACGCTAGTGGAATTGATTCGATGCAGCACGTGATAACCAATGCACAACTGTTATGGGAGTGGCCAGTTGCCAGTAGTCAATCAGCAGTCATTCATTAATCAACGATATTTTATTTCAAGATCACACAGTTTTATGTCTACACATAATTCATAGCGTCATTACAGTCTCTCAGACTACAGCATTCTTATATAACTACCGCCCACCTTTGAGAACGACAATAATGACCAAGCAGAGACGGATGAATTGGGTAGTCGCTGATAGTAGATTCGTGGACTCATGAGGACGAGAGGCGAATGAGAGGCCAGAATCAATGCCGAAATAATCCAAAGTCGACGATAACCTAGAAAAACAACTTTTTGTCGACGTAGAATCACCTTCCCAACAGTAATGAACACAGAAATTGTAAGTAAGCGCATCTTAAAATGAAAACGTCCTATGCAAGCATGCTGAACGGCCTAGCCGAAGTAAAAAGGCCAGCACATGAAGAACAGATGCAGAATAAGAAAGACCGCTACCAGAGTTGATATCCCAGTTCCCTCGAAACCGCGAAAAGTAGGACGAAGAAATACGTCAATGAGAGCTACACCGGTGGAGATCGCGAGATCAGCCTTGGTAACCAGCAAATCCACCGCCAAAGCTTTGGGCTGCTGGTGCACTCCATTGAGCAGTAGGTGTTGGTGCACCGCGGCCATATCCTCCAGCACTGGCAGAACCTCCGTAACCCATTTGTTGACCTGCATATTGACCTGGAGATTGGGCTGGTGGTCCACCATATCCACCTTGCTGACCAGGAAACTGGCCTGGAGACTGCTGGTTAGCCATCGGTCCGGCTGACTGAGGTCCTTGTTGTTGAGGCATACCACCATATTGGGGGAAATAAGCGGCAGGGGTTCCCGGGTAGCCTCCAGGAGTCTGGCCACTCTGTGGGCTGTAGCCTTGCTGAGATCCGTCAAAGCCAGCTTGAGTAGGTGCTTTATCTTTACCCCACTAAAAGCAAATCAGTATCTATGATAAACGGATAAGTATAGGAAAGCCTACGCTGCACTTCAGAGGGCGGCCATTGACATTGTAGCCACTTAACTGGCAGATAGCCATTGCTGCATTTTCATGGGTATCCATCTTGACAAAGGCGAATCCACGATCAGCTTGGAAACGAGTCTCAACAACGTAACCGAAGTTCTGGAAGAGAGGAACAAGGTCGTTTTGAGTGGTGTAGGGTGTAAGATTGCCAACATAGCACGTGGTCTGCCACTGAGGGGTCTGTTGGACAATCATATCGTAGCTTTGGACGCCGTGGGTGGGAAAGTGGTGATGACCGAATGGGGTCGTAGGGGTCATGCCCATTGCAGACATTGCTTGCTGCTGGGAGATCGATGGTTGACCCTTTTGATTAGCCCAGTTGCAACGAATGGCACGAGATCCCAGCCATTCGCCATCCATAGAACTCAATGCTTTCTCAGCATCCTGGCGCTCGCGGAATGCGACAAAGCCATAACCCCGAGATCGGCCAGTCTTCATATCCCACATAACGCGAGCCTCGGAGACGGAACCAAAAGCAGAGAAAGCTTGGAGAAGGACTTCATCGTTGACTTCATTGGACAGATCACCCACAAAGATATGGAAATGGTTTGACGTATCCTCCTTATTGGAAGTATTGGATTGATACGCCCAGTTGACGCGAATTTCCTAAAGATCGAAATGTCAGCAACTTTTTTCCGAAAGGGAATACAGAATAATATAACGAACCGCCTGGTGGACACGTCTGCCGTTGAGAGTCTGCATGGCTCGTTCCGCTGCTCCTGGATCGTCGTATTCAACAAAGCCGTAGTTGAATCCCTTCGACTGAAACTGGACCGCGATTAGTATGCTGGAAATATGACGCGACACAAAAAAAATTTAGCGCGAATTTGGGAAAGAGCAAAGGTGAGGTTTTGTGAAATCCCTTTTGATAGAGAATTTAACGCAGCCTTGTGGTGCTGGAATTCTCAAGGATTTGACACAGATAAAGTTGATACTGACAGCACCTACATTCTTGTCAGGAATGATTTTGACGTTTTGCACATGACCCGTAGTCTCAAAGATCTGACGAAGGACATCTTCTGTGACTCTTGGATCCAGGCCCCCAACATACAAAGCACGCTTATTCGGTTCAGGCGCAGCCCGGCGCACAAATCCACCGGCACTATCAGGCGACATCATACCTCCATTCTCTCCCATAGGTGAGGTGATGGCAGTCGGGATGGGATTGGTATTTTGTGGGATGATAACCGGCGGGAGAGGTGGGGGAGGCATGTGAGGATTCGTTTGACCATTATGACCGTTTTCGTAGCCCGGCGCACCAGCAGTGGTCTGCGGTGGCGGCGGGAGCTGAGCGCTCGTAGGGGGAGGACCGTTATCAGACATCGTAGGAAATTCGAATATTCAAGAAAATAGACCGAATTAACGCGGAAAGGCTGCGCGATTTGCGAAAATGTGAGCTGCGAAGCAACTCAAGAGAACGCCGACGGAGATCGAAGAAATCGAGATGGTACAGAGACAAGAAGGCAGAGCTCAATGATGCCGCTCTGATGTTTGCAATCTTGTGTGACTCGAACGATAAGAAGCGCGAGCTCAAACTCGAAAAAACCGATAGACGACAGCGAAATGGTTCGATGAGGAAAGGTGAATGGCGACGATGAGAGAAATCGCTTATAGTAGAGCCCAGGCGCTGCTTGAGAGAGGACGCGACAATGTACCTTCGTAGAACACGAGTGGTACGACAACGAAGAGGGAGGGAGCTCTGCGACAGACCGAGAAGACTTGGGAAAGGAAGAAGGCGACGACGTGAGGACGAGAGGACGTTGATGACTGATTGAATGGAAGAAAGGAACCACGAAAAGGGACGAGAGGAAAAGAGAGGGAAAAAACCGCTCGAAATTCCAGACGCCCGGTGATGATAAGAAACGCAGGATATTATTTCTTGGGAGGGTGGAGAGAGAAGAAGAGGGAAGATGTCGTGAGCGAACGACGATGAAGTTCTCTAGAGGGCTGCGCTGCTGGTTGCTGGTCCGTTCGGCTCTAGTGCAGGTGTGCGGCGGGCGCTGGTGTGCCAATGGAAGAAGAGGGTGGACCCTGCGCAATTTGAAGAGAGCAATACAGGTCGCTGATCACGATCACGAGCTGGAGGGGGACGAGGAGATACGATTCTGAAGTGGCATTGGAAAATGTGATTGCGATTGCGATTGCGACTGCGACTGCGATTATTGGGTCTAGCAACGAGTGGGTGCGTGTATGTACAGTACAGTACTATGCAGACTGACTGAGCGCGGTGAAGTGAAGTGATGCAGGCGAGGCAGCGAGGCAGAGAACCACTTGCGCAGAGAGAGGCTCCTCATTTCTCGGGTCCGCTCACGGTGTGCTGGACCGCTGGTAGCACGTAACCTTACGACAGATCGGCGGCCTAAGGCAGCCCAATAACGCAGCTTGCGAGGTTCGGGCTAGCTTTCTTATATTCTCCTACTCCGTACAGATCTATGATGAGCAACTAAGAGGAGCTTGAGAGCTTCGAGCCAGCTTTACTTCCTACAGAGATCTATGATGTGCAACTAGATAATATAGCCTCTCTTCCGCGCTCTCTCGAGCTGCCTTCGCCATTTCACTACACTTCAATACGGACATCCAGCAATAGCCCAGGCCCAATCTAGACAGGCGCCAGTTCCTCTACCTAACTTTCCATGCCCGCTGCGATGAGATGAACCCTTCGCATCGCTTCCAGGGATTCTCGCATGAATGATCTGTGGAGATGATATGCTAGGGAGATTGGCATCTCATGAGGCTTATTGAATTCGGATGTTGGCAGATGAGGCTTGACCAGAAGGCAGGGGACACCTGGACGTTCTCAAACGAGATGAGAATAAATTTAGCTTCCCAGCTGGAGAAAAATGGCTGCTGACGATTCCGATAAGATAAGGTTAAGAGGGATCCATTTGCGGGAGAGCTGCAGCTTGGGAACACAGGCACAGCTGCTGGGGTATCTGTACTGGGAAATAATGCTGCACATCAGTATCTATCACTCAATAATATTATGTTCCTAACTTTATTCCGTACTCTTGCATAATAAGCTTTTGACTCAGCAATTGCTTCTTTCTCCAGCTCCGTTCAGAACAGGAGATTCAACTCAGAAGTTGTTAACCCAGAAAATCTAGCTACAATAGGAAAATTAGGCTTCTTGTCTCGTGTTCTTAGCGTAACGGCAGGGACCATCCACTGCACGGACATTTGACGACACTCAAGAGGCTGCAATGAAGTTTGAGAGTCCCATTTCATCCCACCTCTGCTACTGAACCATAGCAACCTCCATTCTGTGAATCATAGCTCTCGTGAGCTAGCAGATATCTCTCTTCAATTTTCTACATCCTCTATACGCCTGCCAAACCCCACATTCAAGATGTCGCAAACACCCCGACCCAAGAATCCCTTGGATATTCTGCAAAGCATGATCAACGCAATTGTGAGGAAGAGCAACGAGCCGTATTCGATATTACACTGATACTGATAGCTAGTAGCTCATAGAGACTGGAAGAGCTCTGCGCAGTGCACAGAAAGAGGATGGACGCCCTTCTCTAGCCGTCACGACACGATTACGAGGAATCATACCTAGCACGACGGAGAACTTCCACACGGCGCTTGATGAGCTCGAATGCGAAATCGTGAGGGATACCCTGATTGAACTTGAAGCCTCAATTTAACTAGTGGTATAGTTACGGGCGAAGGCAGTGATTCTTAGAGATTACGAAGAGCTACGAGCAAAACGAATTGCACTGGAGAACCCCGAACCTATCATCGAAGAAACCGAAACCCAGACAATCGAGGATATCGAATCCGAGATGAACGGGACATCTATTCCTGCCGACTCGCAACAAGATGCGACGGCATCGATCAAAGAAGAGACCAGACAAACGGAAAGCCCAGAGAAGCATACTGTCCAAACCTCGCAAGATACTCTCAAGGAAGGAGCCTCTCAAACTCCAAACGATACGAAAGGACAAAATCCCACTCCACCAAGCTCTGAAAACCAAATCGGAGCAGATTCTAAGCCTATAGGTCTAGGAATAGTCACCGACGGCGAAGTACCTGCACCTGGGCCGGCAACGGCAGAGCTTCAAAACTCTTCTATCGACTCATTGTTTGACGCTGCCGAGGATAACGAACAGACCGCTGGCGATTCCAGCCTGGAATTCATGGATTTCCTCCAAGACAATAGCACAAATACCCAAGGCAACGATCAATCGCAAACTCAAAACAATGATTTTGATTTCGGAAATACAACTCACGACTTCCACATGCCAGACTTGCATACATCTGCCGAAACCACTAATAACAACGCGAACGATGCAAGTAATGCGAATAAGCAGAACGACGATTCTTTTCCTATGGGAGACACAACCGCCGAGGACAATATGGATATAGATCTGGCAGATCTCGACATGGATGGTGCTAATAATAGTAGTATATTTGATGATATGTTGTTCTTTGAGGACAATAACAACAATCTAGGTGGAGGAGATATGGAACATGGGGAGTTTGACAATGCCTTCTTCGGCTTGGACCCGTGATCCAAATTATTAGACCTACGATATTTTTACTCAGCATGCATAGGATATACAGAAACATCAAAGCTCGAAAGTTTTCAGAAGCCGCTCAATCTTGATATGAACTGTGTTTACCTGCGCAATAATGACAAATACAGGTCTGCAGCCTAGTAGTTCCTAGAAGCAGACTGCTGCTTTCTGTTCATGGGTCTTCCTTTTGACCTGCTGCTTGCATGGTGCATTACACGCAGTGAAAGAGTTTTGTCTTCAGTGAAGACCCACTACTATAGATGCAAGGAAACGGTAGTATTGCCACACTGGATCTTTCTGCTGCTGCCTTCGCGAAAGAACTAAGGACGTCAATGATGCTTCTGCATGTCTGACTTCGAAACATTTGCACCAATAACACTATCGTATAAATAGCAAGACTCCATTTAAGGACGTGTACATCTTACTTAAAAACTGGAAAATGGTCTCGTCCGTCTTTTTTTCAAGAAATCGTCTCGAATAATCCGAAAAGTGGTGTCTTCCAGATAGAAAAATAGTCTCGTTTAGTCTAAAAGGGGTACCTCGCTTAGCGTCTTTCTAGCATTGGATCACATGCTCTTTGAATGGAAACTCACAGGACACAAGTACAAACCGCAACTGCATTGCTTTTGCAACTTTGGTCTACGCTTGAAACCTTTTTATGCAGGTGTAAATACCCCTGTAGGCATCGCATGTGCTTTTGACACCTGTGCATCCTCTTTAGGACGTTTGAAGCAAGCGAGTGAACTTTGGTAACTTCTTTGTTTTCTTAATATATAACCACTCCTACTTCATTTCAATAGTAGATTTAAACACCAAGCAAGAATGCCTCCCAACCCTTTCTGCTGCTACGGCGCCATCCCTCTCTCAGTCCAGCACCTGAATCAAATCCTCCCCCCAAACGCAACACATAGTCCTCTGGCGAGAGATACACCTGGTCCATTCGTTACCTCCTTCATCCTCTTCGTCCTCAGTAGGCCAATAACTCTACATCCTGCTAAAATTCTGCCGAATTTTGGTCCGGAAACGGAGGCTCAGGCTGCATTTGTTGCTCAAATCACGACCGCTGGACAACCGACATCGACCTCTCAATCAGGAACAGCCTCTCAAATAACACCAGTATCTCAATGTTCACCCAATTCTCCACCAGTACCGACCTCTCAGCCCGAAGCCGCCTCTCAAAACCCTTCAAAAGCAATGCAAAAGGTCCAACACACTATTCCTACTTCTAACTCGGACAGCCATCCCTATCATAATCACAATGCCATCCCCGAAACCAAATTCACACCCAGCAAAGAACATGCACCCTCCACCTCCGCCTTATCCACCGACATCTCCTCAGACTACATTTACATCCCCTCTTCCTCACTTCCCTCATCCGCTCCCTTACCAGAATACTCTTCGCGGCATTTTGCAATCTTAGAACTCAAGTGCGCCTACCTAAGAACGGGACTTGGAGAAGAGAAGACAGACGACAACACCAGGTATTTCGCCGCACTAGAGAAACGAGGCGGGAAAGAGGAGAGTAAGGTTAAAGGGAGGTGCTGGGCTGAAGTATGTCTCTTCCTCTTCTCTCTCATACTTCTCCTCCATTTCTCTTATATTCTTACCCTATCTTTTTCACCTGCTCAGCAATACCAGGACAGAAATTCCTACGTTGGTAATCGAGGAATGAGGAATAGATGTTAATATTTGTGGTATTAGATCACGGAACAGCAGGCAGAAGAGAGTCTCAAGAGGCAGAACGGAAAGTGGTGGGAAGATAGGGTTAGCAAGGATTGGAGGAGAATGGGGACGGAGCTCGAGGTTGAGGAAGAGGTGAAGGGGGTAGAGAGATATTGGTGCGAGGAGCATCGGTGCTGGTGGGAGATGAGAGTTTGGATTCAGGAATGATTAGGTTTTTTTTTCTTCTCGGTGGGACTTGATTGATGGAGCGGAGCTGTGTTCGTGGGGTTTGGATTTTAAATTGTAAATTTTGGAGTTTGGGGCCTTCTTTTGGCCGATTAAGAGTTCATTCTCGGGCTTCAAGTCAGATTCAAAGTCGCAGGTAAAGTACAACTATGCTTTTGGACGTTGCTAATTGAGAAATTTACAGGAGTTGCACTAAGCAATTCAAAGACGTCAAAGCCTATGACTCGATAGCTATTTCCAACAAATGAAGCAAGCTCGTCACTCAGAATATCCATTCACCCAAAAGAAGTCATGAATCACTCTCCGTTCCCCACCATACTTTTATACAACAATCTCTTACTCTTCCTATCCTCAAATTATCCATCATCACAGAAATACTCTCACCACAATCACATACTAATCAACCAAACCACCAACCTCAAAATGTGGTCCCTCATCTCGAACGCATTACCTCACTTCAACCTTACCTTACCTTCGACCCGCATGCAGACCCATACCCAAACTCCATCTTCGCCCACGTCTCTAACTCCAACTCCATCTAACGCTTTATTCGAAACACTATCATCATCACAATCATCATCATCACCTCCACCAACACAACCCAACTCACCCTCACTCGCACCCTTCTGCTGCCCCACCCACCAAATCCCCACCTCCAGCCCAACATCCCACCTCCTAACCCTCTTCCTCCACGCCCTCGCTACACGACGCCAACAGCTTTATCAAGCACCGTCCGACCTATCCTCATCCTGGTCTACGTCACCATCAACAAATGCCCTTTTCCCACCCTTACCAAATCCCTTCCATTCTCGAAAACAACTACAACTAATCGAACTCGAAACCATCCATCCCCTCGTGCAACTAAATCGTTTATTCCAGCACAGATATTTCATCTTTATTCCTAACAAAGGAGTAAGTGAGACCGAGATAGAAATGTATCCCGAAGAGAGTTTCGCGGAGATAAGTTTTAGGGCCGTTGAACAGATGAGGAGGATCGGGAGTGAGGGATTGGGATTTTTGACAAGGGATGAGGTGGCGAGGGAGAGGGTGGAGTGGAGGTGTGTAGGTTGTGGGTGCGGGTATTGGGTTCGGTTGGTTGATTGAAGTAGTAGTTGGGTCGTAGTCACTCAAGAGAGAGTTAATAAAGTTCAAGCTACTTATTTTCCATGTTCAAAACTGGAGATATAAGAAGAGAAATACTTCAAATATAACTCTTCGAACCCATCATGGTCCCATCTTCTAATACCTAACATTCGTCCTAACTTCCCAACATCTCGTTCACCTCACCTCACATCTTTCCCCTTTTGAAATTTTATCACATCTCCAAATACTCAAGGCTGGATCAACCCATTCTTCCCCGGTTTCCCACACCATAGCTTCAAATCATAAACCCACTCCTCACTCTGCACATCCTCCTTCTCCTTTGGTATAAAATAAAACTCCTGTCCGTGCGCAACATACGTGACCATTCTTGCGCCTACATTGGCGTGGGCTTTGTATCCTTCTGTTATCCATTATGTTAGTATTTATTTCCTCAGCATGGTTTAGAATACGTTATTAAGCTCAAAGAGAGGGGGAAGGAAAGAGAGAGAGGAGGAGGAGAAATAAGGGTAGGGGAGGGAAGACAAACGCAAACACTCAAACTCCCAAGGCAAGAACCCGGCCTCCTTCTCGTTCTTTGGCACATCCACCCCTTTCTTCCCTCCAAACCTTTTCGATCGCTCCAGCTGCTCTTCTTTGTCTATTAGATGCATTCCCTATGGATCAAATCGCATTAGCCTTGGCACACTCCTATCCTTCCTTCTTGTCTCACTAACTCAGCCCTAAGTACCTAAGCGCAAGAATACAGACAAATCCCAAGGGAGAAAGTTAAGTTAAAAGTCAAAACATAACAAACCTTAGCACCACTTCCCTTCCCATCCTTCCCAAACCCTAATCCTTTCCTCTCCGTCAATCTCATGTGTACCCCATTACTCCTTTTCTCTTTCCCCTTAGACTTCAATTCACCACTCTTCTCTTGCTTCACAGCAATTTCCAACGCCTTATGCTCCTCATAACTAGTCGAGATCCAACAAGTCGTGACGCCATTATCAGAGATAGAAGCTTCGTAAGGAAGTGTAGGATTGAATGGGATGGTTGCTTTGTAGTGCATGCATGCATTGACAGGTTCTATATGCTCAAGCAGGAGGAGCAATACCACCACCACCGCCTTAAAACATCCTATTTGGGAGAAAGTTCTCATTCTCGAACCAAAAAAGAGTCGAAAAAATAAATAATGGGATCTTGGTGGTAAATAAATTTCAAAGTCCAAACAAGAATAGTAAAAGCGTGAGTGACCGTGAAGATTTCGAGAAAAAAGGGTCGAGAGACGATGTTGCTGGTCGTGGTATATTTTCTACTTACAGTTTCTGTTTATAGTTATGGTTGCAATCATAGTGATGGCATGCTCATACCTCATACCTCGCGTGGTGCACATCCATACCCCGCATCAACATGTCTGTCCACACATTCCACATTCCTTCATCCCGTCGATGATAAACACCTCACATCTCATCTTCGCTCATAATCACATCAGTACTTAATGCCGGTACTCTGATTTCAACTTCAACCTCGCATCACAAATCCAGCTCCCAAAGACAACATAGACAATAAAGTACAACACAAGCGGCAGAAAGTACTCCTCGCTTACGGATTCAGGGGTACATTAGCAAGCAAACCCTCCTCCCCAAGCGAACAACGCTAAACAAATTCGTAAGATCTTACAATCAAATCACATTACAAGAGTAATGCTCGACTCCGAGATCCTCTTCGTAAACTCTTGAGGTTTTTAACAAATCGTTACCGGTATCGTTTGTCATTATTGCAGCCCGGGGGAATAGGGTGCTGCTGCTTCTAAAAGCTGTTTCGTCTGCATATCTCGAGGTGGTTTAGTGTGGTTTTTATGTAAGCGCTGGATTGCAGTTGGTACAACTAGGCTGAGCAATTGTAGGCATCTATCGCATCCATCCACCAGTCTTCATGATATCGCTACACGCACTCATCTAGGAACATCAGTATATTTTCTTGATTTGGTCTCTTCCATCTACCTAATCTTAGACTACCTATCTCTCATGTTTAAGTGAGAACCATGTCTACCAGTCATCCCTCTGATCTCCTCCCTAACCTGACCTATTGTCGAAAAAAAAAGCCACATAATAGAATGCAACATTTGTGAGCAAATACTTCCTATTTCTCGGGATAGATGAAGCAATTGCTAAAATACATGGTTTCAATGATTTACGGCGTCAGATATAACTGCGTTGATTGCATCAACTGGGATCGTTGCAGCGATTGCGTAGGCTGAGCCGAGACCTTCCCAGATCAACCGCATCCCAACTCCAATGTCACCCTGATATTTTCTATTCCAGCTCACACCATCAACTTGCAAAGCTCGCAGAACACCAAACATGTCAACGACTGCCTTTTTCCCACCATTTTCAGTAACTGAGAAAAAGTTATGTGGATGCTTCTCGATCGACACGGGCACACCTGCTCGCGATCGACGACGATACTTGCCGCTGCTCGCCAGCGAGGCCCACATCACCATTCTCTCCAGAACTTGCAGGACAGTCCTGAAGCAAACATTTGTCAAACCTTTAGCAGCGAAGAAGAATACAGAGTTCATGTACGAATTCCCACTCCGCGATGGCGTTACTGTCGTTGGATTCAATTCCAGGATAGGCATCAAGCCAGCCCTCTATTGCACAGTGAAAGAGAAAAGGAACGCGCCGGCCACTTTCGATGGCACCATGGTCGAGGGTGGCAATGTTGGTCTACTTACTCAAGTTCCGGAATCAGTCGATATGTTTTGCACAATGATTGGCAGTGTTGAAGTAGGAGAGGGCATCGTCATCGATATCACCTACATTGATGAGCTGAAGCATGACGATGACATCGAGGGCATGCGCTTCATGATTCCGACCATGATCGCTCGTCGTAATTTTCACGCGTTCATCAATCCTTTCTGGACTGGTGAAATAGACGCAATCATCCCGCCCCTCGATCACTCTGGAATCAGGATCAACGTAGATATAATCCTACCAGGGGAACATATCAAGGGAGTTGAGTCACCATCACACCGGATTGAAGTATCGAAAGGAACCATTTCAGTAGATGCTCAAGCAGCTCATGTTATGGAAAAGGCTTCTGCAACTCTTTCGCTAGAAACTGCCTCACTAGACAAAGACTTTGTTCTAATCATCCAACTTAAGCCATCTAAGATATCCAAAGCTCTGTTGGAAAGGCATTCCACCATCTCAAATCAGGCAGCCCTGATGATCACACTTCCTACACCCTTGTTTTGCTTCTCCTCCTTTTCACCATCGGAGATCATTCTGGTCGTAGATCGAAGTGCCAGCATGCGACATGTTATGCCTATGCTTAACTCGGCTTTGAAGGTCCTTCTCAAGTCTTTACCTACCAGCGTCAAGTTCAACATTTGTTCTTTCGGTACAGAAAATACGTTCTTATGGACCCAGAGCAAAAGCTATACCAATAGCACTGTTCAAGAAGCTATACAACATATCTCGACATTTGAAGCGGATTATGGTGAGACGGAGATCTTCAAGGCAATCCAAGCCACGATTGATCGTCGACTTACAGATCTACCATTGGATGTTATCCTCTTTACCGACGGAAACATCACAGACCAAGGATCTCTAGATGAGTATGTCAACTACATAGATAAAGCAGCGAAAAACATCGCAAGCCAAAAAGCTCTCTTCACATCTATCCGCGAAAAAGTTGAGAATTCGAGGCAGGGAAGCATTCGGGTCTTCTCCGTTGGAATCAGCAACCACAAATTCTCACGTGAACTTGTTGAAGGGATTGCCAAAGCAGGACAAGGTCTTTCCATATCTGTACCGGAGGGGCAGCGATTGGAGAAGAGTGCCACTCGCATTCTTCGCGAAGCACTTCGACCGCATTATGAGGACGGTACCCTCGAGGTGAACTATGGTCAAGATGACGACGACTTTGAATTGATCGAAGCGACAGAAATCTTTGAGGAAATTTCATTCTCGGAAACTGAAGAGATGACCACTTCTTCATCTAGCCCCCGCTCCGTCTTCAAGGACAAAAGCCTACTCGACACCCATCTCTTCCCGCAACTTATCCAAGCGCCCTACAAAATCCCTTCACTTTTCTCCGCAGCCAAACCAACCGTCTACATCCTCATGAGCCCTGAAACCATCCACAAGAACCCAACATCAATCACCCTGCTCAGCCCATCCGCCCCAACTCTCGAAATCCCAATCCAAATTCTCCCAGAACTCGGAACCACCATCCACCAACTAGCAGCCCCCAAAGCAGCCCTCGACATCTCAGCATCGCACGGCTGGGTATTCAACTCCATCAACCAGCTTACCTCCGCACAAAATCCAGAACTAGCCAAGAGAGAAGCCATCCGACTAGGAGAGACATTCCAGACCATAAACAAATACTGCTTGCTCATTCATCACCCTCTCATCAACCGCCAACAACGGCAAGGAGATCTTCTTCACTCCAACTACCGCACTCGCACCAACCACGCATCCACGTCGTAGAATCCTGTTAGCAGGAGATAACCCGATCATGAGATCCCCAAGAATGGAAAAATCGACACGACCTGACCGTACCGCCGTAGCTGGATATAGTATCCTATCGCCCCGAGCTCGAGCCCGGCTCGCCGTCAAGACAGCAAGTATCCCCAGCGCTCTCGCTACTGATAACACTGCTCTAAATCCCGAACTAACAAAAGTCCTTGCTTTGATTGACCTCCAATCTTTTGACGGGACATGGAATATCGATAGTGAAAAGCCGTTACTGGATCTCACAGGACTCGACGTGACAAAGTCGCCACCGAATGGTGTGAGTGACGAGATATGGGTCACGATAGTCGTGCTGCGATTCCTGGAAGATAGGATCCCTAAGGAGGAAGATGTATGGGGTCTGGTTGTCGAGAAAGCGAGAGCTTGTATCCAGAGATATCTGGGGCCCGGAGGAGATTTGCAGTTGTTGGAGGAATTGGCGGCGAGGGTGGTGGTTGAGGAGGGAAAAACTGGAGGATAGTTATTTATTGATGATTGGTACGACTGGCTAGCTAGGGTCCCATGGTATATTCTATATTTTCGCAACATCTGCTCTGGAGACTCGAGGATAGGTAGACTCGCGCCGGCACTGGAATAGACTCGTCTAACATGGTTATCCGTTTCTCAAAATGCCCCTCTCACCCTGATGTTTAAGAATTCCAGCTTCAAAGAGGTATCCGCAATACCCAAGTCGCTCCTCTCGCTCATAAACCCCATCCCTGTCTCAATAACCACCACAACTCAAGCTCTAATCAACCAAGTATTAGAAAAAAAACACATACATCATATCATACATACATACTTTTCTCTCTAACCAACCCGCCCCACCCCTCGAAACCAAGAAACTTAAAGTAGAGACCCCCCCAAAAACGGTACAATCTCACTTCACATATCAACCCCGCAAAAGAAGTATTTTTTTCATGTTCGAGTACATTCATCTCCTCCAACAGCATTACTCCAACCACTTCCCCAACTCACCTATTAAAAATTAAAGATATCCATCAATCAATCAATCAATACGAGATTCATCCGCGTTCTTCACATAACTACCTAACTGCATTTGCATTTTGATACAGGAGCTGTGAGAATAAGTTTTCGTTCATTACCGTTGTGAAGGGGTTTGGGGGCGCCATAGTATCGAGGTTTGAGAATATTGCTCAGATAGAATCTCACTGTACAAGATCACAAAGCAAAGACATCAAAGTTTGGTTGCCGAAAAGGAGATGGCATTTCTGGTTTAAGCAAGGAAACTAACTAATTCATCATCGCTGATAACCTATCCATCAAGCTTTCCTCAAGGGTGAAGAAGCTGATGAGAGTCGTTCGCTGGTGAAGGAAAATAACAGAGGAATCATGGCTAGAGGTCTTCCATCGCTTGGAACGACTAGATGTCCTTTTGATGGGGACAGAGCTATCGTATCAAGGAAAGAATTCGCTAGCTCTGTCAGTGTAGCGCGCATGTGGCGGAGAGTTGCATGAGTCGGTCCTGTTGAGAAGAGTTCAAATATCCCGTAGTCGAGGCTAAGAGATTATAAGAGGTCTGAGAAAACTCGGAAAATGAAATTCGTTATTGCAGCAACATCCAGGCTTCTCACTCATGCTTCTCGGGTCATAACCGTTTTGAAAAGAAAATTTTCGCTCAGTCGTGCACCCCGAGAGCCAAGACCCGTATTGATATACAGACTGGCTGGCTCATATTGTGTCATGAGTACGCTGCGCTGTAGAACGAGGGAGATAGCAAGTTCGTTAAGCTGCCACCCCAAGGTCGGCGTAGAATTGAAATGGTACACAAGGAGATTCGTTAAAGTCGTTTCCGGTCCTGAGTTGCTTTCCTTTGAAGGGTGCTACAGCCACAAGTCCTTCGGTTGGACTCTAGATGTAGAACATTGAGTCCTTGAGACTGTCCGGGACCTGGATGTCAAACGTGGTTTGAGGAGTAGCCCCACTGGCGACACTTGGAGTAGCTGAAGTGTCGTTAGGGTCAAATTGATCAGACAAGTAGCATCTCAGACGGGTGCAGAGGAGATCGGCATAATAAGCTGGAGGACACAAGCTCACAGCTTTGGTCGCACGACCGAAGAGGTGGCACATGTTGTGAGTCAATTCCTCAAGAGCGTCGGAGGGATTCTTGTGGGGTGCCTTGACCGGTCGAGCCCGGAAGATCTCATCGAGGATAACATAGTAATGGCCGGTGCGAGCAGTTCCTTGCAGACAAGCATGAGGTTGCAAGAAAAAGTCCCAGTTGCGGACTTCAGTGACGCCGCGGTCAACAACGGTACCCGGTTCACAATTCGAAGAACGATCAGCATTGGCCTCGGCTGTGGGGTAGAAGCGAGTATGGTGACGCTTGCCGCAGACGACGATGGAAATCTTTGGGAAACCCTGCTTGGTTGCATCTGCAGGATACTTCTGGCGACAGGCATTTCGGATCAGGGGAAGCTCTTGGTCCAGGAGGAGTTGATATTGACCTTCGGAAACACCATCACGATAAATCAGGATGTTTTTGGGGAGGCTGCCTTTGTTGTGCTTCTGCCACAGGGCGAGACGAGACATCATCATACCTTCCAGAGCAGAGACCATTTCCTTGCGCGATTCCTGGATACTGAAATCACACGGCCATTGGCCAAGGAATTTGTCGATACTGGCCACAACTCCAGCAACACTGGGTGCAGTGTCCTTTGATCCAGGAGATGGATGAGTGACATCAATGCCAACCACCATTGTCTCACCCTCTCCAACGACGCCCATCTTCTCTTTGTTCAAGACCTGGTTGATTCCGCCAGCCTTGAGGTTGAACTTCAAGGAGACATTTCCAAAGTACTGGTCCTGGCGTTGCTCCTTCATGAGCTTTTGTCCCACACAGCAGACAGTGTGGATACCAGCCTTGGTATCGGCAACAGTTTTGATGCTGTTGTAGATCGCAACATCGTTGTATGGCAAGATACAAAGGACGAATCTGGGTCGGGGCCCCTTTTGAGCCAAGTACATCTGGCGGAAGATCTCCTTAATTGTCGCATCGTTGCGACCCTCTTCACCGTCAATAAGCTGGATGACAGGAGGTGGTGGTGACTGGATGAACCCTCCGGCATTGATACCCGATCTATTCAGGAAAGTCTGGAAGTTCATGACCGTGTTGTGAACATCAGCTGGACCAAAGCGATCGCGACTTCGGTCCGACTGGAACCAAATATAAGTCCATGGCCCGAGATTACTACCAAGATAAAACTTGATATTGGCCATGTTCCATGACCCAAATCGTGGTGACAATGTCATCTCCTTATTCTGAGCGTTCTTGTACAATATCACAGGAGCTGATAGCACTCGGGCTGCGATGGTTAAAAGAGTGGCAGCAACGGCGAGGCCCATTTGAGACTGTGATTGTCAGCAGGATATTATGAGGACGTGCAAGATATACTTACTGCCAGCGAGTTTGCAGCTTGGTTAAGGCCTAAGACTTCTCTGCCATCTCCGATGATCGAATTTGCATTCTCCCAGGGCTTGCGACAAGCAAATGTGATCATATTGGCAGTCTGATCCGGACTCAATCTGCGCTTGATGGTCTGACCAGGCAAGACGACACAGACTTCTGCAGGAAGGTAACTTGGGTTCTCCCGATTGCCAACATTGACCACAGGAATTCGTTCGTTCAATTGGATTTGAGGATACTCTGTAACAGTATTAGCGGATGATGTCAAGAAGCAAGAAGAGAACTTACTGCGCTTGAAGTAATCGAAGACCGTGATCAGGGTATTCGAAGGCAAGACGGGCCCGGAAGGCTTCTTACCCTTAGAAGAGCTGGCTCCTACTGCAGCTGGTCGAGCTTGGTCTAGCCAAAATTTGACCTCCTTGGGCCCAGCACCATGGTATTGAACTTGGGGAGGGTGCGCCAACGTGCGGCCATCGTGAGGGTGCGCCAAACCAAAGATCGTCTTGACGCGAGGAATCTCGACACCTTTCTTAGACTTCTTGACGGGAAGGTGAGTTACTCGGACACGAATAAGCTTCATCTTCTTCTGAAGCGTAGTCTTGTTCCCCGTGCCGAGCTTAGGGAATAGAAGGCTGAGAAGGCCTGGTTCGATGAAGACACCATGCGTGACGTTGACGTTCAAGAGCAGACCACCAGTAGCTGGACGTACGCTCTGGAAATAGCCACGGAGCGACTCGAGTCCACCGCCCAAAACTCTGATGTTGCCGGCATTCTGTTGGCTTCGGTCGAGAGAGAAATGCCGATTCTGACCGATGGAAACCACACCACCGTGAGACTGAGGATGATGGCCGAAGACTGCATTGAGAACTTGAATGATCTCCGCCTTTTGAGGATATCCAGGGCTTGGATTTACCGCGGCAAGGTAGCTGATCAGATTGGATACTGAGAAATTGAGTGGAGTGACGAGTCGAACGCTATAAGTGATCGCTCGTTCAAGAGGTTCATCTTCTCCATCGGCAATGTATGGAATTTGAGCCTGGAAGTTCGGTGGGATGTTCAAGGCTTTAGTGGAGACAATAAACGACTTCCATTCCGTCGCAATTTTCTCTCCGGCAAACTCGGGCAGCCCAAGAAAAAGCTGTATAACGCGGCTTAACTTCTTGCCCTTGACCTCAGGGCTAACCTCAATATTATATCGGGTCAGACTCAGGTCTTGAGGACAATTGACTTTGAAGTAATTGGCGTAGACCAAGATCTTCTTTCCAAGGCTACCATGGCCTGGGCGCGGTGGCATCTGTGCAGTGGTAGACAGATTGGCAATAGCATTGATACCAGTCGAATTAGCCATGTAGGTGTCTTCCACTTTTAAGACTGAAGAGTCCGGGCCTGGATATCCTTTCGGGGCATTTGGATCTCTGTCCCAGTGTCAGATTACATATACAGGTTTAATGTCGGTACCATACCTGAAGACCCGAACTTCTGCTGATGCTCCACCACCACCACCGCCACGACCTCCACCCCCGCCTCGTCCGCCTCGGAATCCTCCACCTCGATCACCCCCGCCTCGTCCACCACCCCGATCGCCTCCACCTCGGCCTCCGCCTCCACGTCCTCGACCAGACATTGTGTGCTGAGGGAGTGGAACGGAAAGAGATGCTCCGAATGTCTGACTTGATACTCAGCGAGTTGGAAAGCTGAGATATCCTTCTCTAGAGGGACAATGTTGAATATGATCCCACTTGATGTCGAATGAATAAGGTGGTAAACTAAGTGAAAGTAAAGCTGTCAGCATCTGAAATATGGGGCGATGGTATCTTAAGTGCAATTGGAAAGAAAAAAAGTTTACAACAAGGGAGAAAGTGAAGCGATGTTAAAAGCTTCAATATCAGAGACAAAGTTGAACAGGATGCAAAGGGAAGTGGGAAGATGCTGAAGTTTGATTGATGGTCATAGTGTACAATGGGACTGTGCTGAAGTTGGGGGGTTAAATACCAAAGGGTGTTGCTGCAATGGTAAGTTGGTGCGTAGATCGAAAGAAGGGAGGGGAAGATTGGGGGAGAGGAATATTTTATATCTAGCAAAGTGCTCGGATAATCGGGACTACCGGAGAAAGATAGAGAGAATCTTTATTCTTCTTAAACCGTGAACAATTTCCAGAAATGAATATGAACCGCTTCCAAGGTGAGAAACAGCCGAAGCGAGGTGTAGTTTGGGGAGTGAGCGGGAAGATAAGGAACGCCCGACGATTCACTACCTTCAGTAGCCAAAAGTGACGACTATCACTAGGGGTTTTGGCTTCGAGATTGGTGTTTTTATAAAGATGTGAGACTATTCCCAACCTTTACCACCGTTGAAGGTGATATGAATTGTGTGACGTTTGTGGCAAACAAGGGAGATGCTTCAGAGCAGTAAAGAAACTCACGCAAAGTAAATACATTCACGGAAACAAGGGAGACTCACTGATATCAATGCTATGCTAAAAGGTGAAGGTGATGTTGATGCTATTTGCGATGTTGGCAATGCTGATGAGGCTCCAGCCTTGCGATAAATGTGGAGAAGGTTGGTTGAGGAGAAAGTCTCAGAGGAGACGAAAGATGACGGATGTGGGGTAAAGAGAAAGGTTACGGATGCACGATGATGAGCGGACGAGAGCAATAAGTAGGATCCGATGAAGGGACCAAACGAAGGGAGGGAAGGAAGGAAGGAAGAGTCTCGACTCTTAAGCGGTGAAGAAGGAGCAAAGGCAGGTTTGGTGTGATCTTCTGCGTTGGACCAGGGGTCGGAAGGCGAGCCGGTGGTACTGGCTGGGTGCTGAGAGAGCAATCCTACATTTCAGCTGACGCGCACGGAAGCAGAGAGGTGAGGGATGGAATGATTTCAGGAGATGCACGCCTCTGATATGAGAAGCGATAGAAACTACACTGATGTTGATTCTTTTTGCAGGTCGATTGTTTGGATTTGTTCTTCTCTGTTTGTTGTGGGAAGGAGGGGCCTGCTGCCTGGACATCTCGCCAGGTGAAAAAAAGTGATGGCTCAGGCTCGGGATGCGCGTTCTGCACGACCGCGTCGCACGTCTGCACGTGGCTCCGCTCTGGCCCAGCCACTCTCTTTTCTATGGAGCGCTCTTGAGCTCGATGCTGTTGTATGCAGCTCAACTGGCTCGACTGGCTGTCTATCGGCAGTCAGAGTGACTCTTTGACCCTTTTTGGTCGGCTGCCGGGACATGCTTGCATCGTCCCGAAGATAGGGTAACTGGGTGACAGTCCATGTTGGGAGAGGGTCCGAGAGACGGGAGACATTTCGAGTGACGAGCGAGGGAGGAGGGAGGAGGGAAGCCACTTCCATTCTTAACAATCCCTGAAAAAATGACAGAAAATGAACAACTTCATTGTTCGGAATATTTATGTTGGTCTCTCCCACGTCTCACCGTCTTCGTCCTATCGTGCTTCAGACGGTTTGGCTCTGCCAGTGCAATACTGGCTTTCAATTCTTTAGTCGACCAAACATAACTTGAGAATCCGTTTGCTCGACGTGCGCGTCTCCTGCTGCCTGGGCGTCACACCATTACCGCTGTTGCTGTTGTGCAACCATCCACGCTTTGGAGGCTCGATAGAAATTGGCTGGACATCTTGTATGTGGAGAGAGACTTGCTTTTCTTTTCCAGCATTGTTCATTGTTGTTTGCCGCTGTGCGATGCCGGAATCCCACTTCGCTCGCGGGTAGGTGCTTCTCCACTGCTGGCCAGCACATGATACATCATCGGTACTGCAACCGCTTTCTCCGACCTTCGGCCCACTCAATTGCCCTATTCTAGTACACCACTTCATCTCTCACCACATGCCATCGAACTTGACAAGATCCCCATCTACTTGGACAACATTGGGATAAGTACAATGCCAAGTTCATGATGCACACCTTAGCCTTATTGTAAGGAAATTCAGGTTTCGGGGAACTTCATTGTCCGTTCTCTGTTGATTTGAGAGTCCACAAGCCACTAGAATATGCTGCACCCAACCACCAGTAGCTTTCACCAGAAACAACCCTGCTAGACACTGGACCTTATAATATCAAACTCTCCAATCCGCTGCTACTGTTGCTTGAACATTTTTTTTTATTTCATATAGTCAAGCGCATAGTTGCGCTGCTTTTTTTCGATTCTCAACAGGCTAGGCTTTGCTTTGCTTTCTTTCTTTCTTACAATCAACCGACATCATAGTGTAGCAAGAGGAGTTGCACTCAAACGAAAATTCGGCGAGTAAGACAAGACGGCTTTCGAAGACCCCAAGGAGATGGAGGCGAAAGGAGAAATAAGCGAATCCAAGGTAGATCCAAAGACAGTCCAGGAAGAGGAAACTGCTATAGAGAAGGAGATGCAAGGCCCTAAGGATGGTGATAAAGACGTCGAGTATCCACATGGAGTTAAGCTATAGATCATCCTTTCTATCCTCTGCTTAGCTGTGTTCTTGGTGGCTCTTGATCAAACGGTACGTTCTCCTACTGCCACTTATTGCTCTCAACGAAGAGAGCGCCTTAGATCACTATCTCATGAAGAGGCATGATGACTGACTCCCTTGCCAGATCATCTCGACAGCCATTCCCAAAATCACAGATAAGTTTCACAGTATTCAGGACATAGGTTTATACATCAGTGCCCTCAAAACATCAGCCACTAACCACAAAACAGGTTAATATGGTATCTCATATCTTCTAACCACAACTACTCTCCAACCTACTTTCGGTCATATACACTACGAAGTATTTTCAGCATAAGGCACAAAACTCCCTTATGCCAAGCTCGAGATTTACACCCGTAGATCAAAAGTACCTTTCTCACTACCATTGCACTATTTAAATTAAAGTCGGTTCATCTATTCTCACTCATAATCCAGCACTCACAATCAACAGTTCTCTAGTCTGCGCAAGTACTCCAAGCAATAAAGCTCTCATCGTAGGACGGGTCTTGGAATAGGAGGGGTTTTCTCTGGTGCTGTTGTGATCCTTCTTGCATATTGCTGTATGTTAGTTACTGCCCCGCTTCCTGGTTAAATTTTCCGTCAGGCTACCTATTCCACGGCACGGCTTACCTAACGCGCACCTTCCTACGATCTTCTCTGCGATAGAAACATTTGCGGCTTGGACAGCAGAATCGATGATGTTGACGCCGAGTTTGTTAAAAGTCGGGTTGGTTGGTGTGATTCCGCCGCCGCAGTTAATGAGTAGGAGGAGGCTGGATTGCACTGAAGCCGTAGAGGAAATCCGTCGAGTCGGCGATGGTACTGGAGTGTAGGTAGGCGTTGTCGAGTTGGTCGATGTAGATGGTGTCTTGGTAGGAGTTAGGAGTAGAAACCGGTGTGGTAGAAGTCGTCGTTGGCGTAGGAGAGATAGATGGCGAGGGAGGGGTCGTCGGCTGTTTGGGGTTTTTCAAGACTGAGAATCTTTTTTGAGGGGAGCTCGTGTTTCTTTTCTTATTTGTGAATTTTGGGGAGTGAGGGGTTGGGAATGGGGTGCGGATGGGACTTACAGTAGGGGGCAAAGCCGTTAATGAGGTTTAGATTGTTAGTTCTGAAATCGACGCAGCCGAATGGGGTCCCGTCAGAGGACGGCGAAACCGTTTGGTCCGCTGCCAGTCAAGGAGGTGTTGAGGTTTGGTGCTACGGTAAGGTGCTGGTGAAAGCGTAGTCGAGGCCTGGGACGGCGATGACGCGCCAGATGATGTTGACTGTGTTGTAGGATTGGTTGTTTGGGTTCGCGGTCTAGCCTAGAAGATAGGTGGGACCTCGGCGGGTCACGTTCACCTGTGGTTGTGTTAGAATAGTTTTTTGTATGAGCGAAGATGTAGCGGACCTGCTCGGTATAGTTTCCAGGCGCATTGAGGATGATGTAGGTATTTAACTCTGCTTAGGGCTTTGAGTGAGCTTTGAGAAGAAGCTTCGAAGGCTTACCAGTGTTGTTTGGAAGTGCTTCCACGGCTATTCGTTCATTGGTGTTGAGTTGTTTGTGGGGAATCAGAATGCTTTACCTGATTATATAGTCTTGTATTTGGAGCTGCTGCTCACGAGGTCCACAAAGAGAGTTCCTTTATGATCGCATCCCTCCAATGGGTTCTTGAAATGCGCTTGACATGAATGGTGATCCTTATCATTGTTGATGTCCCAAGCTGAGACCAGAGAAAGAAACACAGCAAGGAGCAGAACCAATATCTGAAGCAGATCGAGACTTCGAGCCATATGAAAAGAGAGAAATAAACCGCTACTCAGTCAACAAAGATCAAGCAAAAGACTCAGTTGATCAATACACAGAAAAAGATTGGAAATTCCAATCAAACTACAGAAAGTTTCGCACGCCTAGACATTAAAAAGAGGAATTCCATGACTTCATAAACAATTTATCAACACGACAAGCTCCTTCACCTCGAAGAAACTACTGCTCGCCTGCAGGACCTATTTCTCTCTTTGGGATCCAAATACCCATGCCCTAACGCCCCCCATGTAGTTTCTATGCCGAAAGCTTGTCAGCGTATTCAGCCAGGTGAACAATGTTCCAACACTCTTGGCGCGGCTGCAGCTCGTTCGTTGATCGCTGGGTGATATGCAGGTACCAGATCAAGTCTAGATTATGTTGGGGATAGTGGGGAAGTTAAAGGAGGGGCAGATGGAGATGAAAGTTGGAGAAACTTCTGCGGGGAACGAATATAATTTGCCGCCAATGAGGTAACGGCATAGGATATGCGAGATGACGGCACCATGAAATCACTAAACTCGAGGGTTAGAGTATATATAGGTATAATTAAAGATGTTTGTTTTATCGCAGAGTGTAGGATATAAAAATCCCTTTCAAGTCTAATTGAACCTTATGTGGTAGATAAGGACCTGTGGGTCGGTTTGAAAATGATAACTTGGTGTTCTAAGATTTGTAAATACTATTGGAAGAGACTTTTAGTTCTTAGTGAAGGTGAAAATGAAGTGGAGCAGGAAGAACGGTGTCACTATTGGTCTAAAATTTGACACTTCGATCATCATCGTCGACCCTAAAACCGGGAGCCCACTTACCATACTCGTCCCTATCAAAATCCTGGTCACTATAACCAATCTCAACTATAATTTCAGATGGCTTAGACGGTGACGATCGGTGACGGTTGGTGACATGTTACTTTGGTTTGTGGTAAAGATTTGTTGCGCTAAGGTTTTAGTCTTAGGTTGAAGATTGTGGAAGAAGGATTCATGCTAGATTTTTGTCCCCGAGTGAGAGAAGCAGGATTATTGGGTGAAAAAGGTGTGGGAAAATAGGAGTTGGGGTTGGGATCGACAAAAGGACATTTTGTGAAAGTTCAAAAAAGTGTGATATTCCGCTATTCGTCGCAATGAAGGAATTTTTGGGGCTTTCTTAGAATCCACTTGAATCCTCGTTGTCCAATTTTACAGCCTTTGGAAGACAGATAAGTCATAAATAACTTGAACGTTTTTGACTTGTTGGTGAACTCCTTTAAAAATCTCTTCAACTAAGACATTGACAGCTAAAAGCTCGAAAAGAAAGTGAATTTGGTGTTCCAATGCATCGAAGTTCGATAAGAGTACATCGGTCCTAGAAATACAAATAAATATTTTGGCACAGAATATGAGCTCCACATTGAGCTCTGCATTGCGTTCGCATTTGTGCAACCAAGCCACTATGTTTGAGTTTGCCAGGTCTTAATGCTCAAGAATGGAACTAAACAACCTACATCTGCAGCACAAGATTTCCCTCACACAACCATCTGCCCAGTCGTCAAGTCATCGCATTCTAAAAGTACAATCAAAGTTTGCTAGCAGGAACAATGAGCGCTGATGCTTTGCTCAAAGTCTCTTCTGCCTCTCGCTCAATTCTCTTAACGAGCTCGTCACATGTTGGGATATCGTGAATGAGTCCGATCACTTGGCCAGCAGTCCAGACCTTCACATTGTCAGCACGTGCTCAAAAGTTCAGTTTGGGATACGATTCTTACCCCGTAATCAGGATCACCATTGATGAAAACCTCTCTTCCCCTCTTTCCACTCACATAAGGAGCAACTTCTTCGAACTTTCCAGTCGTACTTTCCCGCTCAATTTTTGTGGCAGCTTGGGCAACCTTGTTTTTATACAACCGACTCGTGTTCTTCCATCTTCGGAGCACAAGCTCAGTATCTGTCTCTTGCGCCTCCACAATCTGCTTCTTGATGTTCTGGTGAATAGGTGCTTCAACGGTGCACATGAATCGAGTGCCCATATTGATACCCTCAGCTCCTAGACTCAATGCAGCTGCAAGCCCTTGACCATCTGCAAAGCCTCCGGAGGCAATGAAAGGTACATCCAGTGATTGCCTAGCTCGACTAAGCAGAATAAAGTTGGTAATGTCCGTCTCTCCAACATGTCCAGCACACTCAAAGCCATCGATGCTTAGAAAATCCACACCAAGCTTGATAGCACTCTGGGCATGTCGAATAGTGGTACATTTATGCAGGATTATAATTCCAGCAGCCTTGAGTTGCTTGATGACAGGGCCGGGGCTATTTCCTGCTGTTTCAACAACCTTTATTCCCTCGTCGATAGCTACTTGTGCGTATGCACCGTAGTCGGGAGCATTCATGGAGGGCAGAAGAGTAATGTTGACACCGAATGGATTTTTCGTCATGGTCCTGCATCTTCGGATCTCTTTTCGAAGGTCTTCGGGGGTAGGTTGGGTAAGGGCTGTAAGTATACCAAGACCGCCGGCGTTGCTAACTGCGGATGCGAGTTCGGCGTAGCCAACCCATTGCATGCCACCTTGGACAATAGGGACTGATAAGAGGGCAAGTCAGCACATGTCTGGGAGTCTTGCAGATGCTGGAATGAAGCTTACTCTTGATTCCTAGGGCTCTGGTTAACTTTGTGTTGAAAGGCATCTTGGATTGCGAAATGGAAAGAGTGTTGACGGCGAGATAAGAGAGATAGTTCTTTTCTATGTTCTATGAGGCATCTATGTATTGTCTAAGATCGGGTATCTTCATGGCAGTCGGTTGTTGACAAAATCCGCGGGTCAGCTTCCCCAGGATCTCACAAGCCGAGGCACGGTCAAGTCAACCGAAGACATTCCCCGTGAAAGATCCTGATTACTCATCAGGGTCTCTCATGAGACTTAAGATCTCCTGATTCGTCCATGCCAGCGGTGTGTATTTGTAGGTACTGTAAGTAATTGGGAGCGGACGAGAGCTTGGGATCGTGGCCATGACTTGCCTGGGCAGAGGGAGCCGGGAGATGTTCAGGTTTCGCATCAGCACCTGCATACTCTGCATGCCGACGTCGAAGAAGAAGGGTCTGGTCACGTGGATAGCCGGAGGGACCCCCGCCTGCGAGGCTTCTCACTTCAAGGTTGTCTTCTCTCGCTTCCCTTGCGTCATTGTCCCTCGTCCCATCCCATCCCGCTCTGGCACAGTCCCTCCCCATCCCCTCCCTCCTCCCGGGGTCTTGTCCTCCCATCGGTGTTGTCCCATGTCGCACTACAAACCTTCAACGGAAACGGTCCCTGAGCGGAACCCAACATCCGTTCTGGTGGCTCAATATCTCGCATGATGCTGTCCGACGATAGGTTCCCGTTTCCAGAACCCGTCCGATGAGCAAAAAGAAGGCTGTATTCTTACTTGGGCATCAATGCTGGTACGATGCGCTGGTCTTGAGGCTGTCGGAGACGAGGGCAAACGAGGCTGCAATTATATTAATTACTTGGCTTCGTCTCAAGTCGCCACGCAACGATTGATATCGTCCTTTATGAGCAGCCTCCGTTATATTGAAACTGTGTATTTTCGACGCCCTCAATGCGCACGATTGTACTTGCCAATGGCTTGAGATCTGGTGGCTTGGGATCGATGGCTTGCGGTCCGACTGGTCGCTGATCCGAAGTACGTGCTGTACAACCTGTCGCGGTGCGCGACGTTTTCCAAGGAATATTCTCTTGACAACAGTTGCCCGAGACAGAGCAGCAACCATCAATCAGTCCATCGCCAGTCCCCTTGGCTCATCTTGGCAATTTGGCAACGGAGGAGGCTTGCAGGTTCGGACCATATCGCGCACCCTCTTTTTCTGGGATATTGGGATTCGGGAATCGGAATGCAGGAGTGGTCAGACTTCGAGCTCAGGTTGGGTCCGGGCCATATTTACTTCTTGGAAGGACTCTGTTTGGTTCCAGTCTGTCGGGTTTGCCGTGCAGATTGGCACAGCGGTGTAGATTTGATGATCACGATGGCATCTCCATGCTGATCAGGACAGAGATGCAAGTCGCAGGGCTGATTGCTTGGACTGGATAGTACCTCTTGGTCACAAGTCCATGGGTTTCTCCGCACCTCTGAGCTCGAATCAAGGAGCTTCCTGGCGTAGCACCAGCAGTTCATCGTATAAATTATGTAGCCACCCGTTCCTGCATCGTCGCTCGATCGACGAGGGCGTCTCGGACAACGACAGTAGTCGGGGAATACCAGATGAGGCCCAAGACACGGCATCCTCTGCAGCACCAAAAAAACCTCGAATGCTTCGATGGCCTATTACAGGAAAAAGGTGCAAGATTCGCCCAATAAGCGGCTGATGGCCATTGGGCCCAAAGCAAGGCGACGCAGATTTTAATTTGATTATCATCTCCGCGCATTTTGGTGTTTGAAAAATCCTGGGATCAGCAAAACCTTTATTTTTGATTTCTCGAAGAAAAGCAAACGACGCCCTCCCTGTATACCAACGAAATTAAGAAAAGTATACATCAAGTCTCACCAGCATTCAACAATGCACTGAAAGTCCTCAGAAAAAAGAGTGAATGGTACTTAGGCTTGTCCTACTTCTGTCCAGATGCAGGTTTGTCATGTTGTTCTTATTGGGCATTTGATATGAGATTTCCTCTCCTATCAATCCCCCCAAACCGACCCCTCTCTTCGCCTTGCCTTTGCTCACCCACCTGCCCAACGACCCTCTTTTTCCACTGTCCCATGACGGCTGCCATCTGCAGGAAGCTGTAAGAGTCTGTAGCGCTGGCTTTGCATTTCCACTAGTATAATTTGGTAGAAAGCCCATATTGCTTTTGGCATCTTACCGATGGTCATTCGGCATGGTCGTACACGACTTGTGGTATGCCACCGATGGAGACAGCACACACGGCCCTATGTTTTTTCGGCTGATCGACGTTACTTCTTCGAATACGTTCCTCCATCTGTTTAGATGCATTATGCCGAAACAGACGTGAGTCTAGTAGCCGTGTTGCAGTTGCATGGACGGAAGTGCAAACGCAGCAAGCTTCTCTCTCATTTCTCTTCATAGTCTGGCTGCCACCTCATTGCAATACCCCAGCTTCCTTCTTGATCTGTTCAAGAGGCATACCCTTCTATAAGAACTCCCCCGAGCCACCAGTTCTGCAGCTCATAACGCCTTTTCCGATACCCGCATCTCCACTGTTTCGGCTCCGCATACTGAGCTATACCAAAGCTGCTTGAAGTTCTTGTCTTCATTACCGAAAGCATCAACAAGAATGTCTTATTCTGGGTACGGATCTAGCGCTGCTACATGGCAGGAGAGACTGGAAGGTAATGCAATCAAACTGAGAGGTCAATGGCTCTGACTGACGACGAGCAGAAAAGTGCCGCGAAGCGCAGATCCACCCTCCGGTGTTCCAAATCATGTCTGACAGACGAGGTATGCAACCCTCATTCTCAATTGATCTAGGAAAGCCAATTGACTTGTGTATCTATAGGAGGACGAACGGCATGGTCAAGCACTGTCACTGTGCAAGGACAGAACATATCCGCTCGATTCTGGTACGATGGACAGCATGTCAACAATGCGAAGGAGGACGCTGCAGAAGTTGCCTTGAAGCATCTGAATGGATCAACTCCAAGTTCCCCTTCCCAGAGTCGAACCGGCTGGTAGAGACACCGCCACTTGCCAGCACAACAGCATGGCACCACTTCATGAACGAGTTGAACAGGGCGTGTAGGATATGAGAGCTATAAACGGTCACCATATGGATGGTACAGCATGGAAAGGCGCAACGCGAGTGGCTTTAGGCGTCGGGTTTGGTACGGTCTTCACAAGACGGCGAAGGCGTTGGAGTTGAGAGTATGATTTTGGATACATGGTTGATTATCTCTAAAAGGGGAACGGAAAACTCTAGACTCGATGGATCTCGTTTTTCTCGTTGTCTTCTCTCTAAGATTCCAGTAAATACTTTTCCAATTCCGAATCTTTCACACTCGCCTTAGAGTCGCCTGAGCTTGTCGATAAGCCTGCTGGGTATTGATCTAAAACGTGTTTGGTAACCCTGTCCTTGTCCCGTGCCTGCCGTGTTGAAGACGGGATAGAAACTTTTCTATGCGCGCACCAGCGCGGGATGTGTTCAGGTCATACAAGGATTCCGAGATCCCGGGACCTGTCAATCTTCAGCAGCGATCAATCTTGACACCCCAATGCCCGTGCATTTGGCACTACCACCAAAGGCTCGCTAATGCCTTACTTGCGCCTGAGGCACCACGCTAGTCAATTTTTGAAGCATTCACGAACAGTCGCACGACCACGACTATGCTTCTACCATCGTCATCATGCCGCCACGATTGAACCTACTTGGTGCAAGCCGGTCACTTGCTATACGGCCAAGGCCCTCGATTGCATCACAACAACCTCGAATTGTCTCCGTGGTCTCACGGAGAGGCTATGCAGACGAGAAGGACCCAAAGTTGGGAGCTGGCCCCAATCAAGATGTTCTTGGACATGTCAGTGAGGAGGCAGCAGATATAGGCAGAGTGATGGGTGAGACAGAGCCTGATATAGGTCAAGGAACACCTGTTCAAGAAGTACGTGGCAGATCCTCAAGCTGTAGAAAGCAACCATGACATCAGACCCTCTTTGAGATATATTTTCTAATTGTTACTCAACAGATACTTAAGCGGGATCAAGAGGGCAAAGAAAAAGCTCCCGAAGTGATCAAGGAGGAGATAGATGGTACACAAACTAACGCCAATGCGCGGACGACGTTTGCAAATCTGCTGGCGTTGGGTCAGATGCAGAACATCGCGGCAGGAGGCCATGGTTCCGACCCAGTCACAGTAGGCCACAAATATGGCCTGCCAGATTTACCGCTCCCAAGCAACCTCAACTTCAAGCGCAGATATGATCCTGTTGTGAACCAGGTTACAAATCTCATCATGAAGCATGGCAAGAAGAGTGTTGCTCAAAGGGTAGGCTCGTCAGTTTCTACATTTCATTCTGCGGCTGTGCTACGCAGAATCACCATTTTAAGCTCTAGAGTTAATCTCTCGGTGTCTGTAGAACATGTCCTTCATATTAAACCAACTTCGGACCGCCCCTCCACCAACTCCTAATCCCGCTCGTCCTCTCATCCCCGGTTCTCCGCCACCTTCCCACCTCCCGCTCGATCCAATCGGCTATCTTACCCTCGCTATTGATTCCGTTGCACCACTCCTTCGCATTCGGTCTCAGAGAGGTGCTGCCGGTGGTGGAGCGGCGCTTCAGATCCCCGTTCCGCTTGGCTTGAAACAACGGAGGCGGACAGCTGTGCAGTGGATTTTAGATGCAGCTAACAAGAAGAAATCGAGGGGAAGTGGAAAGGGACAGTTCGCACAGAGATTTGCGGATGAGATTATTAGCGTTGTAGAGGGGAAGAGCGGTATTTGGGAGAGGAGGCAGTTGATACATAAGACGGGAACATCAGCGAGAGCAAACTTAAGCTATGGTGTACGAAGACGGTGATGGCGGCTGGGCGGCGGTTTGGACTTATTGTATCATATTGTATACGCATAGAATACATGCATAGCGTTACAAAATATTTGGTCTCTATAACTTATTGCTTCTCTTGTCAAGACGAGGTTATGTGATAGATGTAGAGCCATAGTCCGAGCGTCTTGAATACTTCTTCTTTGAAGAGGTTGAGAGTGCACTTTCGAAATGTGCCTGTCGAATTGCATCGGACTGACAGAGTTGCCTATAAACCAGTAAGAGAGAGCTTTCTTATCTCTTTAGTATCCGATGCTTCCTTGTATTGATACTCACTTGGCTCCTTGAGATCTGCTTCTATCAAGAGTACAAAACCAAAGCTCTTAGCATCAAGTAGAATTATCTACCTTCAAACAAGCCCCTTTCTACAATCGCTTCTGATATTGCAAAATGAAGAAGAATCCATAAGCCCTCAACTTGGCGATTATTGTAATCTTGTGTCTTGCTTGAACAAGGTCCAAAAGAACGTCTCAGGGACTTAAGAGCGGCTTATTTAGTCTTGAGATCATGCATATAGGTTCTAATTTGAAGAATTTTGGCTTATACATATAGCTTGATGTACTCTAGATGTGATTGGGACCCAATAGAAGAATAGTGTTACGGTCGTTGGTAGTGCCGTACAAAGAAAGGAATGTAGCGGCGACTTGAAGAAGAAGTCAAAAGAACGGTGATATATCTATTCATTAAGACTAGATCTGTACAATAAGTAGCGATATAAGGAAGTGGATGGTTACATTATGGCTTTGCGGTACATAACAATACGACACAGAGTCGCAAGCCTTTGGAAGATAGGTAGCTTTGAAGAGGAACATCGGTAAAAGTGGCTTGCAGCGATCTGCGCTGTACGCAAGCAGAGAGAATAGATACTCAAACTCCTCGAATCATATTCTTTTATACTCGCAAAGCCCACATGCAAATTGGAGAGCGATTTGAGACAACAGAACCCGGCCCCGACTTTCGGCGGCCTTGCATGAGTGATGATCTGACGTTGGCTTGAAAATCCAGCAATGCGGGGAGTTTGAGATGGCGCAATTCCCAAGGAAAGCAAATCAAGATGCACAGATCGAGATGTGATATCTATTTCCCATACATACATACCTACCTACATATCATATGCAAGTCAGCCCCCATCGGACCGCAGCACGTGCTTCCACTAAGCACTTCATTTGGAGGGATTCCGAGCACAAGTGGCAGTAGCTGGGCGAAGGGCACTTTCTTCAACGTTACACAGTTATCAGGAAGCCTGATTCTGATACATCGATTCCTGCGCGCATATCTTTCGTATTTTGGTGAGTAGCGGTTACTGTTGTTTTTGCCGGAGCTTAGATGACGGGAGCAGGAGTCATGATGCGTGCATACGAGGATATCGCAGTTAAGTCGCAGTTAAGCATCCACTTGTATAGTTGACCAGCGAATGGGAATCAAACACGCCCGTTCCTGTTCAGCTGTGTTGCACCGGCCAAGAGACGATGCCAATGCAGGAGAGGATGGGTAAGCCTTGGGGCATTTTTGCTTGTCGGGAGAGGCACAGCGAACGTCGACTCCGCGAGATAAGGGGACGGCTCTGGCTTGGCGGGACCTCCCTTGCTTTTGATGCGGGTGTGTTGGAGGATGGAGTTTGAAGATGTTGCTTTTGAGGATGGCTTTGGATGGTTCCTTCTGTCTGTATTCCGGGAAAAGAGAGGATGAAGGAGTAGGTGAAAAGATCAGTTGTCCCTCGTCTTGGAAATTCTTGCTCACGACCTGAGTGGACTTGGCTGCGGTTTTGTGCGGTCGGCGGGGCGTCGAAAGAGGGGTTTGAAGGGATGCATCGGCCGCAGCATGTTGACGAATGTCTCGATCGTGGGAAGAGTAGTGAGTCGATCAAGAGACTTGGGAGGTACTGTTGCTGTCTCGCCGGCGTAGTGTTGCTGATCTGAGCCCAGAGCAGACGTGTGCTCGATAGGCTACCTCGTTGTAACGGTCCAGGGGCTGCGGCAATTCAAAGTGCAAACATACCTATGAACGAGCCCCTTTTGCGAGTTCCTTTTGATGATCAAGTGTATTCATCCGTGTTCTTGCTTTTCCATCTCCTGCATGTTCCGTCTAGGCCTCCTCGCCTTGAGCTGCCAATCCCACTGCGGCCCAAGCCGATCCTCGGTCCATTGGCTACCGGAGGGAAGCTAGGGGTCTCAGCATCCCCGCCAAGGTGTCTGCAGCAGCTCGGAAACACATGCGCTAATATTTCGACCAAGTGAGCTCACACTACCTAGTATCTACCTGCCTTGGGACGGTACTGAAGATCTACAAGAACTGCTTGCCTTCGACCACCCACGGGTCTGCAGGTTGCTTATTCTCTACTCGAAGCTCTGATTCACTCTTCGATTGTTTCTACCTTCTCTCTCTCTCAGACAAGAGATCTCGCGTCGCACGGAGTCACCTCTTCCGGTCCGGATCTTCGCAGCACGAGCATTCACTTCTCGACCACACAATTTTTGACATCAGCAACGTGGCCATCGAAATCCAACTCAACAAAGAGCTCGCAAATATCCCTTTCATTCCCAAACGAATATTTCACTCCATACCGAACAAGTTCCTCACGCATCACCAATCAACAGGCACCAGCAGGGTAGACATGAATTGAAGCAGAATCAACATTCCACGATGCAGACAGTTTTCCACTTCGTTGAACGGTTAAGAATCATCTACCCTCGATAACGCCTAGCTTCGGAGCTTCCATTGCTCTGAACATAACCGAATAGTCGCGAACTATTCTTTCCGTCTCTCCGAATTTACACTTGTCGAATAATCCTTGAGCGCGAGCTTCTTACCACTCTGCAACAATGGCACGGGAAGCGCCAAAGAGCATGTCTTTGGAGGCTATGCTGGATGAGGAGCGTAGAGATGTTCTGGCTCTATTGGAGGCAACGTCGAAAGCCAAAGCCGCCGCAAAAGCCGCCCGCTCTTCATCGCCATATACAAGCTCGCCTGTACGAAGCATGCTTGATGTAGGCGACAGTCCTCCTGCTAGCAGACGCACATCAGCTGGCAATTCATCATCCAGTTCTACGCGGCCGCCTGTGCGAAGCATGCTGGATATCAGTACTCCTCCGCCACTTTCTCCGCCCGCAACTCGAAGCATGCTTGACGTGAACGGCACTGGAAATGGGAAGGCGCATGCAACGGCTTCAACTAGAAGTGCTCAGAATTCTCCCACTGAAGCAAATCCCAGAGCTCATGCGGCCAATAGCCAACACCCAAGGAGTTTGTCGGATGCTGCCGCACGCCCAGCAACCTTTGGTCCAAGATCCTCTGTTGGAAAAATGGAAGACTCGTATCAATTCTCTGGATACTTGCCAAGCAATCCGGGTGGGCCAGTTGTGCCGAAGCGAAACACGCAAGGTGGAAAGAAGCCTAGTGCGATGTCAGAAGTGGTTAGGGGAGGAGATTTGAGTATGTTTGGGAGCCGTGATCGAGGTCGGAATCATTCGATTCCAAGTACGAGCGTTGGAATCGGCAATTCAAAGTCCAAATCGCCACATAACCGTTTCAGTCTGCGGTCAAGTTCTCCTTCGTTGGACTCGGATAGCTCGAACCTTGTCTTGGACAATGGAACCGTTCTTGACGGGAATAATGCATACAGGAAGCTCTCTGATGCGAACCTTGCTCGGTCTAAGGGTGGGCTGTCAATATTGGCGGAGAAAACTCGACGGAATCGGGTGGGCAGCAAAGATGGGGAAGGGCCTTCTGGATCTAGGTTGACGAAAGACTATACCACCGCAGATGGTGATGATCTTGCTGGCGAAAGCAGTGATGACGATCAGAACAGCTACTCTGACGAGGAACGACGTGGACGGAAGAAGACTGTTAGAAAGAAGCGGGACAATGAGAATACAACTCTTGGTATGGGACGAGCTAAAGGACCAAGGACAGCTCTCAGTCTCATGGCCGCAGCTGAGGAAGAACGTGAGTATCACCTGCTTACTTAAAGAGTATACTAGCTAAAACGAGTGGCAGGTCAACAAATAGCAGCCCACCAAGATACACATAAATTACGATCGCTTCTAGATCCTGAGATCACCGTCACCACACCTGCTGGTGACAGAGTTCTTAAGACTAGTAAGCACGGTGTCCATCCCAACACGAGCTTCGATGATGGAACATCAGGATTTAATACTCCTGTAGATTCTGACACCGAAGCTGACCTCACCGATATTAAACGTGCACAAAAGTTGTCTATTAACATGACGTCTATCATTTCCACCCCTGCTACAAGCCGATGCGTGCGAACAATTTATCGTGGGGAGTTCTTAGAGATGCAAAAAGACGCACATGACAATCATCGGCGAGTTAGAAAATACCTGGTAGCGACCGACTTGAGCGATGAAGCAGCTCATGCATTGGAATGGACGATTGGGACGGTACTGCGGGACGGAGACACACTTCTTGCAATTTATTGCGTCGACGAGGAACTTGGAATTGCGCCAAACGATGCAAGTGCGGATGATGCTTTTCAGAAAGATCAAGTATCTGCTATTGCAGCATCTACGAGACCGTCTGCTTCCACACCCATCCTTGCCCCTCTCCACATACCAAGCCCTCTAGGTCTTGCCGCTGCTGGACTTGAGGCGAGCAGTGAGACGGTTAGCCCAATGGGCAGAGAGCGAACCAAAGCAGAACAGGAGCGGTACAGAGCTGTGCAAGACATCACAGACAGAGTTGCCAAACTCCTGAGAAAGACCAGGCTTCAAGTAAAGGTCGTGATCGAAGTTATCCATTGTAAGAGTCCGAAGCACTTGATCACTGAGGTGATCGATTACATATCTCCTACATTGGTGATCCTGGGCAGCAGAGGAAGGAGTGCGCTTAAGGGGTAGGTTTCTATATTTTCACCGCGTAGTATATTCTCGATATGCTGACCTTTGCACAGTGTTATCCTTGGCTCCTTTTCCAATTACCTCGTCACCAAGTCCTCGGTCCCTGTTATGGTTGCACGGAAGCGTCTCCGGAAACATACCAAGTATAAGCGTCCTGCAATCCGTCTTGCCAACAACCTTGCGAACCCAGCAGTCAAAAGCCTGGCTTCAGCAAAAATTGACTAGAGGCATAATTTTTGATTTCTTTCTCTTATCCCGTATGTGACTATTAGCAAGCAATCAGCGAGTCTCTTTATTCGAGCGAGCGATATTTGAATTGAGAATGGCGAAGCATTAGTCCAACCTGAACGTGCCATCTATCAGACGTTGATGAGTTGGGGCGTCTGACAGCGCCTGGAAGGATGGATTTGATTGGCGTTGGTGGTTGCTTTCGAGGCAGGAGCTACGTTTTGGCGTCATGGCCGCAGGCCCGAATGGGAGGAGGGAGCATAAATCTTCTGGGAGCCTCACGATGGTCTGTATGTCTGTACCGTTGTTGGCGTCAAGGTTAATTTTACCACTCTGTCTTACACGTACTCCGCTGCCATTTCAACCTAGCACGTGACGCTATATCCTTTTCCTTGCTCCAGGTTGGCACACCTCGATCATGAGGGGACCACAGTGGACGATTGCCGAAGAGGCTGAATGCTCTTCAAGTGGCAAGTATGGAAGACGCAGGACTCGCATCGCAAAGCCGGATTACGATGCGACGTGCGATTTACCGAGATTTTCTATCTCGCGGATTCTCCACGTGGGACCTCGGGTAGCTCTAGTGGCAGAGGGTGGTGGGCACTGGTGGCCAGTGCCATGTCCATGTCCATGTCGTGTCTCACTCCGCAGGGTCGCTTCCAACTTGTTCCCATCCCAGGACGTCCGGACTCCATGGTTGATTATTTGCTGCGTGATGCTTCTTTCTTGGTTTGGATTGTCACCTGAGTGCCACCTGAGTGCCAGTCTCACTCTCTCACTCTTGGGCACCCGGCATGCCGTCCGCCGCTTATCAACGCACCCCACATAATCTTTCGTATCTGCCAATATACTCCGCGTAGCACGCAACCCACCCTTACAATATCCTTTTTCTCCTCAGATAACAGATCACAGCCTCCATATCAACACCCTTTGGGCCATCGTTTGGTCAGCTCCCTCCTTATGCCTCTTTCGTATTCGTCCGCTGCTTTACGTCGAAGGTGAGTCACCGGATTCGACAGCAAAACCTGGTCGAGAGGCTGAGTGGCCGCGTTTGACTGCATTCTCGCGAATGATACTTTGCAAGGCAACCTCAGATTGCGTACAAGGGCCGGCCGAGTACGCCGCTCTTGGTTCTCGACAACTGAGCAGGGATTGCCGGTGTCTGCGAGGATGGGTCTGGACTCTGGAGCGCCTCTTACCAGAAAAGAGAACTGAGTTGGTTATCGGTGAGGAGAAGGGAAATGAGAATGAAAACAATTCCGCGAGACATAGTCACCACGGCCCCGTCGAGTGACAACCCTCGATGGGAAAGAAGACCAGTTGCAAGCCAAGAACCCCAGATGACATCTCCCGGCATCTCTAGATTGGGTGGCGTATGATATCTTTCTGGCGCTGCTATAAATGGACGATGTCTCGGTGCTCCAACGATCGTTACCTCGCGACTTGATTTTTGATTCACCGCCCTCTCAACAAACAAGATAACACGTGTGGCTGCCCTTTCGTTCGCTCACCCATAAGTACCCGAACAGATGCACATGCCACCTTGATTTCTTCCCATTTAACCTCCAATCACCCGGCTTCGCTCAACCTTCCTTCCCGGCAGCCTCACCTCACATTCACCTTACATCACCTCATCCCACTTTCTTTCCTTCCTCACCACCAAACATCAACCTCAACTTTCAACTCCAACCAACCCAAATCAAATCAAAACCACTCCTCATAACCAAGTCGATTTTCCGACAAAACAGACAAAATGGCATTCTCTCTCAAGGAATTCGTCGAGAAGATCAAGAATCTGGGAAAGAAGAAGTCCGAAACCCCAGCCGCGGCTGCCGAGCCTGCCACCACCGACGCTCCCGCCGTCGAGCCCGCTACCACCGAGGCACCTGCTGCCACCGAGCCCCCCAAGGAGTCAGTCGCTGCTCCCGCCGCATAAATGCTCTCCTCGTCCATGAGAATTGGGGGCATGAGCAAGCGATAAGGCTACAATGAGGAGATAAGCGTGGTGCAAGACTGTGCAGAGCTTGGGAGAGTGGAATATGAGAAGGCGGAAAGTGGAGGATAGTAATGGAGGAGGAATATGGATGGTTCATGGTGGACACGTGCGGATACCTACTTGCATGATCTGATATTTTGGGAGGAGGGAGAGGGGATATGCGCATTTTTCTTTATTACTACGAGATACCTTACCTGTTGCAGTGTTGATTTTTTGGTTTTCCTGTTATATACCACCTAGTTTTGCCGTTATCGTCATCGTCGCTGCGGGACGATTGAGAGAGAGATGTGAGAAACAGAATTGAGAGGACGTGGATGTCCAGCTTCCCCCGGTTACTATTGATACTTTACTTGTTTATGGTGATACGTTTCTCTGCTTGCCTGTGAATGTCTTTTTACTTCTTTCTTGTTACTCGCGAATCCTCAACACAAGATCTTTTTCTTTATACGGAAGTGAGTCGAGATTTGGTCAAGTCCACTTTTAGCTGATCCCCATCTACACACTTGAGTCTTGAGGGAATTTGAACCGTGGAGGCGTCTGAGGCGTCATTTCAGGGGTTCTGGTATCGCCACAGCAACCGTTTGGTCCAACGAGTCGAGACTTCCGAGACATGTCTCTGAGAAATTAGCTTCGGCTACGTTATCAACGCCTCGTGAAGAGCAATCAGCGATCGTCAAGATTAACTGGAAGATCGTGTGTAATTGTTGGGCACTAGGGTCGAAACAAAGCGCTCTGAATTGCTTCGCGTCAATCATACCCTCCGGCTTCGAAATTTCATACAAAGAAATGAAGACCGCCGTAAGGTAGGAGGTCTATCACTGCAGGAATCTAGAACAGGCAATCACGAAACAAAATCTCACGAAGTCACCGACAGGTCGGCTATGATTAGTTTGCAATGTTTTTTCGTATTGTTCCTAGTCTAGTTCATAATCCCATCAGCAAAGACCAGACCAGACCGCTGGGAAACAAGGTCAGGAGCAAGAAGCACCAAGCCAACGTCCACCATAAATCCAGCCATCTTCGCCATAGAGCAATTGAAAGACGTCGAAAGAGGTATTGTGCCAGTTCACTGCCGCAGATGGGTGAACCATGCGGAAGCCATTGAGGCTCAGCGCACATTAGTCTATGAGTACATGATTGGGTAGTTCATCCGCGCGATGAAGTTGCCAGTAAAAGGAAAATTTGTAGAGATGCCAGCCGTGCCGCACAATAGAGACAAAGAAGCCGAAAATCGAGATTGTGCCACCAGAAGCAGAGAGCGCAAAACTTTTCCGGCGGCCCGTCGCCGCAGCAGATTGACAATACCTGAGAAATGTGTATGGTGAAGAAGAATCGTTATGGGTATGAAGTAAATGAAAGAGAGTGGGCAATTAAGCCTTCTCTTCAGATTTCTCCTCCTTCGCGTCTCCACTTTCTGTAGAGTCTTCGCTACCCTTGTTGTTCTTGACGTACTCATCGTAAACGGTGAGAGCCTCATCAACCTTGGCACGGAGAGCTGACTCATCCTCAATGCTATGTAACATTAGTAAAAATTATGGCGATGCGAAGATAGAACTTACAGATTAACCAACTCCTGGTTTTCCATCTCCAAGAGCATACCAGTAATCTTACCGGCCAACTCTGGTTGCATAACCTGGATCTTGGGGAACAGGGCCTCTCCAAGAATCTGCTTCTGTTGCTGAGGAGGAACAGCTTGGAGTTGTGCTTGAAGAAGACCGCCACCGATGGTTGAGTTGAACTCAGGCATAGCAGGGACTTGTGGAGAAATACCACGACCAGCTTGCGGTGGGAAACCGCTGGGCCATTGCCCGCGAGTAGCCTGAGCACCTTGAGTGGTTTGAGCGCCACGACCAGCCATGCCACCTTGTCGAGCTCCTTGAGGGAAGCCAGGCATTCCTTGCTGTCCAACACCTGGAATACCAACCATGTTGGGGGGCATACCTGGGAGTCCTTGCATCGGTCCACGAGCACTAGGTCCTCCACGGCCACCAGCAAGCGCCGCAGCTTGTTGAGCTTGTTGCATAGCAGCCAAGAACTGAGGGTTACCTTGTTGGGCATATGCAGCTGGAGGGAATTGACCTGGCATGCCGTACATGTTTGGTGGCAGTTGTTGAGGGCCTGGAGCGCCTCGTCCGCCTTGTTGAGGAGGGAAACCACCTGGAAATTGACCAGGGCGACCAGCTTGAGCACCAGGAACGGGCATACCAGGCTGGGGTGGGAAGGGCATGCCTCGACCACCTTGAGGAATGAAGCCCGGTTGTTGGCCAGGAGGGTAGAACATAGCTGGTTGCATGTATTGTTGAGGCATACCTGCTGCGGCAGCTGCTTGCTGCATGCGAATTTGATTTCGTGCTTGGATGCTGGCCTCAAGCTGGCTCTTGCGGACGTCCTTGCGTTGAGCAAGAGCAACATACAACGGCTTGCCATGGACCATCTTTTGGTTCATGTCAGCGACTGCTCGGGTTGCCTCCTCGGGGTTGTTGAAGCAGACGAAACCAAATCCCTTGCTCTTGCCTAAACCTCGCTTCTCTGACTTTGGCTTAGCCTCAGTGGTTTCTTCATTAACCTCACCCTCCTTCTCGTTTTCCTTGTTCTTCTCGGCTTCCTTCTTCTCCTTTTCTTCAGCCTCTGCGGTCTCAGCAGGAGTATCACGCATAACCTTCGCTGAGGTGATGGCTCCGAAAGGAGCGAAAAGCTCACGAAGCTTCTCGTCATCTACCTCATCATCAAGGTTCTTCACATAGAGGTTGACACCTTGGTACTTTGAAGCCTTCTCAATGCGGGCAGCCTCATATGACTTTCGGAGTTCTTCCTCGCGCTCATGCTTCTTTTGAGCGCGGCCAACGTAGAGATCCTGACCCTTGAAGTCCTTTCCATTGAGCTCGTCGACAGCAGTGGCAGCGTGCTCATGGTTGATGAAGTTGACAAAGCCAAAGCCACGACTCTTGCCAGTCTCCTGGTCACGAGCAAGTGAAGCGGATGTTACTTCACCATACTTCTCGAAAAGATCTCTAAACTCCTCATCAGTGACCTCGACCGGGATGTTCTTGACATAGATGTTTGTAAAGTTGGCCTTCATTTCTTCAAACTTGCTTTGACGATCCTTCTTGGGAATGTGGTGACCAACGAAAACCTTCTTCTCGTTCAGAAGCATACCATTGACGTGCTTGATAGCTTGGTTGGCGGCCTCATCTGTCTCATAGTGAACAAAGCCATATCCCTTTGAAGCACCAGTTTCGTCCTGAGCGACCTTGCAACTAAGAATGTTGCCGAATGCAGCGAATGTATCGTGAAGGGCCTTGTTGTCGATGGCAGTATCCAGATTCTTGATGAAGACATTACCCTGACCGGTCTTGCGCAAAGCAGGATCACGCTGGGACCACATAATACGACATGGACGTCCCTTAATCAGAGTGTAGTTCAATTCCTCTAAAGCCTTCTCGCCATCAACAGTGGTGTTGTAGTTAACGTAGGCATAGCCAAGGGATCGTCGGGTGACAGCATCACGGCAGACACGAATCGAAGCAACAGAACCAATTTGGGAGAACAGTTCAAAGAGCATAGCTTCAGTGACAGATGGATCAAGCTCTCCAACGTAAAGAGAAGCAGAAGCCTGTGGGTGAGGAGCTGCGGAGCTTGGAGTAGGACCGGCAGTATCAGGATCCTCCGAGTTCACGTTGGAGACATCGGTGTTGATGGCAGGAGTGCCGTTGGCATCGCCACCATTCAGGGAAGTGTTGTTAAGGTCAGAGGCAAGCTGATCGACAGCGGAATTGGAGGTAGCGGCGGCAGACATCGTGAATAAATCTGATGCTGTGAGAATGTTAGTTATGATTACGCGAAGATGAATTTGTGGTATAGAAGTATGTGCATCTGCGACAGACACTTGACGCGACCGCTGAAATAAAGAAAGAGTGTCCGTACCTATTACGTCGTCGAAATGCCTTTCAAGTGAACGTGTAGGAACAGGTAATATGTCCTTCGAATGGAGCGGTACAGCACTGAATCTGGGAGGATGTGCGAAGATCGAAGTAGGATTTTGGCACGCGGGCACAAATGGTGGAGTTTTGAGGGAAGGTGAGGTCGTAGGCGGTCGAGAAAACCGATCGCGAATCTGAGGATTTTTATGGGGTTTTCAAGTTTTTTTTGTCTCTTTAAGAGGATTTTCTGAAAGAAGAGGGCGAGAAGAACGAAAAAAGCACGAAATCTCGTACTTGTTTCGCGCAGTCAAAGGTTTTGTGATGTTGGTCTGGGTTGTAAAAGAAAGATTTCAATATCATGCGCGATAGAATGAGCATCTCGAATTTTTGGTGGCCCTTTCCTAGAACGGCTAGCGTTGAACCACAAGGCTTACTGCCGGTGCAGCCTTACTAATAGGGCTCAGCGGCGACAGCTGCGGAAGGCTGTCCAGTCTGGAACGTGATAAATCATAGAAGTCATTCCGAAAAGAGCGTCAGGCTGCATCGCGTAGAAGCATAGAATCACATCGAAGACAGTTTCTTAATCCGAGATAGGGCTCTCGGTTCTAACACTGATTATTCCAAAATCTCCCCGGGCCGTTGAGGACTCAGAAGGTCGGAGCTGTCCTGGATATTACGGCATGTCTCTTCGACAAAGATAGAGCACAGTCCATGACGGCCACGAAAAGTACGGAATCGTGAGATATGTTTCCGACATTTAGCGGAAGTTCTCGTCGTCCTCGACAGGTCAATCTCTCTGGCCAAAATGTCAACCCGTTTGCCACCAATCCTTTTGCACCTTCGGCATCTGGGGCTCAGAAGACTGTGGCACATGCACAGCAAGAACGGCAGCAACGACAGCGAGAAAGAGAACGAGTGAATGCCTCGAAGAGGATACAGCGAGTATGGAGGGGACACAAAACCAGGAAAGAGCTGGCAGACTCTCGACGAACAATATGGGATAGCATACAGGCAGAAGGATCACGAGAAGGTTCGGTTTCCGTTGAGCAAGTCAGGCTCTTGGTAACTTTCTTTAATACAAGAGAAAGAGACGACCTAGAAAGGTTGATGAATTTGAGTTCAAAAATAGCCAACCTTGGTTATGAAAACTTTTTGGCTCGTAAAGACATTCAACCTCTACTAGCTCAGCTCGCAGAAGTCACCGTGGGGGCCTTACAAAAGTAAGTTACACCTGCATGAGAAGTAATCGATATAGATGATGCTGCAGAATACTAACTATCACACAGCTTTCTGCCACATTGTCCCAACACTCTACTTCAACTTCTTGTGGCAACTGTCAACCAGCAGCAGAAGCTATTTCCCCGTATAGCACGAAGCTACTATACATATCTGTCCACTCTTGTCACCGCAGGCGAGACCTCAGAACTAGATGAAAGCTTGTTCCTGACTGCAGTCAGAATACCCTTGGTAGTTGCGCCAAATAAGACCAGTTCGCCCCTCGAAAACCATTAGTCATAGTAAAACCACTAACAAATCTATAGGAAACATTACTCTTGAAGCATACGCGGCGTTTGCCTTCTATTTCTTGACGACGCCCAACTTGGCAAGCCAACGAGGTCTCCTTGATGGATTAGCCATGATTGCTGACATTACCCTCCTGTCTTCGGCTCTGCTGTCGTCAGCTTTAGCACGAGAACTAACTTCAAGTATCGTGGATAATATAGGCGTTGATCGGAAATTATGGCTGTTGGCTCACTTCATTTCACTACAACGTCTTCAGCAGCGTGACAGTCAAGAACCAGAATATCTGAGGGCATTGTCATTGCAGCTCTCTAGCTCATCGGGCGATATTCTGAGTCGCATTGATGTGCAAGACCCTGAGGTCCTTCAGGAGATTACTGAAAATGGAGAAGGGGAGACCGCCGCACCCTCACCGCTACCTACCTTCGTCAAGGACGAGCTTCTCTCCCTTGTCAATCAGTCGAGTATATCAGGCTTGCTAGCTAAGTTCAATATCGACTACGCCAAAGCCTCAGCTGCAGGAGAGGAGGATGCCAGCTTGCTGGCGAGCTATGCGCTCACTCTTCTTAGAATTTTCCCACGACGAGGAGACGAGATTCGCATGTGGCTCTATCTTGGATCGATGAGGACGCCAAAAGGAAGCCAAGTCCCTGCATTAAAGTTCTTTTGGCAAGCAATGAGCTTGACGAATACATTTTCCATCATCGCGGCCGACTCTAAAGCTGCATTGACCCTGTTAAGACCTCAAACACAATCGCAATCAGCTGCATCAGCAAGCGACCTTGCTAGAGATCGCGAATGGCGTACCATTCTACTTTTCCTTGAGCTCTACACTTTCGTCCTCAGGTTCACAGACGACGAAGAGTTCTTGAGTGGGAGCAAGCTAAGGATCGGCCAAAATAACGAACCGATGTCTCGAATCCGCGAAAGTGCTCTCCCAATTGAGGAGGTAAAACATCTCACGATTTTCTTGAAAAACCTAGCGTTCACAACCTATTTCAATTCTGCCGAGCTTTCTGGTGATAGTCCTCCGACTGGTGAAAGCAGTATTGGATCATACTTCGGTACAAGTGCGCCGCCTTCAAGATTTCAGTCCTCGGAGTTCTCCGCTGCGGCCAAGCGTGTGTCAAGTCGACCTTTCGCTGGAATTGCGGGAATGACGTTTGAATATGTTCGGACTATCGTGACCGGCGTGATGCGGATGCTCTACGAGCGAGATTCAAGACGAAGATTTCTACCAAAGGATCACTGGCTTATGACCTCTCGGTTCGACATGGAAGGATTTATACCTGCAGTGGTTGCAGAAGAAGAGAGGCAACATCAGGTCAGGGAGGAGGGCGAGGATGAAGATGCTGATAATGACCCTATTTTTGAGAGTAGAGATAACGGTCTCGTTGGTATGGCAAGAGATCGACGAGCGCGCCAGATTGAGAACCTCAGGAGACAACAGCAGAAAGCTTCTCGTCAAAAAGTCCTCGCAGCAGTTGGCCCAAGACTTGAGGTACTGCAGCACATGCCGTTCGTGATTCCTTTCGAGACTCGTGTCCAAATCTTTCGTGAATTCGTTCTTCGCGACCAGTTTCGCCGACGAGGTGGTAATGTTGATCCGGACATCTGGCGCATGTCTATCATGCAACAAGCGCATATGACTCCCAGACACAATAGAACATCGGGTCAAGAAGTTCTTGGGAGATACCATGCCAAAATCAGGAGGGATCAAGTTTTTGAAGATGCATACGAGCAATTCTATGAACTTGGGGAGGGGTTGAAGGAACCTATTCAGATTACCTTCGTCGACCAGTTTGACACAGTCGAGGCTGGTATCGACGGTGGGGGTGTGACAAAGGAATTCCTAACCAGTGTTACAAACGAGGCGTTTCGTGCTGAGGATGGGCCAAATTTATTCGTAACAAATGATCAAAATCTACTTTATCCCAATCCAGCAGCTTTAGATGAGCGTCAGGAGCTTTTGAAGCAGGCGGGATTGAGGGAATCGTCGACAGAATGGCGGGAGAACATCAAAGAGCTTTTGAGACACTATGAGTTCCTAGGGCGGATAGTCGGAAAGTGTCTGTACGAGGGCATTTTGGTCGACATCGGGTTCGCTGGCTTCTTCCTTCTCAAATGGGCTGCATCTGGAACCACTGGGTCCGAGTCAGGATATCGCCCAAATATTAATGACTTGCGAGATCTTGATGAAGGCCTCTATCAAGGTCTCTTGAAGTTAAAGAACTACCCTGGAAATGTTGAGGATTTCTCATTAGATTTCACGATTACGGATACTATATCACTACCTGGAGCACCAACCCAGACTATTGAGAGGGACCTCATGCCTAATGGTTCTACGATTTCTGTCACCAACGAGAACAGGTTACTTTATGTATCTTGTGTAGCGCGACATCGCTTGCAGAAGCAACCTTACCACCAAACCCAGGCTTTCCTTAAAGGTCTAAGTGAGATCGTGAACCCATCTTGGTTATCAATGCTCAACCAGTCAGAGCTGCAAACTTTGATTGGCGGAGACTCTTCCGAGATCGATGTGGAGGATCTGAGACGCAATACTCTCTATGGTGGGGTCTACGTGATTGGCGATGATCTTCAAGAACATCCAACTATTCAGCTTTTCTGGAAAGTGATGAAGGCACTGGATGACTCAGACCGTAGGAAGGTCCTGAAATACGTTACGTCAACCCCACGTGCACCTCTCCTAGGCTTCTCACAACTGAACCCTCGATTCAGTATTCGAGATGCCGGTAGCGATGAGACACGCTTACCGAGCACGAGTACGTGCGTAAACTTGTTAAAGCTTCCAAGGTATTCCACAGAAGCTATTCTACGGCAGAAATTGCTATATGCAGTAAATTCGGGGGCAGGATTTGACTTGAGTTGATCACTTGGTCACGGGATAGCATAACAGCATGCATTGTAGGCGTTGGAGACTAGGTGGAAGCGTCCTGGGTGGAGCCCGGATTATGATGGATGTCATGAATGTAAAGATAACGTTATAAACCCGAGAATAAATATCTGAGCAGTGTCTTTCTCTTTGGATAGTGGCGTGAACAGTTTCCCCGACTTTCTATCATCACATTTCCTCTAATATTCTTGTTCTGCAAGAATCTTCGCTCCGCGACAAAATCCCAATCCCTTTGTCTTTTGTCTCTTATCCACCTCGCAAAGTTTTTGAGAGCCATCTTCCCAAATGACCGATCGATCGGTAATGCCATCCCGTGAAAAATTCCAAATTATCTTTATATGTGTCACATAGTTGAGTATCTGCTAGCAATCACCGATTCAACTTCTTCGAAAGGAAAATAGTCCCCGCTAGAGGCGTATCATAATACGCCTCAATTTCCACAAACCCCAGACTGTGATACAGCTTCCTTGCTCCCTCCATCGATGGCAATGTATCCAGTCTCATCTCGTCATAACCAAGCTTTTCCGCTAATTCAATAATCCTTTCAGCCAAGGCTCGTCCGGTCCCAAGTCCTCTCGCAGCTGGAGTGCAGTAAAGTCTCTTCATCTCACAGACTTTCGGAAGATGTTCATTGGCTGATGAATAAGACAGAGATGAAAGTGATCGGACGGCTATACAACCAACAGCTTCTCCATCAGTGTTCTCGTTCAAGAATGCGAGAAGAAGTGCCCCATTTGGTGCTGCGTATTTTCCGGGTAAGGAAGCAAGTTCCTTCTCGAAGTCCTGAAATGAGAGGTCGATTCCGAGGGATATGGCGTATGCGGTGAAAAGTTCTCGGATGGCAGGAATATCTGATGGATAATTTGGTGTTCGGATTGTAATCTTTGGGGTCATCTTTTCTGCCATTTTGATCTTGCTTTCGTGTTAATTTTGAGGTTCTCTTCGGATCCTTTAGTACGCGGTAGATAGGGGCTAGCATGAGTCATTTCAGAAATCAAAGGAAAGGCGTTTGCCTGACCGCCGATATTGTTCCATGTATACTGTTTTCCTCGGTACCAGTATACACATCTATATCCGCTCTCGAGGCTTAAGTATTGCCTTCTCATCTAAAGGTACGTGGAGCTCTCTGCACGTGATGCCGGCCTTTTCGGGACCGAATTCAGTTTCCTTGCTTTTTCTCGCGTCAACAACCTACATTTCAAGACGCTGAACTGGGGGTTTCTTCATATCTGAATAGACTGTAACACCAATGTCTTTCCTACTCGTTCGTTGTTAGAATCAGCGTTACCCATCAGCGACGTGGCCATCAAACTCCTCAGAGGTACCGTTCAAGTACCTCAGTACAATCCGCAACCCCGGCTCAGCCCCATTCCCTCAGCCTCCATCACCAATGTCCCGTGTCCTCAGACTCTTCTCCTCCAAACCCATAGCCAACACCGGCAGCGTCGCTCGCGACCACCTCGCCAACGAGCGCACCTTTCTCTCCTGGACCCGTACCGGGCTCGGGTTTGTCGCTCTAGGAGTCGCTTTGGCGAAACTCGATGCTCTAGAAGCCCTAAGCCCAACATTGAAGCACGGTCACGGGGACTTGCATATCCCAGCTGCTGCCTTGGTAGGATCAGGAACGGGATGTCTGACGTACGGAACGACGCGGTATTTCAACAGTTTGAAGTTGTTGCAGCAGGGACTGTTTAGACCGAATATTGCGGGCGTAGTGCTTGCGGCCGTGACGGCGGGGCTGGTTTCTGCAGGCGGTATTATTATGGTCATTTCGCAAGAGAAGCATTTGAAGAACCTTAATTCCGACTGAGAGTCAAACTTGTTGTATGGACTATTTGCCTTTTGGTGTTATTCTTGCGCATCAATGGGAAACCCGAAGCGAGGATGAATGGAGAGGACTCGGAGCATTATTGTATTGATTCCTGCATCAGATTGGACAGCGGCTCGGGCCGTATATGGCGTTGAACGAAGTCAATACAGAGGTGATGCTAGATGAACTTGGCTTGTATGCTTTGGGAAAACGCATTGCTTGGCCTGTCGGCCGACGTTAGGCTACCGAGTGTGAATTAGTGGTCTTTCAGTTGGAATCCATGTACCGGGATCGTTCAGTCGAACAACCAGAAATGGGCTTATTGTATAAGACAGGGGAAGCGATGTGGAATCAACGTCCTTCATGAGGAAAGTGTTCCGCCTGATTCAGAACCAGAATACACACGAATGTCACGTTTTCAAGATGCAGGTGAAGTTCATCCTTGCTGAGGTATCAATTCAAAATCTATTTAAAGCTCCAAGAACACAAATCAAGCACCGGCTTTCATCTTCCACGTCTCTATGAGCACAATGTCTGTCTGAAATCTAGAGATCCAAGCATTCATAATTTCTCTGCTTCATCAGATAACAGCAACAATCTTCTGCCATTTGGTTGTCATCCCGTTCAAATTCGCTGCGAAGCCACAATCGGCCCGCCAGGTCCTGCCTGCACAAAAGCCACCATCTCCAACCCATGGTGTCCCTGCTCGGGCAACGGCAGCATCAGATTCCCACCCTTCCATTCCCCAACCTTCGTGATTTCCTTCACCAGATTCCGATGGTTGAGCTTCTTCCCCTTATTCGGTCCCTTTCCAATTTTGATCAGTTGCGGCTGCGGATCGTACTTCACCAAGACTATATCATGTGTTTCAATCTCCGTCCTATCTGAATCAATTCTCAGATCCGTCCCATTTGTGTCGAGACTGATGTGCCAATCCATCTGAGCCCGCAGTTGTCGTGCTTGTTCGACAATCTCTTGTGTCTCGTTACTCCCGGCTCCTGTTCCATCTGCGACTCCGTCGACGATGAGTTGTGGCGTGAAGAGGTTGTTGCGGCCCCATTTCATAACGTAGGCCCGCTGACGCTGATCCCATTGCTTGTTGGCGAATGTATCGGTCCATCCTAGGTGATCGAAATATGTCACGTCGTAAGTGAGGAGGATGAGATTAGGGTCGTTGACGCCTTCGTGAATTTTGGGGATGGCGGGTGGGCAGGATTGGCAACCTTGAGATTGGAAGAGTTCGACAACAGAGAGGGGCTTGATGTCGTGGAAACAGGCAGATGTGTGGACGTGGGATGGATCGTCAAGGGAGATGGTGCAAGCGAGCGGGACGTTCTTTTTGCGGAAGAAGAACTTCTTGATGGCAGACATTTTCAAGACAAACTTGATCAAAAATAGAGCTTTCGAAGTCTTAGCGATCGGAAGTGATTGATTGATACTGAGAATGGTTGAGGATCAAAAGTAGATCCAGGGACAGAGGTACTTATAGGGAGGTTTGAGGTTTTGACACAGCCTTCCAGTGAGGAATCAGAACATCAGAATGTAGAATTTAGATCAATGCTAAGAGCGTTTACTTAAGCACTAACCTAGCTTAAGTAGTAGAGGTGGCTGTACACACGGGATGAATAATCATAGAGGCTTGTTGTTGCTCATCATTGGGGAGAGACTAAGGTACCTCAGGCGGGTCTGTGGGGTGGACGCCTCGGACTGACGCTGACTGGCTGTCGTGAACAAGGAGCAAGTCCTGGCTTGTACTAGTATAGGATGGCCATACCTAGAAATAGAATATTGTTCTATATTTCATTTTAGCTTGGCAGTCATGTTACTTCGTATATCAGCACCTTGGGTAGAGTATAAGATTAGACAGAAATGAAAGCAGAGTGGCTACACGCTTCTAGTTTCTCCCGTGAAAGCATTACAGTGCAGTGGAGGCATGCTATCAGACCAGACTCAGAGACAGACAATTAAATATTATTGATAGTCGAGAACCCCTCGCACTATTCATAGTGTTGAACCAAGATGTGAGGATTTAAAGCAAGAACTCCGAAGAGATATCTGCGGATCGTGCGAATAAAACGCCGAGATCCTGATGAACAAGCACAATACAGTGGTTTGAAAGCCTAAAAGCAACGGTTTCGGACTGAAAGAGAACGAGAAGAAGATGGTAAATGTCGGATCAATTGATCTTCCTTCTTCTCGACAAGTCAAGCGAGAGCACTGCTAGGCTCGAGTGTTTATCTTTGCCTTTGATACCTCGCGCACTCAACCACATGAAACCGAAATAAATAGAGCAAACAGAATTTACGCCTCATAACCTGAAATTCGCGAGTATGCTAAAGCATTTAACATCTTGTCTTTGCCATCATAATGCCGTTTCGCAAACTGAAGTAAGCGAACATACAGTAGGTACCGAGGCTCGCTTCCAAAAGGAGTAGCGAGGACAACGTCATTCTAATGTTCGTGAGAATAGCCTCCTTTGCGGGGCATGAGAGCGTCAAAGTGCCTGTCTCGTTAGAACTACCGACTAGCCAGACTCATCTCTTTTGGTGGGCGGTCAAAGTTTAATACTTCGGTGCTAATCATTACTCGTGGTAGATAACTTATCTTCAAACGTCTATTATGACGTATCTTGTAAGGAACGGAGCAGACACTTCCAAGCATGCCAAGTATGTAGAAGTGATTAGCGACTAATTCTAGTCAAACTTGTGGCTTCGTTTCGTTACATGCATCCCGAAACGCTTCATTGAGCAGATCAGCAGTTGGCTAATCCCTGAGCGCTCGGAGTGTTGCAGCCATTGCAAAAAATTAAAATTAAAAAAGCACCGATCTGCTAGTAGAACTATACATTTCAAGTACTTCGTTGCGGGACATGTCTCGGTCTCGGGTTGCGGTTGTTGAAGTATCACGTTTTGCTCAACTGCTTTGAGAGAGGCGGAATTTCCGGTGCCAGCTCGATAGGGAATGCCCGTCCTCGTTATCCTAAGGATACGAATCCTACGAAACGACGCGGCAGCCTGCAGGACCATCTACCTCCGTAAGCGGTGTACTGCATGAACGTGTATTAAAGCTTGAGATGGTGCCCAATAACGTTGCTCGATCGTTTGAATAAATACACACCGGTTCAGGGGCTAGGTGGGGTAGACGGGACGGGCCCAGAATAGCGACCAACGCAGACTAGGATTGTTCGACCACGACTACACACACACAAAATACTTCGGAGGTCTTGCTCTCTGCTGTGCTGGTATGATTTTCCCACACACGAGTTCGAAATACTGGTGCAGGCGCATGCAAGAGGTCCCTTGCTTCATCTAAGCACATCACCGAATCTGTTTGCAGAAACTGAGACGTCCATCTATCGAACTTCTCTATCGGAACAATTACTGCGAACTTGCCTAGCACCCAGTACCCAGCGCCCAAGCCCACGGGTAAAGAGAACAGTGGAGGCGTCCCGCTTTCTGGTCCCTCCTAAACTGCCACGTTCTGTCGATATGAACGACCCTGTCTAGCAGGGCTATCCCCGACGCCGAATTCAAGTGCGTCCCTTCCCCTGCTTTTGCCCGTCATCCGAACTCTCCAATATGCGATACTTTTCTCGGTGGACGTTTCACCGCCAGGTCGGATTGACCATCCGGTGATCAGTACCGAGGCCTTCAGTCAGCCCATTTCGCTGTACAGTTTTAAGCACAGAAAGGATTGGCTGGCCGCAAGTATTAATCTTGGGTGCCTCCGACGAGAGTCAAAAGAAATTCTAGTTACTCCAAATCACAGTCTCGGAGATACCTCCTATCGTTTTTCTCTATGGCGCCTACTCGAACCGAACTTCCCCAAGACTCAGTCATCTTCGATGCTCCCGAGCCAAAGACGAGCTATGATATCAATGTACCTTACTTTGCACTTTCTGAGGAGTATAAGGCTCGCGTAAAAGCAAGAACCGAGTTCCCAGAATACTTACCAGTTTGGGAAGAAGGAATCTGGCACGATGACTTTCCAGAATTCGAATACCATGATCCAGCACTACGAGCGGACAAGAAGATGCCTCATCTTTTTGCCCCGGGTGTTACATCTGCTCCAGTAACGCCTCGAATGGGCACGATTTTGTCAGGTGTGAAGTTGGAGACTCTATCATCAGAAGCTAAGGATGAACTAGCGCTGCTCATCTGTCAGAGGAAGTTCGTGGTCTTTAGAGAACAATCAGACTTCCTTCACAAAGGGCCACAATTCCAAGTTGACTTCATGACGTACTTCGGAAAGCTCAGTCAACAACCAGTCACAGGTGCCATCAAAGGATTCCCTCAATTCCATGTCATTCATCGAGACGGCAATGAAGAAGAAATTGCCAACTTCTTCAAGCACAAGATGACCACGACGATCTGGCATCATGATGTCAGTTATGAAAGGCAACCTCCAGGATACGTTATGCTAGGGATTTTGGCTTGCCCAGATATTGGAGGTGATACTATCGTGGCAGACATGTCTATGGCCTACAAGCGTCTCTCTCCGATATTCCAGGAGATGATCAATCAGCTCACCGCCGTTCACACCTCAAGGAATCTGATTGCTCACGCAAAGAGAGCTAAAGGAGTAGTTCGAGCTAATCCTATCGACTCGATTCATCCGGTTGTTCGTGTGCATCCAGTCACAGGTGAAAAGGCTCTCTTTTACAATATGGAGTGGCCTGAGGAGGTCATAGGTCTAAAGGATCAAGAGGCGGATGTTGTGATGAAATTTCTCATGGATTTTGTCCGCAACGGGCACGATTTTCAGGCAAGAGTGCACTGGGAGAAGCATAGTGTTGTGATGTTCGACAATAGGACAACTCTTCGTAAGTCGCCATCAACGCCGCCCACGTGAGCTTTCCGCTGATAGATATCAAGACACTGGAACTGTTGATTATGATACCACTGCGCAGGCACGGCATTTATTCCGTTTGTGTGCCATGTGTGAGGTTCCTATCTCCGTTGCAGAGAGTGAAGCGGGCAAAAAATAAAGTCTTGCATATTTGATAAGCTTGTTCTGCTTTTGTAGCATTTACGGTGTACCATTTGTGTCTCCCTTTCTAATCATATCTTTGTATGCTTTTATAGCCTTTGCCTAAGCAATGCCAATTGTCAATACCCAACCAAACTAAGATCAAGCACCATATAGTTTAAGCCTTCTCTAGTGTACAGCAAACGGGTGAAGTGCTTCAAATGACACACCAGATTTAATATGACACGATAAGACGAAAATCGACAACGCAGAGAAGACCCCCCACGCGAGATCTAGTGAGATAAAATATAAGCTACCTTATCTTAACAGCCTATAATTGGCTCCAAACTTTTCTGCGCTGCCCATCACCTATCAACCCTGTTTAAACCGTGAGCATTCTCGCATCAAATATAGGACAAGGGTACTGGCAAGATGCAAATGTTGGTCATTTGACTCGACGACCTCTCCAATTCCTCGCTTCGGACCGTGCCACACTACTTGCAGCATCGCTGAATGTAATCCCTGCCTCGCTTCCAGTCTGTGTACAGGACGCCTGTCTCACAACAGCATGCAAGACATCGTAGACCTTAGGCGAAAGCCTTCTGTGAGACATGTCTTACATTCGCAGTTTCGCAGAATGTTGGTTTCGTCTTTAGAATGCTACAAGTCAAAAAGTACGAGATTTGACGTTAGTACTAGTACCGTGTAATAGTTGATTCCCTGTGCCACAGTCTTACGTTAGAAGCGATTTCTCCACACAACCTTCTTGACCTCGTGGCCTGAGTCGTGCCGCCGGTCTGCACAGTGACATGTTGCCGATACACATACTCAATTGAGAGCTAAAAAAAACATTCCTCCCCGTCTAATGATCAGTCATATTGACTGATCAAAAGTCATTAAACCTACCCGCCTCATTCATCCGCCCACACGTCATATCCAAACCATTCCTTCGGATTTACAAATCGACACCGTCGTCCCTCCGCGACCTTGTTCACAGCTTCAAACTCCTCTTCGTTCAGCTCAATCAACTGGAAGTTACTCTGGATTCTTGTTGGATTTGAGCTCTTAGGTAAGACCACATAACCCCTCTTTAGTCCCCACGCAATTAGCACCTGAGCCAGACTTACTCCCTTCTTTTCAGCAACTGCAATTAGTTCTCGATTCGTTGCTACTTTCTCTCCTGTGCTTGGTACTTGATCTTGTGATCCTAAAGGCGAGTATGCAACAGGTAGGATATCATGAGATATGCAATATTGTATAAGTTCGTTGTTCGGCAGGAAAGGATGAATCTCGACTTGATTGATAGTCGGTTTGATCTCTGCACACTTGAAAAGTGTCTCGAGTCCGGGGATGGTCCAATTAGAAACTCCTATTGACCTGGCTTTTCCAGCTCTGAACATCTTCTCCATTGCCCGCCAGGTTGGCGTGAGGTCATTGGTAAGTTCTGGCTTGATGATATACTGCCGAAAAATATAAGTCCCGCAAGATGATGAGGTAGCTCTAAACGCACCTTCTCATCAAGCCCGAGCTTGACCTTACGGTCTTCAGTCCTCTCCGCAGCAAATGGCCAATGAATAAGAAAGGAATCCACACAATCCGTGCCCAGCATCTGAAGCGAGTTGTTTAAACTCCACTCGACGTCTTCTGGCTCTGCCATATGAGGCCATACCTGCCACAACGAAAGTCATCAGTTTTCGCACTGGGCATGAGCTGACATAGTATGTAGTACGTACTTTCGTTGTAATGAATATATCCTTTCGTTTTACACTCTTGTTTCTGCCCAACCAGTCTCGTAAGGCGGCTCCAACCTCATCTTCGTTCAAGTAGCTGCATATGTCAGGACTGGATTGCATGCGAGACCTCTACTTCCACTACGATATCCGTTCACATCTACAGCTAGATACTGTAAGACTGACAAGGAGCAGAACAGACTTACTACCAAGCACAATCCAAATGTCGATACCCGACATCTAAAGCTGCAATCACAGCATTGTACATTTCCCCCTCATTCCCCTCCTTAGCATAAGTGCCGAAACCTAAAGCCGGGATCTCCACCCCATTATTGAGCTTCAGAACAGGAATCGGTTTCGAATCCGAGTCGTTCATCGTTCGTCGTGCTTTACTCGCAGCCAAAACTCTGACGCCGTGAACAAAAACAGATAAGATATGCTTCGTTCCAATTCCCTTGTTAACTTGTCCTCCTCGACCTTCCTGTTTTAGTGGTGGCAGAAGGAGCGGCATTGTGCATGCTGCAATTACAAGGATTCTGCATCCGACTTTGCCCTCCGGGAACGAAAATCGTGCCTTGGACCTCGGGCGTAGATGAACAAATATAGATATGATTTCAGACTGAAACAGCGAATAGTGGGCTCGCGCAATTGGGTGAGTTAGTTAGACAGAGTCAGGGTTCGGGCTGCGGTGCGTGCCGAATGCATTTTCGAGCTTAGCTGATATGAGGCTGCTTTTGATATCTCAATGTCAGTATTGGGAGCTTCACCGCTTCTAGAGAGTCGATCATTTTTAGCTGGCTATGTCGTTTACTAGCTTGGCAGAGATGGGGTTTCTCCCGGCTTGGTCCTAGGTCTAGAATCTCTGGGATCCCTTAAACTGTACTTGAGGATACGCTTGGAGGGTTAGTCTTGGGAAACCACATGCTAAATCACAGATTATTATCCACATTTTCTTTCTGAATGTCACAGTACTTATCCCAAAATCCGAAACCCTCGATCATCGATCTATCAGCGTAGCATATAAGTGGTCACTTGAATTGAATAGCTTCTTATTTCGGGTTCTCCGCTCTTGCTGTGAGACTGCCTCAAGTCCCTCTTGGGCGGAGGCTCGACTGCTCAGTGGGGCGAGCGCCTAAAAGTCCTTATGTATGATACGACTCTCAAACATTTGGAAGACGTAAGAAACAAGGACATCTTGGTGACGGCTTGATAATAAATGTTAAGAAATTTCGATCGAGTCTGCTGAAAAGAGGTAATTCTTGGTGATGGACTAGTCAGATAAATATCAAACAAATGAGAGTACATGTGGAACATGCACCTCCAAACAAAATATGCATAGCGAGAAACATCAACCCGCCAACCAAGATGAAATGTTTATCTTTCCGCATCAAATGTGTTTTGATGGTGAGGTAGTAGTCACCCCAGTGCTCCTCATACCAATAATCCCAATAGTCTAAGCGGCTAGGTCGAATCCAAATATCCCAATCTACGTCAGCAATGATCTTTGGTAAGTTGTTCACCTTCCACCGCCAGTAAGGCGACAGTTTCCATTGCTTGACAACGGTGCCAGGTTTCGGCTTGTTGCTGATGACTTGATATGTTTGATAAGGCTTTTGGACCTCGACCCAAGCCCGCCATCGATTGATTGATTTCAAAGCATCCTCTTTCTCGACTTGGAACCATTCATCATGAGAATATTTGTGGTAACTGCAGTATAATTTCTTTCTTGCATTGTAAAGTTCTTGATGGACCAGTGACTCAACAACAGAATGGTGGTCAAATGCATTCATGTCGAAGAAGTCGATTTGAGTAAATCCTGGTTCGCATTTTTTTAGTGCTTTATCTCGGTCATTCATTCTCATCGTGTTGCCGATCTTTAGATAACCAGGTGCACGCGCTGATGCCATAATGTAGGTCCATCCAGAACTTGGGTTTGGCACTTTGGGTTTCTCCATGATTTTCTTGATCTCCTCGTTGATGGAGCGTACATTGCGGGTCCGGGGGTTATAACGGTCGAATTGCGGAGGGTCCTCCTCTTCCATCCCTCCATCCTCTTGTAATTTATGTTCTGAAATGTGTTCTCGTGAAGTCTCTGGAATATGTTCATCTGTGTCATCCGGTCTGTCCTCATTGCTTTCTTTGTCCGAAGCATGAGGAGCAGCTCGCTTTCGAGGTTTCGCCTGGTTCAAGTCTGATACAGCGAAGATGTCGTCCCCGATGATAGCAGGCCGAGACTCAGCAGCTCTTAAAAGCTCGTCTCTTGTCTCCTTAAGTGTCAACTGCTTTAACTTCGGTGGGGGGTTGATTTGTTTAGGACCTACTCGAACAGACGGATACCGTTTGTTTGAGAGATGTTGTCGATCTTGAGTTGTTGAGAGTCTTGGTCTTCCAGGACGGCGTCGGGCTTTCTGGACAGGTGTATCCTCATGGTTGGTAACTTCGGCTGCAAGCACAATGCTATTTCCTAAGCAATCTATACTCTCCGGAGGGGTCGTCGGTGACTCGGGTCTATTCTGCAATGCATCATTGTCGAAAATCTCCTCTAGGCTTTCGTTTGATGATGCACTTGATCCAGAAGAGCACGACGATGCGGTCAAGGGAACCGGACGTTCTGGAGTCGGATTGGTTTTTGTCCGAATGGAGAGCGAATCTTTACTGACAGACGCAGAGAATTTAATGTCGGATGCAAACTCGCGGTTGTTGATCGGATTCTTGGTCGAAGCCATTGTCGTAAACGTAATGGAATTAGAACTATGTAACTGTCGCACTGGCTGATGATTGCTTTCTATACTTGCACCGCTACCTGGTTCCGAGATAATCGCACATAGCCCCCGCGCGCTCAAGGATGGGACTGAGAAGATATCATCATGGTCACCCAGCCACTTCAATTGCCTATCAGCATCGGCGTGTTCTCGCGTAATGTTGGTTTTGAACACCACGTACTGTACCTAGGAACCAACGTTTCAGGGGCTGACCCGGTCACCCGTTCCAGTAGACGCTGGTCAGCCTCGCCAATAATAGCAACTGCAAAACAGCCTGGCGACAACCAATCTTCCACGGCGTTGCGATCTCCGGCCGAGTGAAGCGCTTAGGAACATTGTTTGCGCTGTCTCTCCGGAATAAGAGCTGAAGAACCACGTGCAGTGTAGTATTCTGGTCATGACGAAGACTGTGGATGAGGACAATACCATTCCTCCCAGACCCGAACGCTTATCTTCATACAGGTCCTCGACAAGTTGAATGTGTCTCTTCCAGATCTGAGTCTATCATTTGTGACTAGGCACAACACAAGCTCGTAAATTTTGCTTGTAGGCGAAGTGAATGCATCATTCTTTTGTGGCTCATCAGCCTGTATTGGACAGTTTAGTCAGTAAAAGTCCGGCAGGCTGGACTTACAATCAGCGTTATAGTTGCACATTCAAAAGCGGTATGTTTGACCTGTAGGGGATAGAAGCAGCATCGTACAGTACAATCTTTACGTTCCAATGAGCCGGAGAGCGTGGTAAACACGCCAGTCGCGGTGCGGTGCAGCTGCATGTACCTCGAATCCGAAAGTATAATCTCTCCACACATGTTATCTGTTGATCCACAATGTATACATGCATGGCAACACAACGAGTAAAGAATCTTCCTGGAAAGACAGCAATCATCACAGACTCTTCGAGGTGAGTGTCTGAGATTCCTGAAGACACAAGCTTATCTGAGAGGAAGGGGGATAGGTGGTGGAATTGATTTGGATCTGGCCAAAAGAGGCGTACTTCCACAAGAGGAGAAGAGGCAGCGGCTCAAATTTCGAAAGAAATAGAACTAATCGGAAGTAAAGTAGTAGTCGTCCGAGCAAACATAGCGGTGTTCGAGGATCTTACGAAGCTCGTTAATGCTACGCTGGCAATATCTGAGTCTGGAAATATTGATATCTTTGTGCATAATGCTGCTACAGGTGATGCCTGATACCTAGAAGATATGACAGAGGATCTCTACCAAGCGCAGACGGATGTGAACTTGAAAGGCAGGGCATATCTGCAAGAGGCGTTCTGACAACTAACGCCCTGCTAACACCCATCTTTCTGACTCAACTTGTACTGCCTCATATTGCTCAAGGTGGTTGAGTAGTCCTTACCACCTCTGTGTCTGCGAGAATGGGAATGCCACAGCAGACTGTATACGCCACGACCAAAGCAGCTCTCGAAGGTGTTTGCAAGGTATGGGCCACGGAACTGGGAACGAAATACGGTATCACAGTAAATTGTGTAAGCCCTGGGCCAGTAGCTACAGACATGTGGACAGAATGCGAACGAGGTGTAGTAGCAGCCCTTCAACCTATGATCGATTCTACTCCGGCAGCCGCAAGAGTCGGCGAGGTCTCGGATGTTGTTCCAATTGTTTCGTATGTAAGATAGTCAAATTATCATTATGGATGAAAGGCGCAATTTGTTTCGGTTGGAGCTCTGGCCATACTCGTGTTGCATCCTATTCACTTTCTACCTCTCGCTAAGTAAACCTCTAATAAGTTTAAATAAGAAGCTTTTGTGTATAAAAAAAAGAAAAATTAGCTCACATGGTAAGTCGCTCCTTCTAAATTCCGGCTCCTAATGAAGAGAAGCATTGCCTCTTTCCTTCAGTTAGAGGTCGAAAAGATCTTGGAAGGAAATCCACACTCCCAATTTCCCAGACTGATTGCTAACCCCCGAACAAACAGGAAAACATCAAACAAAAATAACCGCGGCGTCTGAACTTCGAGGAAGATCCCCCTCGGCGTTCAGCCCTGGGTTGATCTTTTGCAATCCCAGACTCGTCAAACTTTGACTAAGGCAGGAGTATAGATTCTTGTGTTCGGAAGAAAGTCGCTGGGTAACTGGTTGCGTAGTGGGTGCAAGTGGAGGCATGAGTTTCATCTGAGACATCTCGTGTTAGCATACGAATGTTTCTGTGCTGGGCCAATGTGAATACTTGCAATGGTGCTGATGTATTTGATGGAGATTATAAACCGCATCTACTCCTCAATATTAGCTGTTCCTCACCGAAGCATGATTTCATATTTCAGTTCCATGAATGCATCTCAACTCGACCTCAAAACAAGGCATTTCCATCTCAACAAGCTCTAAAGATCTAGGATTCTCTAAAAAGAAGTTATAAAGCCTTTCAATATTAAATATCGAGTCATCGTGAGCGTGCTAAAGGACTGGCGGTTTGAACCGAAGTCTAGCCCAGGAACTTGGAGAACGAGCGGATCAAAAGTTTGAGGCGGATTTGAGCGCGATCACGTGCTGATTAGATAACGGCTATGCCTTCCCTGCCTCGTCATATTGAGGGGTGGTCGAGTACAGAATAAGCACAACATTAACCAGATAATTTGTCAGACCTCAATGAGCTTCTCAACTCTGACAAAATCGATATTAGCACGCTCTCTACGAACTTTGACTTCCAGTGTCAGTAGTGTAACCAGACCTAACTTACAACCACTAAAATCAAGCAGTTAGCCTTGACCCGCGCCATGCATATCCAATCGATACCTATGTGTAAGTTACCCTTCAAGGTGCTCACTATGCCCACTTTAGAACCTGCTAAAATGGATCTTAGGGACGGGGAGTAGTGACAACTACGCCTACTTGGTGGTGGACGATAAATCAAAGGATGCTGTCATCATTGATCCTGCAAACCCGGACGAGTGCGTGCAATTCCTTTTAGGGGTAATCTGGGTATGGAACAGTGCTGATTTGATATTATAGAGTAGCGCCCGTCTTAAAGGAACAAATTAACTCTGGAAAGATCAATTTGACAGCAATTGTCAATACACACCAGTATAGTCTTCTTTAAGCCAGCCGAAGTGCTATTTCTGATTCGCTGACAAATTCCAGTCACTGGGATCATGCTGGAGGCAACAAGAAATTGGTAAGATTTACAAAGTCTCGATTGTTGTAAATATGTGTGCTCACAAGATTGCTCGGTAGCTTGCATTCCCAGAGTTCAAGGGAAAGCCAATCGTTGGCGGCAAGGATTGCGAAGGAGTTACTCAAACACCCAAGAACGGCGAGGGTTTTAAGATAGGTGATATTACCGTCAAAGCCATATACACTCCATGTCACACACAAGACAGTATCTGCTGGTTCATGGAGGACAATACTGGAAAAGTCATATTCACAGGAGATACTCTCTTCCATGGAGGTGAGTTGCCTAATATTATATGCTCGAAGTAGACAGACACGCTCATCATCACGTACAGGCTGTGGGCGATTCTTCGAAGGCACTGCTGAGGAGATGAATACTGCTTTAAATAAAACACTTGCCGCTGTACCTGACGATACTAAAGTCTACGTGAGCTCTTCCATCCAGGGAATCATCCATCCAGCTAACCTTTCAAGCCTGGCCATGAGTACACAAAAGCGAATGTCAAATTCGCCATATCTGTTCTGCAGAGTGAACCAGTCAAGAACTTGCAAGCTTTTGCCGAGAACAACAAGGAAACTCAAGGCAAATTCACCATCGGCGATGAAAAGGTATGGGAAGTTCACAACTTTGGGAAGCTTAACTGACAATACTATTTTCAGAAACACAATGTTTTCATGAGAATGGATGTGAGTGCTATTTCCTGATTGATACCCTGAGCAGTCGTTGATGTACACAGGACCCGGAGATCAAGAAGGCTACAGGCAAGGACGATCCAATTGAGGTTATGGCTAAGCTCCGAGAGATGAAGAATAGTTTTAAGTGAGTAAGTAGATGAAACGCTCCACGTTACCCCTGAGAAGAATTCATGTTGATCGGGTGGTAGACCACCAACAAGATCAAAGATGTGAATCATGAGACATAACATCAGTAAAAATGCGGAACTACTGTATATCGTGACAAAAGCAGCAAAATCATTCCATACAATTTCGAGACATTCCCTGCAATTCACGATGATCAGTCGCCACCTCTGAGTAGAATCATAATGACGTCAAGCTTTTTGAGGAACCTCCTCAAGTTTGGAGAGTCCAATTCCTCAAATATTCTCTTAAATAACTCCAACTCAACAGTGCCAATCTTACATCTTGTTGCAGTTCAAAGCTTCCATAGTATCACCATGACTAGCCAAGAGAACCATGGCGCCGACGGCCCGCCCATCACAACTAAAGACACGGTCCTTGAGACCGGTGCTGCAATGACCCAATCCTTTGAGCCTATCAAAGCCATTTGTGCTCATCTCAACGCTTTCCAGTAAGCTTAATCTCGTACTAATTTCCTGTATTTTCTGCGAGGGCTTGGGAGCTAGGAGCTGTCTCAGGAAGCATCAAAGCCGTTGCTCCTTGTGTCTCCGGTACCAAGGTAGCTGTCAGCTCCAGAGGTCTCTCTTAGCAAATGAGTCTTTACATTGCTAATAGAGTCACAGCGTCTATGCTTCTGACTCTTCACGCTCTGTGGAAGCGAACCATTACTGTACACACTTGAGTGCTGATGTACGTGAGAATCTTCCCGTCTGGTGCTTTCTACCTACTGCATCAATATAGGGGTTGATTTCTTGAGATAGGTTCGACAATGTCTGATCTATGATACACCAACTAACCCTGCGAGGCTGATCGGGGTAGAGTATATGATCACGCCAAGGCTGTATGAGACGCTTGATGCAGAGGAGAGGAAGCTCTGGCATTCGCATGACTATGAGGTATGCTGCATTAGAACAAATTATATTTAAATTGTCATGCTAAAATATCTCTGTATCGAAATTAACTGGGCTCATATTAAGCAGGTCCGAAGCGGGATGCTCATCATGCCAAATCCTTACGTCCCAAACGCTGTATGGGAAGTGGCTGAGACAGAAGAAATGAAAGAAGTTGTAGGTCTCTATGGCAAGACGTTCCACTTCTGGCAGGTTGATAGGGGTGACACGTTGCCACTTGGAAGCCCGCAATTGATGATGAGCTTTACCAAAGACGAACAGGTGAGTGGTAATCCTTACCAACTAAGTTCGTCATTGACTTGTCTAAGGTGCCATGGGACAAGGTTAAAGACAGAGATGAAAGATACGGAAATGACACGATTCACAAAAAAGAAATTCGTAAAGGGATCGAAGAGGCGAAGATCCACGCCGACGTTGACTCGTGCTGGAAATCTAAGTAAAACATGATGGATGGACAGCAAGGTAACGATAGCACACGGGGGAAAATGCACATGAACACAATGAGCAATCGTCTAAATAGCTACCCAAATACACATGTCTCCCCTCCAAAAAATGTCTCCAAAAAGTACCGAACACCAACTCGTGAGGAGTCAAGCGGCTAGGTACTTCAAGGAAGGTCTCGAAGAATCAAAATCTCGACCAGATGTTCCTCTTGCTTCACTGTCCACACTCGCTCGTTCTAGAAATGTAAACGGCGGGCTCTAGCGTTTATTTTAGAAGCTGTGATTTGTTCCCCAGTGGTTATCTGAAGACTCCCAAGTCTTGAATAAAAGATAAACAAACAATTGAATGTCCCTTCACGTTTCGAATATTGCATCCATCCAGTCTAGATTTGTGGAAGTATGAGAGAAGGCTGAGGAAATTCACCTTGAAACGCTTTGTTTTGAACCACTTTGTTTGAATGTTGAAGAAATAGAAAATTCCAGCAGCCGAAATTTCGAAGACATCCCGCTAGCGCCGGAGACCTGGTTGGCTTCCTCCGATTGGCAGCGCATCATCATCGTCAGCCTCGCAGCCCAAGGCATCCCGGCGTCATAGACATCTTCACTTCAGCAGCTTTGGCAAAAGCTGTCGCGCAACATGGCATGTATTTCTCTATACGTCGATAAGAATATCTGAGCTGACCATTTCTCTAGCCTGCAAAACGCCGTGCCGCAGTGCCGGCAGAGGCATCGACCCCAAAAGCAAAGCAGTCCAAACTCGCAAAAGAGAACAACATCACTGGCGATGAAGAAAATGAGATCAAGGAAGCTTTCGATTTGTTCGCGATTAAGCAGAAGGGCGAGAAGGAAGGAGTGATGCCGATTGACGATGTGCGGCGGGCTATGATGTACTATTCCCAACTGCTGCAGTTCTATTTGAGGCGCATTCTCGTACAAGCATTGTCGGCTTGAAGAGGAGCTAATGGAGCATTTGATAGAGCTCTAGGCATCCCACCCGAACGCGACGAACTGTCGGAATTTGTTTCGATACTCGATCCCGAGGAGGAAGGCTTCGCCGTCTATAGCTCTTTTGTCGCGATATGCGCCTTGAAATTCCATAATCGAAGCAGGACATCGGATTCACATGCGCAGGAGGTAGATGAGGCGTTCAGGCTATTCACAGCTGGAGGCGGAGAGGACAGGATTACGCTTGCAACATTGAAGAGAGTTGCGAAAGCCTTGAAGGAAGACCCGGACGAGGAACTATTAAGGGATATGATTTTGCATGCAAATGGTTGGGCTAGTGTGGGGAAGGGAGTTGAGAAGGACGAATTCGAGGGGATCATGAGAAAGGCCGGAGTTTGGAGATGACGGACCGTGTTTACGTTTCTTACCCAGGGAGGCAGGTTTATGTCTAGGGATATCACAGCCTTTAAACATCCTAAGGATGTGAGCTCTTAACAGATTGGGAAGACGGAATTTCGATTGCGAGAAGGTACGTCGAGATGGGACTTATACGGTCGGTAATGCTACTTTGCGGTTGGGATTGCAATTGTCATGCTCGGCGTTCTGGAGCACAGTGTTGTGGAATGAAAATGAAATATGGAGATCTAAGGTGGCTCTTTGGCTATGATGTTGATGTCTGATTGAAGACCATACTTCAAGTAGTTGTTTATAACACTAAAACGCCGCCACATATGCAGAAAACGCAAAACACCTAGCCTAAAACCTCAAATGCAGTATATGGCAGGTATATAATGGCGTCGTGAATCCATTTATCTCTCAGCCGCTGGGTATCCTGCTCATGGCGCTTGAATAGAAGGAACGGGAGGGGTATCTGTTGTAGCCGGGGCCTTGAATCCAGCGTGGTCGGAGTGCTTCTTGTAGAAGTAATTGTCAGGCTTTGGCTTCAGTTCTGCTGGAAGCTCTTCAAGCACAGTTGCAAGGATAGCGTCGATCGATTTTTGCTTCGAGGCATCACGATGCCATACCGAGATAAGGTGAGAGTTGAACCGGACAGAAAGACCAACACCACAGAGTTGATCCCCTATATCGACTGTCAGAACATTCAAACTGCAGTTGTGGAGATCAGAGCTGTATTACCAACATCCAGACACCCTTGCAATTTCTCCCCAATAGCCATCAGCTGCACTCTTGTCCAAAAGTCAGGTCCGTTGACTTTGGGTACCCTGAATGTCCAGCTTCCACCATTAATGTTTCTTCGGTCTTCCCATACTGGCTGGAATCCCTGCTTGAAGAGGTAAATGGACTCCCGCATCTTGATTTGGTCCACGGGAGTATTGTTGTTGTACCGCCAGAAGTCTTGGACAGACTCAATCTGGGAGCCGATTTGCTCGAGGGTAGCAGTGTAATTACCATCTGCTGCTTTCGGCTGGTCTTTCTGCTGTCTTGAAAAAGGTTAGCATAGGCTCACGCAGTTGAAATACAGTTGACACAACTGTCAGCACAGCTGCTTACCTGTCGAAGTAGACATTCCAGTAATGCTGAGTTGGCAATGGTCGCATTGCCTTCAACATGTTCTTCTTTGCATCATCTCGTTGCTCAGCAGGCGATCCTGTATCAGCAAGTCCAGACGCGAGTCCTTTCGTGAGAAGAGATGGTCTCATCGCCATGGTTCAACCAGACTCACAGCCCCACGTCGTATATCAAGAAATAGAATGATGGTTGGAAATGCCGGTAGAGAATCAAATGAGCCTGGAGAAGGGCAAGAGATACAAGATGCAAGCAACCACAAGGATTGAGCAAAGAACGGCAGACAGTTGTCGAGACAAAACACAGCGTAAACGAAGCTCCCTTTCATACAATGGCGATGAAACAATAACGAACCCCTCCGCGCACGGACGTTTACTAGCACCTCTTTACAACTACCATGGTTTTATGCGGAAGCTAAAAAATTGCCGAGCGGCTCTGCCCGTGCAGTGCATCATGTCTGTCGGGAGTGACATGGAATAGAACTCATGAAATCGTCCAAGTTGAGGTAGGTAGGATCTCCGATTGGTCATTTACAAGATTTCAGATACTTCGTACAATCATGGAAAGTCGTCATTCATTTCTATGTAAGTCCTGCTAATAACCCAAACACCATCGCTATGAAACTCCCCGTCAACTAAACCTAGCAATTGATCCTATGCTACAGACGACCCATCTTCATTACTCGACAGTTCCCAAACATCATGTATCCAGTGCCTACAGCTGCTCTGCGAAGATGTGCTGGACTCCTCAGTCTCCCACCAAGTTTGGTTAAAAATTAACCCTCTCACCCAAGGGTTTGATGAACCGCTCTTTGTCATCGCCAATCTTCCTCTTAAACAATCCCAATTGTCTCAAGAGATCCTTCATCGACTTCTGTGTCTCATGAGCCTTCTCCTCGTGCATGCTAATATCAACTCCTTCCTCGTCGTAGCCGTACTCGTCGTCCGGGACTTCTGTCTCGTCATCATTCTCCTTATTTTCTTTATTCTCGTCATCTCCCAGCTGATCATTGAGAAGGCTCGCCTTCCTACTTCCGCCCTGAACGCTATTCCTAGCACTTCGAATCTCGATAGGATTCTTGATGGTCTCGGTAAGAAGTTTCACATGTATTCTCAATGCCTCGTTCTCGGTCTGCAAACTTCGAATCTTTCCTTCAGATATCATCTCCTTCTCCTCCATCATTCGCTGCAGCATGCCAACACTGTGCTGATATTCTTCTAATTTCTCTTCTTGTTCTTTGCTCTCCTTTTCTCGTCGACGGCTGTCGGACACGCTGAGGGTGAGTAAGCGGATCTCTTCAGCCATAGCAGCTATTTGAGCATCACGTTCAGCTGCGGAGATGTGATCCTGGTTGACTACGGCACGAGTACGGATTCTCTTGGCTTGATCGGCGTATCGGAGGGTAGAGAGAGTCTCGTCGTAATCAGATGGTGCAATACAAGCTATCATTGCTGTCTTGCTGTTTCCTCCAAGAGAATCCTTCAGCAGCCAAGTCAAGATAGAGTCTCGATAGGGAACCACATCCTTGTTTCTCTTTCCGGGACGGTGATGCTTCGGATCTGCGAGTGCGGCAATAACACGTCCGAGGGTCGTAAGAGACTTGTTAATGTTGCTCCCTTCGCGCAATCTAGCTCCTGTTGCCTCGGTTGCTTTTGCTCGCTCACTACCTGCCAAGTCGACCAGACGGATGCGCGCAACTCGTTCAGTACTCTCGTCCGTGTCCATATCGTGATGGATCTGCTTCAGCATGATAGTAAAGACAGCATGGCTTCTGCTACTTGTATCGTTCATCTTTGTGCTCGCCGTCGTGCGGCTCGCATCGCCAATACGCATGTATTTCATGATTTCAGAAAGGTTTCTGACCGGGGCATCAGTCAAGTCCTTGATATAAGGTCCTTCTGTAGGAGACTCCCGAATCTTGAGGTAGTATGGGGGTCCACCAGCTGGGACGGGTACAAGTAGATCACGGACGTGCTCATTATAGACTTCAAAGTAAGACACACGGACATTGTAAGAAATGTTGGGAGTTTCGTTGTGGGCCGCTTCGATTCGTTGGAAGAGATCTTCGCAGGTTCTCGGAATCAGGCCAGGCTGATCAGGGGTTCCCATCATAGTATAACTCTTTCCAGATCCAGTCTGGCCGTAGGCGAAAATGCAAGTGTGGTAGCCCTCGAAGTTGTGGTCCAAGAACTCCTCTCCCAAACTGTTATAAACATCCTCTTGATGCGCGTAATGTTCGTCTTTCTGGTCGTGACTCCAGAAAGAATTGTCGAAAGTAAAAGTCTTCTCCTCCAAGGTTCTTCTCATTTTTGACTGCTTGTTCGCAGGGTCCGTATCGTTCGGAACGAGTAGAGTCGTTGCTTGGTTCAGTGAGTTCATATGTATTAAGCATTCTGCGCCTCGCTCAATTTCTGTTGAAGATTAGCAACGCGGTAGCCAAGATGGAAAGAATTCCTACCTCTAGGAAGAAAGCCTCTCACTCTAACCACCACCTTGACATTACCACCGCCTTCCATCCGGAATGAGGATATGCTTCCGTCTCTTGATCGTAAAGATGGTGTGGAAGCAGAGGATCTGATGCTGCGCATTTCTGCAGCCACGCCGGGCATCAATCGCGGATCCAGAGCCATGCCAATGAGCGAGTCGTGTATGTCCAGAAACGTTGAGCAAAAGCGTTGTTGTAGGTTGATGTACATCGAGGTACGATCTTTGTTGACTTTGACGCGAACAGCCGTGTTGACTGGGTGATATGGATGCAGGGGTCGCGAAAGTTTGATGAGGATGAGCAAACTACTTTCACGTGCAATTAAGAGCAGTTATGGACGTTACATAACCACAGTCAAGATTATTAAGGTCGTAATGGAGCTCATAGCAGGAAAATTCAGTTATTCCTTTTATTCAGACGCGTTCTGGCTCCCAGCAATGCGGGAACCCCGGATTCGGCTAGCTTTGGATATCTCTTCCCCGGACCCCCGTATGTTCCCCGGGTTTTGGGAGCTAGTCGCCATATGAGATACATACCGAGTAAGCATGGCAGCGTAAAATGGTAGAATGCCTGACCTTATTATGCTATGCTTCTAAGAAGAGTATTGCAGGCTCATGCAGCGAAGTACTTAACGAGGTAAACCCTTTCCAGCCGCCAAGACCACCAGCCCCTCAGAAATGTGCAACCTCTGCCTTCCTCATCTAATCCTAGACCGCACCTTACTTAACAAGCAACAATCCACCACCAAATCTTGTTCATCATATCCTTAATGTCATTAAATGATGTATGCATATGCTGCTATTGTAGACATTAATTCATAATCAGACTCCGGGGTTCTCCTTGAGGCACATAGACCAAATTTATCAAACGATGTCAGATGATTAAACTGCATACGTACCACAAAGCTTAAGTCCCTGATCCCATAACTTGCAGTGCTGTGAGCTGACATGTCTAACATGCTACTAAAGACATTCTTCCTGGTCGACCACTGCAGAGAGAGAGTATGGGAGAACAGTGCAATTATTAAGTGCATCGGATCAACCCTTTGATAACAAGGATCTCGTCACCTCCTACCCTTTCTCGCCACTGCTCGCCTTTCCCAACCACTGTCCATGACCATCTACGTCTTTCACTATCCTAGCATGCGGTTCATTGCATGAGTCTTGTAGTCTTGCACTGCAGAAGTGATATTTGCGTCTCTCTGGTGCCGCACGGATTCTAGGCAGGAAATATCTACCTTGAAAGGACATAAAAACCACAACCCAGTCCCAATCCACCTCTTACCTTGCATTCTGACAAATAGATCACGTTATGATAGTGCTTTTTCGATTAGGGTTTTTAAGTTAACTCCTTGTACTGTATAATGCCAGAGCAGGGCTTAAGCGAAGCAGTAGCTTTCAATCTTCTGGTGCGGAGACCAGAATTACTGATTTAGAGACTCAGATGCTTTTCCCGAGACGTTCTTCTCTGTTTGCAAACTCCTACCACATATTTTGTGCTAGTTTTGTTCTTGAGTATCAAGTATAGCAAGGAAACTATCAACTGGATACGACGATGTCACCAGCCGCAGCATCATGTGCTGTGCCTCACTGCTGAGAGACGACCCTTCCATACACTCCTTGAGGGTGAAGCACCGTTTCGAAATACCGTGAAGCAAAGTCAAAACTCTGTCAAATTCTAGTCCAGGTTTGAAAGAAGCTGCTTACAGTGGATTAGGCTGGATATCAAGTAAGGAATATTCCCCATGTACAATACCCGCACTATTCATACTCTAATTCAGAACAAGAAGCGTTCAAGTGCATCCCTTGAGAGAACAGCAACTGCTACAGGTCGATGATGCCACTGGGAACGAATGGTCCACCAACCTTCAACATAAGAAATTCAGGTGTTAGAGCGTGTATGCAAGGGCACTCTTCATCGAACACAAGCTAGTAGCAAGATTGCAGAAGCGGTTGCAGGATTACAACCACTTAATACAAGTCTGGGGAGTGAAGCAACCACTGCAAAACAACGAGATTAGGAAGCAGAGATAAATCAACTACTCATCAACCCCAAATCGATTTACGAAGCTACTAGTCGGCCATGCTAGAATGACAAGCCCAATAATCTCATCGCTAAATGAGAGGGTAGCAGCGGTTAAGCTCGCACTAAGAACAACAACCAGTTCCAAACACGCTTTGAGAGTACACCACTATCACGAGCGAATGCTAAGTCACAGAAAAAGATACGAAAGACCTCCGGTACCTCGTCGCTGTTCGTTGAGGGGCAGCGAGTGATGTCATGACCTACTTTGTGCGCAGCGACGTAACGACAACTGGGTCAACATTCACAAGAAGCACCTTGCAACATACCGAGCTCTCTACCCTCCCTCATCGCAACAAAGAGTCAAAACGAATGATAATCATCTCAACAAACAAAAGGATCTTCTGGGCAGGGTGTTTGCACGTGTATTTACGTGCGGGTGACGCAAAGTGAGAGGAAATGGATTAACAAGCATCTTCCACTATGTACAGGAGCAATTGGAGAGCATGTTATGAAACATCAAAGAACGAAACCGCATGTGGCAAAGGACATGGGTAAGTAGTTACCGAGCAGGACAAAGATTGATCTAGTTGCTGATGGTCAAAGCCGCTGGGGCTGGATGGCACCAGAAGACGATTCGAACGACCTTCGGCATAACCAACTTCTTATTGTTCAGACATTGATCAAGCATCTCATGGAGATTTCGGAGGATCCGACCCCACGATGGATCGATGTCGCCCGAGCAGAAGGAATCGATGGCAACCTCATCATACAACGAGACATTGCCTCGCAGGTGGATGGCAGTGTAGGATTCCTGACCTTGCTTGGTCTTGAACATCATGCAATCATAAGTGGTCTTGACGGCCTGGGCTTTGGTGAAGTATGCATTCAAAGCGATCTCTTCAAGGGAATGCATACCACGGATGTTACGCTCGGCCCATTGCAAGTACACCATGAAGATCAATAGATCGAAGTCGATGAACTTGATGGCTTCAAGATCGGCCTTCTTAACAAGAGCAGACGGGAAGGCGAGCTGAGGTGCGCGCATCATGAGCCCCTCCCGATAGAATGGGGAGTCAACCCGAACGCAATCGAAGAAGGGATTGTAGTAGACTTTGCGACCGCCTGCCTTGACCTCAAAGTAGGGTTGGTAGATCTTGATTGCGAGCACATCCTCAACAGCTTGCTTCGAGACTCGGCACATGACTGGGCGGTCAGCACCATGAACGGTGTACTTGGTGGTTCCATCAGAGTTGAAAACTTCAACAGCTCGGATCAGCCGGGTAGGAAGAGTCAAATGGCAGATCTTGGCGCGCAGCTCACGGGGGAGAGCGGGATAGAAAACGAATTCGCCGGTGCATCCTTGAAGCTTCAATTTCTCACGGTCGACCACCTGGATCAGGCCACCAGGAATCTCCTTATGGCGATTATCGGCGAGGTCGAGGCCGGGGACAATGATCGGGATTTTCTCGCCGCCCCTGGGGATAGTCGCAGTCTTAGTCGTACTCTCGAGGCGGAGCTCATAGGCAGCCTTAGGTACGGGAACCGAGGCAAGGTCGATGTACGCGGTTGACTTCAAGGCTTCAAGGAAGTCTCCATAAGGAAGGTCCTTCAAGAAACGCGGCATGTTGGATCTGTTATGAGTGATGTGGTCAGCACATGTTCAAGCCAAAGAGTCGAAGTGCCTCAAAGAAGATATGTCTAGGATATGGCTCAACTTCGATCAAACTGAAGCGAGATGGAGCGCTAGGAGTTGGCTTGAGGGGATATATGTGTGGAAGCCAATAAGAATGAAAGTGGGTAGCAAAAGATCCTGCAAGAGGAGGGGTGGGAGAGAAGGAGTATATGTCTAGGGCTAAGCAAAGGATGGTGTTGTGCTCGTGCCTGATCCTCTTTGGCCACTAGGCACGTGACAGGCGGAAAGTCCAATGGGAAAAAAGATAGACAAGGACGGAATGATGACGAGTGTTTCCAAGGGACCGTTATTCTCATGCTTGTTGTATGACAACAATTGTACAGAAGTATGATACCAGAGGATGTGAAGGTTGGCGAAGGAAACGGAAGTGTTGTTAATCGAAGAGGTAATCGAGTTGATGAGACCGAAGGAGACTTTCCGACAAATTGCAGAAGGTTCACCGAACCTTTCGGTTGAGGGATAAGGATAAGAGAAAGTGCTTGTTTGATAAAGGAAGTGCCATCGCGAGATGACTGTGGAGAAAATCGATCTGTGTTTGGATACAGGTGGAGGTGGAGGAGGTGGAGGATGAAGTATGGTGTTCAATCCGATCGCTGGAAGATGAGACGAGATGTTAAGAGATGGAAGTGTGCTCACACTGAAGTCTAGAGTCGGCAAGAATTGTTGGTTGGTTGCGATTTGGTCCTGTTGCTTATTGAGGTCAGCTTATGGTTCTTGAAGAAAGGGCAAGTCAAAGTCAGATGGTCGTGGGGAATTCGATCTGATTGCTCAGTGGTGGAACAAAACTGGATTGTACTCACGAAGAGAAAAGGAGCGCGGAGCTTGGAAGCAGTCAGTTGTGTTTGTTGGTCGAGTCCTGTTGGGTATTGAAATCAACTTATGGTCCGCGCGGGGAAGGTTGTCGAAAGCCTCGATCAAGGAGATAAGGCTGGACGCTGATCAGGAAAGCAAGAAGGAGACTCACTTAAAAGCTCGATCTCGGAGCGACTGTAGCGTGTGTAGAAAGTCTTGCGCGAGCTGAAGGGTGCCTGTCGAAACCTTGCGATCAGTGTGTTACTGCGCGCCGGGAGCAGGAAGATTTTTTTGATTGAGGTGGCGATCGGTGCTAGACGAAAGAGACAATTGCTAGAGACTTACTGATTCAAAAGGAGCGTGAGACCGATAGAGTCAATGAGTTTGGAGTTCTGTGTTCGACAATGGTTGGGCGGGTTGGCGCGAAGGGGTCGGTCGAGGAAAGGCTTTTATATTGTGCGGAAGGCTGGCAACCGCGAGGACCGAGCCTTTCACTACTCCCTCTACAATTCACCTTTGAGTTCGGGTTCGAAACCGTCAAAGCACCACATCGATTGGGTTGCACAGCAAGGACTTTCTGCTTATCTCGAAACAAGGTGGGCTCCTGGAAGGATAGTGAAGAGGGGTCCTTGATTATCGCCCCAGCAACCACAGCCTTCTCCCAGCCTCGTGGGACCAAAACTTTTGCCTAATTAGCTTTCAGGATCGTCACAGCAAATGAATAAAGCATCAGTTAGAAACGATCTTTAGAGATAGGAAAGCACATAATGCATTTTGGAGACAATGATTGCTATCGAATTGGTCGAGCCTCATTTTTAGTTTGCTCAATCAATGACTATTGTATTTTCTTACAAGAAAGAGGTTTGCCAGGTTTGACTTCAGTTCTGCCCACTGTCATGCAGGATTTGATTTTGTGTCCCTCGTTGTCCTTCTCCACGCCATTTGGGTTACTGGCAAGCAAGTAGAAATCTAACTTGTCAATTAGCCTTATTCCCCAGCATCACAGAACCAGCAGTTCATAAAATCTTGGGTTCTCCTATCCTTCTTCTATCTATTCATATTGTGATAAAGGATAGATCGAGAAAATTATGATCCGGATTTTTCACTGATATTGTGCATGTTGTTGGTGGTTTATTTTTTTATTTTAAACTTTTAGCATTGTGCTCTCGCTATTGTCAAGCGATCTCCGAATATTAAAGCCAATAGGGATCAACGAAAAGGTCAGCATGAGGACTTTATCAAGAACCCTCTCAATACCACAAATCAACAGCATTATCACCAAGGTAATCCAATTGATTTTATCTTCAATGTTTCATTTCACTAACATTTTGCACAGAACCTTTCCCCTTTCCCGCTTTCCAGAATAGCCAGAACAATAACTACAGCACAATCGATGAATGAACAAGTTTAGAGCGCGTGAGAGTCAAGAGTGGTACTATAATTAAGTCTTATCCCCAGACAGGTCTGCGATTACTCTTCTCGTCGGATCATTTATTACCATTCTCCTAGGCCGTGGTACCATCATCCGCTCCTCGCACAACGATCTATGTCACTACAATCCTCGAATCACAACTAGCCTAAGATATCTAAGATATCCAACCACAGTACTTTAAAGATTCGATTGAATACAAATGCATATCCCATATTGAATATTTCTCATATGTGGACTGGGAAGGTTGCTGCACACGAGGGACAACTAGGCAGTCGAAATTGATAAAGTCGATCGTACCACATATCCTCGAAACAATGAAGCACATTTTTCATAACGAGTCGAGTATTGACACATTTGCTATAAAAGTGTTTGGGAACCCGTGAGGTGGATGAACAAATAGCCTAGTGTTGTGATGTTTGTGATGTTTGTGGTATTTGTTTAGTGTGTTATAATTTTCTGTCATATCGTTGCATTGTGGGCGGATATCTCCATGAATCACGATGCTAGGGCACACAGCAGTACCAAGCGAATCTGCCTACGACATTAATTGACATGTCGTAATCATTCACCTGGAGATGCACTTGGAGATCGACATTCTGAGGTGCCGCCTGATGCCCCCTGATTAAGCGAGACAGTCACGTGATATACTGTCAAAGAGGGATTAACTCGAGAAAGGCTTTGGAAGTGACAAATTGATCGTAATGATTGACTACTACAGGTTCGTCGCTCATCTAGGTATCTAATCTATTCTAAACCCTTCACCAACAACTTCTCTCCAATTTCTTTCACCAGTGGTTCTTGTGGGAATAATCTTTGCTTTGCAACGATCGTGCCTTGAGCATCCATACCCTTCAGCAAATCAATCAGCTCCCCGTCCCTTGGCGCACAATAAACAAGATATCCAAGAGCAAGTAGAAATCCTTTCAAGGCTTCCGCAGATCCTTCTTCAACGCTGATAGATTCCAGCAAAGCAGCTGCGAGCTCGACTTGGTCGCCTTCCGGTAAGGTTTCGAGATGTTCTTCCGTTCGGAGCTTACTATTCGCAGTTGCCAGGTTGAATGCTAGACTTGCTGCTGCGACTCTGACATTGTGATGTTTGTCGTCGAGCAAGCTTGTCGTGATCAGTTGCACGATAGGCTCGGTCAGTGTTGGACAACTAAGTATGTGTATTGGGTACAACGGGCTTGTGAAGCAGTTGCATAGCATTTGAAGGGCCACAAGGCGTAGAGAGTATGGACACTCCGGTACACCATTGACATACTTAATGAGTGGTGCGACAGTGGCATGTCCCCTCTCTTCAGCGTAGTAGCCACTGAACCGTGGATCCACCAGTGCTATCCGGAGTAGGTCCACGATTGTGAACATTACCTCTGCTGGAAGTTTGGTGGATGCATTCCGCAAGAATCGACTAAAGGCATCAAGATCTGGAAGCATGGCTTCAGCAGCACCATCGTTTGCTCTTGCCTGCACAAAGTGCATGACACCTAAAATGGCTGCATCATCTGCTGATGGTCCCATCTTTGCTTTGAGTTTACCCAGAGGAGGCATCTTGCTGAAGAGCACGGGCTTGGTGCTGGCACCACGCAGGTGTGGAAGAGATAGAGACTCATGTGCATGTGGAGGCCAAGCCATTTGAATCAGAAGATTGATGTTGCCTCTGAGTATGGCAGGATCGGATGAAGACCACCTATTCTCTTCACTGCCATGGATGAACGTCATAAATGTAGGGGTAGCTCGAATTGAATATTTTGTCCCAACATCAAATGACCTTGATATGTCGGTCATTATTAGCACAGCCTTGTGTGCGGCCTCTGCTGCTAGTTGTTGGTATAATGGGTAAAGTTTCTTGCAAGGCGCGCATTGAGCTGATGTAAAGAAGACTACGGCGCAAGAGTTCTCAGCCTCCTGGAGGTATTTCTCTAATTCAGCAAGGGAGTATGCTTCCCTTACAGCGTGCGCACGTTGCTGAGCGGTCTGAGGAGGTTCTGTTTTAGCCTGTATACCAAGCAGTCCGCCGTTCTTGTCCCGCCGTTGTTGCACCATTCTGTCAATCTCCGGTCGAAGCGCTCTGCCTATAGGTGAACTGAGAACAGTTTCTGGAAGGTTGGATATGTGAGGCGGGATGCCCTTCCCGAGTAGGAAAGTGGCAAAATCATTCGAGAAGTTGTTGCAATTGTGGGTCCAGAGATCGTATGCCTAGCAAAATCAGCTTTATCCTATGGCGCAATAACAGCCAGGAGTACACACCTCCTCAGTATAAACCTCTCTCAAAGATTCCAAGTACTCCATTATGACATCCATTGGTAAGTTGGTCATACCAAGGTCTATGATTTGCATAGGTCTGCCGAGATGACTTCCACCAGGATCGATTGTCTTGAGTCCCCCATCATAGACATACTCTATACCGCCCATGACGATTGACGTATGGTATACAGCGTCAATCTGGGTGCCCAGCAGGGCAGCAGATATCGTTCTCGCCAAACCATTGGACAAGTCGTAGGTATAAAGCTGTACAAGCATGCCCGGCGTGTCCAAGTCCTCCATGGTCACTTTCGTTTGTTTGGTTCTCGCCAGCTAGGAGGGCGTTTAAGGAAAAATTCGAGTCAGGAAAGCATCATAAGGAAGGGCGCATGTGGGAGGGAACGAGTGTAGGTATCTGACTTGAATTGATTCAATTTCATTCTATGAAGGAGTGTTTGTCTTCGTAGGCAACGAATGTGACGCGAGTGAAGTTCAATATGTGGCTGAGATATCTAACCGTATTAGCGCCACAACGTCAGCCCCGAGACGCTAGACTCCAAACATTTATCCTACGCCACGATTCGAATTCGCGTTCAGGGGTGTTGTGTCCAGAACTGCGAAATTCCCAATTCTCCCTCCTTTCTTCCTCTTCACGGTTGTGCATATCACTCTCTTTACATATTTCAACCTAATTGCCTACCCAGTCCCAGCGACCGAGCGACTTCGTTGCCGCCGGACTTCTGCTATTCTGCGCAGCATTCCCTTATGAGACGCACTTCGGTCTCGCTGCCGACCAGAAACGTAGCACACGACCCTCACGAGAAACCCGCTCGATACAGTTCCAAGGGCGCGAGTCAAAGCGCCGTAGGCACGCTGGAGAAAATAAAGACCGCCTGGATGACGCAAAGTCAGCGAGCCAGGTATCTGAAGACTGGGGGAATACTCCTCTTCGTCATATTCCTATTTTACTATCTGTCGCCGAAAGGAACAGATGTATACGATGGAGGTGGGCACAAAATTCCTTTAGGATCACCTGGAGGCTAATTCATTTTTGCAGCAACAAATATTAGCAATGCAGGCGGCCAAACCGCCTCAGACCCTTCCGTCGGGACAACGAAATGCTCGAAGTCTAGCGACAAGTCGAAGCCGATCATTCAATATGCTTTGATGATAGATGCTGGAAGCACCGGATCCCGCATCCACGTTTACCGTTTCAACAACTGCGGCTCAACCCCTGAACTGGAGAATGAGGTCTTCAAAATGACGGAAAAGAAGCCTGGAGGTTCAGGTCTGAGTTCATACAAGGCTGATGCCGAAGGAGCTGCAAAGTCCCTGGACGTTCTTATGGATGTAGCAATGGAATCAGTACCCGATAAACTCAAGTCTTGCACCCCTATCGCGGTGAAGGCTACGGCTGGTCTGCGTATACTGGGCGAGGAAGAGAGCCAAGCTATTCTCGATGCCGTTCGAAACAGGCTAGAAAGCAAGTATCCATTCCCAGTTGTCTCCAAGGAACAAAATGGCGTTGCGATCATGGATGGTAGCGATGAAGGTGTCTACGCTTGGATCACGACGAATTATCTGCTCGGCAAGATTGGCGGTCCTGATCTCAGTGAGACTGCTGCTGTCTTCGACTTGGGCGGTGGTTCTACACAAATCGTTTTTGAGCCTACATTCAAAGGCGCTGTTCCAGAGAAGTTGGCAGAGGGCGATCATAAATATAAGCTTACCTTTGGAGGAAGAGATTTCGAGCTTTATCAGCACTCTCATTTGGGTTATGGGTTGATGGAAGCACGCAAATCTATCCACAAAACTTTGATTGAGGATATCCACACCTTAAATCCTTCCGACTCCACTTGGGTCTCGAAACCAGTCGTCAATCCCTGTATTGCTCCTGGTATGGTCCGACCCGTCGATGTCACTCTTGATAAAGGTCACGCTTTGGGTGAAAAGGTCAGCGTCAACATGACAGGACCCTCATCCCCTGCTCCGGCCCAATGCCGCAAGTTGGCAGAGAAAATTCTATTCAAAGATGCTGAGTGTGCTCTTGCTCCTTGCTCCTTCAACGGAGTCCATCAACCTTCTCTTGCGAAGACCTTTTCAAGGGAAGATGTTTATACTTTCTCTTACTTCTATGATCGCACCGATGCGCTTGGGATGCCAGAGTCGTTTACACTGAAGGAACTTCACAGCCTAACTGATCAGGTTTGTGGTGGTGAGAGTCACTGGGATGTCTTCGAGAATGTTCCTGGTGCATTAGAAGAGCTGAGAGATCGACCAGAGCATTGCCTTGACCTCAACTTCATGGTAGCACTTCTCCACACTGGCTACGAAATGCCCATTGATAGAGAAGTGAAGATTGCCAAGAAAATCAAAGGCAATGAGCTTGGATGGTGTTTGGGTGCAAGGTAAGTCGCAATGAAAACATCCTATCTTACCTACTGACGTATCTTAGTCTTCCATTGCTGAGTGCTGGGTCTGGTTGGCAATGCAGAATTAAAGAGATTTCATAAATGGTATAGGATCGGCATGGCATTGGAGGCGTTTGGGAAATTCGGTTTCAATAAGGCTTAGAATCCGAAAGCTCGCTACTTGGGCACATAATTCAATGACAACTCTCAGACGGTAGCTGACTGTATATACATACTTGGTAACATTCGTGCGATCAATACATAAGTATTACGCAATTTGAGGCCCAAGTATCTCGATGAGAAATTAGAAGAGAAAAGGCTGCAGGCAACTTATGAAAGACAACAGGAGCAACGATGGATACATGTGAGGGATGCAGCACCTAGGACTCGCCACGAGCTACCCTGGCACCCATAGGCTACTATACCGACGTGAGATTGGACGTTCACGCTAAGAGAGCGAGCTCCACGTGTTCGGGGAGTGAGGATAGTTGTAATCGAGACTTCACGCTTCACAACTTCGGCCAAGCGAGGAGCTCAATTCGACGCTCATACAAGTTTATTACTCGAGTCTAAAACTAAGACAAAATGCTGTATCTTAAACCAAAGTTGCCCGGAATCTCAGAAATGGCTCTGCACTGGCGGATTCAATCCTAATCAGGAGTTAGAGAACTTCTACACCGGAATGCCTGTTCAACTTCCTCACCTCTGCCTCTCTTTCTCTTCTAGCTCGTCTTCATATCGTGATCGCGCCAACGACATTTATGGGTTTTAGATAAATAGACTTGAAGATATTTTCCTAGTCTATTTCCACTGTTTGGGTCATGTATCAATAACCTGTCATATCGTCAGCACTTGTTTTAAGCACTTTGGTTAACGTCCTCTAGTCTATGTAGAAACTCACTTCACTTCGTCGCTTGTAGTATTTCATCTGGGGATTGACAATATCGACTAGGCGAGAAGACATGCCTTGCTTTTCCCAGGGGGCCGTCCTGATTCTGGCCATCATAAATGCTGACAGGGCCTGGAACTTCCAAGCGAGGTACTTTTAGAATATGGAGCATGAAATAATGGAAGTCTCGACTTTCCTCGTCCGGATATTTGTTGAGCATCTTGCACTCTGGACATCGCAGCGGATTGCCAGGAAGGGATAGGAGGCGAATTGACGACTGCCGCTTAGGGTGACGATGCTCTGGCATTTCTAGTGATATGAAGATATTGCTGTAATGCGTGCTAGAGATAGTTAAAAGCTCGAGGCTTTCGATAAGAATTTCGAATGGCCCAACAAATATTGCTGATAACAAGAATGAAGTGGCGATGTAGAAAGAGGTATCGTTGGAATATTTGGTGGAGAATTTATATAATTATGATTGTGATTCACGGACTGAAAAAGCACTTGTGAATGACTTCCGGCCTCGTCCGATTTCGGTTGCTTAGTTAGACAATGTGAAAGGTCTGCTCTCCTCTCGATTTCCAAGGACAGCGAGGGATCTTTTCTATTCGTTCCATAAAGGCCTAGAAGACTCCATAAACTGGCATAATCAGCATGACATTCTGCAGGGGTGACTTGCATTGCCGTTGTTGCTCTGATGAGGGAAGAACATAACGGTAGCATTACCACGTCGAATGCAGCAGGATACTATGACCGATTGTGCAAAGTACAATACAGCAAAACTGTCCATGTCGCCCCAAATCCAAACTCTATAGTTGAATGTTTTACAACAGAACTTCCCAATGTCACTCAGAATAGACTTTTTCCTATCGGAGACGTCTAAACTCATAGAGGAGATGGTAGGAACAACTCCCTATCAGCTTCAATAAAACTCGTGAATGTTTTCTTGAAAATCGAAGAATATACTGTTTTCGCTTGAGAGGAGAGCGCAATGAGAAGTCTAGACTACTAGAGAAGCAACATAACGAGAGCTCAAAGAAGCTTGCTATGACACTTTGTTGATAAGAACTCTACTTCAGCCCTAATCCACATGCTTTATGGTGTAGGTCTCGCTTCGTGGGATATACAATTTGGAAGGTCGGCCGGAGCAGTATCTTCCATGAATATCCACGAGTTGCACTTGAAATATGCCTTATTCTAAGCAACTCGATGTGGAATGATTTATTTTTGGGTATCATATTGTATTCATAGTGGTGCTTCAGCACCTGCAGTGCCTAGCACATCCTCAATGACATCTTCTGCGCCGATGCCATCCAACAAGGTCTTTATAGCGTCGAGATCGCTTCCCCATTGCATACTTCGTTCCTTTTCAGGCTCCACGATATGGATGCGATGGAGGTATATTTTCCTGGCTGCTAGAGCAATAAGTGATGGTGTGGCATATGATAGACCATGTAGTGGAGCTAGGCATCTTTGACAATTAATATCTGTAGCCGACAGTAGGACGAAGAACAAACCTTGCAAGTTTATCGAAATGCTTTGTCGCTATGGATGAGATGCCGCTTGCCACAGCCCGGTGGGTTCTGAGGAAGGATATAATGTTTTGTTGATATTGCTTCACTTCCACACTAACGGTAGCATGGTGGCTTAGTTGTGCCAAATGCTCAATTTCCTAGACATAGAATAAGCATTGAATAATTCCGTGGATACATTTGAACAAACTGTGGCAGATATCCTTGGCCATAAGGACTCTGTAGATTCCCGCGCTGGACTCTTCTTCACTACAGAAGATACAGAGTTCCCATCCTCATACGCTTCTTCCAAGTTTGGAAACCCGTCTTCTGGGTCGTGGAAATGCGATATAAACATGTAATTATTTAGATGTTTCGTCAGCCTCGGTCCTTCTCCACCAGCAAGGAGTGCTATGAATAGGAATCGCTTTGGAGCATTCTGGACTGAAGTTCTTGTGAATATCCGCCTTGTTTTCATCAACTCCAATGCCTGTATTTGGACCTGCTTTGGGGCTTCGTCGAGATTTTTGGCAATAATCACATTGGCAATTGTCTTGTTCTCGTTGAAGGTCTCGGAGACAGGTGAGCGACCAATGGATGTAAACGCAGTTGTATTGAGAAAGTAGGAATCTTGTCGAGTTCGTACAGGAGAGTTGGATCGAGTAGGGGGGCTTTCCACGCTTAGGATAGCATGTGCGAAGTCATCTAGAGAGGTGTGTTCGGAGCAATCGATTACTGCGGGGGAGAGGCCGAAGATTTTTGTTGCGACCTGCGAATCATGAGCAAAGTCCGAGTGGTAAGAAGAGCATAACTCACAAACTCCAGCTCCTGTAGCAAGTCATCAAGAGCGTCGGGCTCCGTGTCAATAATACAGTGCTCTTGTGCGACGAGGCAGATCAGTGTCGCAAGCTCGAGGTCACTCAGATGTTGGACCTTGTTGAGGAGAGGTTCTTCTGCCATTAGGCTACCGCGAAACTTCAGCCGCCCATATCCAGACTATGCGAAACAAGTCTCATCCAACGAATGGAATGTTCAAAGGCAGAACCCCATGGTGTTGAGTAGTACCGGAAGGTCAGGTCGTTGACGTTGCTTCCAAGACGAGACTAGCGTTCAACTGTGACCCTGGCTCATTGGCTCAAAGCCAGGTTCAAGTCACGTTCCGCAAGGCAAGCACCAACAACCTCAACCTGGTTCTGAAAGCGGCATGAAGGAATAGCAACGTTTGAGCATGGCGAACCCAACGGCGGACTGGGAAAAGGTTGGAGACAAGTTCTACAGGAAGATCCAGCTCTACACGGCTGTGTTCGACCAGGACCTAGAATTGGAGAATTATATTGTCACTGGATGCTCATATGGAGGAGCCATTGGTATGCTCACATTTCCTTCTTTCGGGCAAGCTCCTTGAGACTTTGAGGACGCAATTTTGAAAACTTTTGTGCATGGCTAAGTGGGCTTGTGCTTACTCGCCGGGCGCTATGGAACAACGGGTCATTTACATTTGCTTAAGGAGGAGCTCTTAGATGCTATTTTTGGAGTTTGTTGTGTCTCAGGAGCTATGTTCAATCATGTCAAGTCAGACATATACAATTCAAGGCGACAACCTCAGCGAATGTATATGTCGTCACGTGATACGAACATTTGACGCTCTCTTTCTGGGATATGGGAGTTTAGGGAGATTTTGCTAATATGATTATCGTGCTTCAAGCTTTATATCGAGATGAATCGAAACTCCACTCGTTCAGGGGATCTCAGACATCGAAATCCAGCATCGACCTCTACAGCTGCGCCGGCAAGTTACTAAAGCGCATAAACTGGGATAAGGGATCTATTAAGGGACTTGGATGGTCAGAAGATGAGAAGCTCATCGTAGTGACAGCTGATGGAACTGTCAGATGCTACTATGATCTCCAGGGAGACTTTACACAGTTCTCTCTTGGGAATGGGGCAGAAGAATATGGTGTCAGCGCCTGTAGGTCAGTATGACCGGGAAGAAGGCATATTCAGGGCATTGTTAATTGAGGCAGATTCTATGGCACTGGGTTTGTAGCACTGCTTTCGAACAATCATCTCATATTAGTCACAAGATATGACGAGCCTCGTCCGAAACTGCTTGCCGAACCACCTGAGGGAGACGTCCATTCATGGACGTTGATCCCTCCCGCATTCACATTGTCCCGATCAGTTGAAGTTTTATTGAGCATTGGCCAGACTATACATGTCGTTGATGCATCTGAGTCGGAAGATCGCATGCTAGATATCGGACCTTTCACCCATATCAGCGTTTCACCAAATGGCAAGTTTGCGGCATTGTATACAGAAACAGGAAGAGCATATGTTATCACCAGCGACTTCCAAAGTAGGCTCAGTGAGCATGACTCGAGGTCACGGATAGCCCCCAAAGATGTCCAATGGTGCGGAAACGATGCAGTAGTAATAGCTTGGGAGGACGAAGTACATCTTATTGGACCAAACAACGCTGCGGCTAAATACTTCTACGAAGGGAGGGTTCATCTAATCGCGGGTAAGTTGCTGATCATAATCTCTAAGACATATGCTCTCATCCCTAGTAGACTGTAAGCTAAGTCCAAACAGATCACGACGGAGTTCGCCTGATCACGAATGATGTTTGTGACTTCGTGCAGAAAGTACCCGAGGTTACTGACGAAGTCTTTCGATTCGGTACGGAATCACCGGCATCGATCTTACTTGATGCAGTTGAGCAACTTGAGAACCAGTCGCCAAAAGCTGATGATAATATTCAACTGATACGGCCGAATTTGGTAGAAGCCATGGACACTTGTGTATGTATAGCCTGGTTTCCCTCAATTTCATCAAGGTCTAAGATATAACAGGTCAAAGCAGCAGGATGCGAGTTTAGCATTCATTGGCAGAAACAATTGCTGAAAGCGGCATCCTTTGGCAAATCTGTCCTAGATATATACAATAGCGATGACTTCGTCGACATGTGCGAAACATTACGGGTCCTGAATGCCGTCCGGTTCTACGAAATTGGCTTGCCCTTATCCTATGAACAATTCCTTCGCCTCACACCCGAGAAACTGGTTCGGCGCTTAATCAATCGTCGAGAGTATCTCCTTGCTATCCGAATATCTTCCTACCTACGACTTCCAACGGATCGTATCTACGTTCATTGGGCTTCACAGAAGGTACGTGTTGGGTCAGAAGATGAAGACACCATATGCCGTCTTATTGTCGAGAAGCTCGCTGGTAAGCGAGGCATATCTTTCGAAGAAATCGCCCGAGCAGCCTATGATGAAGGTCGAGGACGGCTTGCTACCGAGCTCTTGAACCACGAGCCAAGAGCCGGGAAACAAGTTCCTCTCCTTCTCAACATGGAAGAGGATGAGATAGCGCTCGACAAGGCCATTGAGAGTGGAGATTCTGACCTCGTATTCTTCGTCCTGCTGCATCTCAAGAAGAAGCTACCACTAGCATCCTTCTTCCGCGTCATCAACACCCGCCCGGTGGCAACCGCCTTAATCGAATCATCCGCCCAAGGAGATGACTCCGAATTACTCAAAGACCTGTACTATCAAGACGACCGTCGGATAGATGGTGCGAATGTCTTCGTGCGTGAGGCTTTGAAGCAGCCAGACTCTAAGACAGCATCTGATAAGCTTGTTCTGGCCGCCAAGCTTTTAACTGATTCAAAAGACACCTCGTTCGAGCTGAAAGCCCTTCACGAAGCAACTACTCTGCTTAAGATGCAAGACGCTTTCGATCGAGACTTGACAGAAACGTTCACTGGACTGAGTGTTAACGAGACAATGTTTAAGCTGATCAGGTTGGGCTATGGGAGCCGAGCCAAGAAAGTACAAAGCGAGTTCAAAGTGCCTGAGAAGACTGCTTGGTGGATTAGGTAAGTTTCTTGGAAACACATATCCTTTATACAAGGCTAATAAGCCTTTGCAGACTCCGAGCATTGGTAGCAAAACGCGATTGGAATGAATTAGAGGAGTGGTCCAAGACTCGGAAATCTCCTATTGGTTGGGAAGTAAGTTCATTCGGCGTTTACATTTCTTCTAGAAGGCTGATCTCGTCTATAGCCATTCTTCGCTCTCATCCTCTCAGCCGGCAACCCTAAACTTGCTAGTATCTTCATTCCCAAAGCTGCGCCTTCTCTTCAACCCGGCGAGACTATCGGCATGTACGAGAAATGCGGCATGCGTGTCAAAGCAGCAGAGGAGGCTGTCAAAATCAAAGATGCCGAGACCATCGACAGACTGAGAAATGCCGCTGGTATGGGAACAGTAGAAGGCCGAGAGATCGAGAGACTTGGAGCTGGGTTAAAAAGATGAACTGTCATGTACGAGAGAGTAGTAAAGCAAGTAGTAATTATTTTCTCGTAGTGGCCAAAGTATTTGCAGTCCTCAAACAACTACGGCGAGCAGCAATACCTTCGAAAGCTGCTTCTCATGAAGCAAACATGGCTATGCAACAACGAAATCTCCTCTCACTCTTCAGGCATAAAAGAAGCAGTTGACCCAAAATTGCCCATTCCAGAACGCCGTCATTCGTAAGTCGTCATGCCACTGCCAAAGTAAGACCTCAACTACCCACGACTCTGCCCTGCACAAAGCCTCATGCATACTCCATGCACTACGGTATGTTTACAATTCGAAAGAAACCCATGCTGGCCCTGTCACGCCTCGCTAAAATGCAGGAACGTAAAGTAAAAGAGACATGTGTTCTCATGATGTTGGTTCGCTCTCCACATGAGGTGGAGGTGTATTTGCGGCAGCATTAAGATTCATAGTCGCCATTGCGGCCAACCGAAGATCGGAAGGCCGACCGGCGGAACCATCGAAAATGAAAGGCCCAGCATCGTTCCTTGGCGTCATTGGACCTTCTGCTCCCGCCGAAGTATCTGCTGCTAAAGACGAACCTAATCCATTTGGGCTGGGGGTGCGCATAATGGATCGTTCAAGTCGAGAGTTTGGCTGCTCAAGGCGCGAAGTAGTACTTGAAGGATTTGGGACAGGCTTCCGTGCGATTATGTCAACAGGCGCAACGGTTGAGTTAGAAACATGGGCAGGATGTGAATCCGTTGACTCAGACGGAGATGGTGAACCTTCAATGTGCAAGTAACCTAGATCATCTGCGGCTTGGTCGATGATATGTTCGAGCCCTGCATCCTCGTGCGAGTCTGCAACTTCGCCGTCGCTAGATCCATTATGGCTGCGACTCGAAGTCTCATCCTCTGCCTCAACTATGACTCTAGTCTCGTCGCCCTTGTCATTCTGGCCATTGGTTCGTGCGGTGGTGTTGCCCTCTGATTCTTCAGCTGCTTGTTCTGAAGTGTTGGCGACTTCAGCAACTTCAACTTCCTCCCATTCCCCATTCGCGTATGGATCGTCGAGTTCGGCTTCAAGATCTGCTACAGTTCGGCAGTTTGGACAAATAAAATGTGGCCAATGTGGTCCATTAATTATGACTCGGATGCATTTGTAGTGCCAAGTGTGAGAACAAGGTGCCACAAACAAGGACTGGCAAGGCTATGGGCAAGGAAATTAATAGATGTTAATGGCAAAGTGAACAGGTATAGACATACAGCAATAGGTCCTAGGCAAATAGAGCAGTCCTGTGACGAGCCACCTGCTGGCGGTTTGCCTGTGCTATTCAACTCTCGAAGTCGTTTGTGAGATTGCACACTGCCAGTTTTTAGTCAAGCCCGTGATTTAACGCAATAAGGAACGTACTTGAAACTGCTTGGTCCTGTCTGCCAACCCTTATTGAGCTCAACTCTGATCTTGACACATCTGAAGATCATTTCTTCTCCTCCCTTGAAGTCAATACCCAACTGTACAATATCACCATCGTTGACAGGAAAGGGCCTCGACTCTGTTCCAGGTGAACTGAGCCGAATGTGGTTGAGAAACGTGCCAGAAGAGCTTTTCACGTCCTTAATGAACCAGCGGCCACCGGCGCACCAGAATTCGCAATGTCTTCGGCTCACGACTTTGGACTTGAAGCCAACAGGGGCAGCTGAAGGTACGTTCACTGCTTGTACAGGTTGGTTGTCCCGTTCCGAGTATCGACCGACCTTTATGATCTCCGAACCAGTGGGTAATATTCGTGACATTGGACCGAAAACTAACGATGGTCGTTGAGCTCTTGGGTCCTGATGCGCGGAGAAGCGTATCGACGGAAGCTGATGGGTCATTCCTTGCATGCCATTGTTGCCATTTACGTGCTGTGAGGGCTGCGATTCACTTCCCTCACCATGTGGTATATCTGCAGCTCCTCCCATTGTAGCAGATCGAGTACGTACCATCGAAGCCGTAAGATCTGAGGCCACGACAGTTGGGTCGTTGCCAGCGAGAACAGCAGAGGACGATGCTGTCGCTGTAGATCGAGGTTCTGAGCCAATGCGCGAAACTCCACTAAGGCCTCCCACCGTTGGTAACCAGCCGCTCGTACTTCCTACAGTTTCCTGGTTATTCGATCTTGCAGTTGGCACTTCTGAAGTGGATCGCTGTGCAGTGGGTGACGTCTGGTGAGGAATCGTGTTTTGGGGTGCAGGCGAGTTTACTGCTGATGCAGATCCTCGACTTGACGACGGCGACGGATAACTGGTGGCACGGCCAAGGGTTAACGGACGTTGTGAAGTACTCGAACTACTGTGATTGTCTCGTGACAGGATATGATTCTGAGTGTAGCTGCGCAGATAGCTCAAGCCTCTTAGTCGACCTGTCCGCGTGGGTGATGTTGGAGAGGTTGGAGGCGGGGATGATGCAGTCCTGGTTCTTTCAAGGGTTGGCACGGGTCCAGGATTCCACTGCGGTGGTGGGCTAGGCACCGACGAGTACATTGGGTGATGGAGAGGATATATCCTCAAGAATCACAAAGCAGTGTATGAGTCGGATTGGGAATGCTAAGACTGAGAAGGTCGTTGTGGCGAGGTGGCTGAGCGTCTCAGAGTTCGCATTTCACACAAACATTGAACGAGTTAGTTTCGAACAACGCTGTTCTGCGTATCGTAACCTCGCCCAGCTGAGAGGGATGACTGGAGTTTATCGAGATCAAAACAGTGAGCGAGTTCGAGGGCAGGCGAAAAGTCCATAAAGCAACTACAAGGGGCGGGAGCTGTCCTTGAAGAGGAAGTCAACACCAAGTCTAGCCCGGTCCTTGGGTGCGATGCCCTTCCTCACCTTCCGCTGAGCTTCCAACTAAATTGGTCCAGGGCATTGAGGGACGGCCCCGATCATACGAAGTAAGAAGTCGCAGCAGATCAAGGTCGGGTCGCTCCGCGGCATTCAGACCGACTCTCTCGAGAACTTCGTGTGATCTCGAGATCCTGCATTGCTGCATTCTTAATATAGTCTGTAAAGAGTAGGGGTCTGACACGTGATGATACTGTAGCTGACAAACGGCTCTTGCCGGCCCGAGATTCTGTGTTCTGAATATTTTGCTCGTCGATGGCATTGGAAGGCTTCGCCGTGCTTCATCACGACTGTCGTAAGCAACCATGTTCAAAGGCGCGTCGTCGAGAACACTGACTCGAGTCCTCCCAAAAAGGTCTTTTGTTCCAAGTGTGCTTCCTACATTTCGTTCTAGAAATCTTGCAACTATCGTTGATCCTATACAAAAGGTGCCTTCCCAAGTATCAGTGTTTGTCACGGCTAGCTAACCAATGTCAAGGACCCTGCAGAACTCGACCAGATCTCGACTCTTTCAAATGGCGTTCGGGTTGCGACAGAGGCGTTACCCGGCCACTTCTCCGGGGTGGGCGTTTTCATCGATGCTGGGTCTCGATATGAGAACGAATACCTGAGAGGCGTGAGCCATATAATGGACAGACTCGCCTTCAAGTCTACTAAAAAAAGAACGAGCGATGAAATGCTAGAGTCTTTGGAGTCTTTGGGGGGAAATATCAACTGCGCCTCCTCGAGAGAGTCCTTGATGTATCAATCGGCAACCTTCAACTCGGCAGTACCAACGACAGTTGCGCTACTGGCGGAAACCATCCGTGAGCCTTTAATAACGGAGGAAGAGGTACAGCAGCAGCTAGAGACTGCTGCCTATGAAATTGGAGAAATCTGGTCAAAACCAGAGTTGATTCTGCCAGAATTGGTGCACATGGCTGCTTACAAGGACAATACGCTTGGAAATCCACTGTTATGTCCCAAGGAAAGGCTCTCTCAAATAGATAAGAGTGTTATTGAGGCATATCGAAAAGCATTTATTCGCCCGGAGAGAATAGTCATTGCTTTCGCAGGAGTACAACATAGTGAAGCTCTTAGGCTGGCTGAACAGTATTTTGGAGACATGCCAAAGGCGAAGATATCCGAACTCTTAGAAATCGGATCACAAACGTCCTCAACATCTTCCAGCGAGACAAACGATAGCTCAGCGTCTTCGATCTCCTCGCTACCTCCATCACCAGCACAGCAACCGTCTAAATTGCTTACACGAATACCTTTTTTCAAAAATCTCTCTACTTCAGCAACAAATAACGCCTCCGTCCAGTCAGTCACTGACTTCTCTCCCTCTTCGTTCGATATCACACAACCGTCTCATTATACTGGCGGATTCCTTTCACTACCATCGCTACCACCCCCTATCAATCCCGCCCTACCTCCGCTTACGCACATCCACTTAGCCTTCGAAGCTTTACCTATATCCTCTGAAGATATCTATGCCTTGGCAACTCTTCAAACCCTTCTTGGTGGAGGAGGCTCTTTCTCCGCTGGGGGTCCTGGTAAAGGCATGTACTCTCGTCTGTACACCAATGTCCTGAACCAGTTTGGCTGGGTCGAGTCATGTATGGCGTTCAATCACTCGTACACCGACTCTGGTCTATTTGGTATATCGTCTAGCTGTTCTCCGGGTAACGTCGTTAACATGCTTGATGTCATGTGCAGAGAACTACAAGCTTTAACTCTCGATACTGGTTATTCTGCTCTGCAACCTGTTGAGGTGAAAAGAGCAAAGAATCAATTGAGATCAAGCCTTTTGATGAATCTTGAGAGCAGAATGGTTGAACTTGAAGACCTAGGAAGACAAGTTCAAGTCCATGGAAGAAAGGTTGGAGTAAGAGAAATGTGTAAAAGAATTGATGACTTAACGGTGCAAGATCTTCGTAGAGTAGCCAAAATTGTTGTTGGTGGTATGGTAGATAATCCAGGGAAGGGGAGTGGCGCGCCAACTGTAGTGCTGCAGGAGGGTGAGGAGGAAGGTGTCACGCGTAAAGCCTTCAAATGGGAAGCAATCCAGGATCGTATTGATCGATGGAAGTTGGGTAGGAGGTAAATATTGGAAGTCAAGACGCCAAAGAAATGCTAGGTGTGTATGAATAATGTACATTGTTGAATAGGTAAAACGTGTATAACACCAGATCATGAAAGAAATGACAATGGGCTCGCTCTGCTCAAACCCTTTTCAACTTCATTGCAGTTGGCCTGACGAACGTGCACCCTCATGCTGTAGATGATTCTAGGAGTAGTAATGGCCATTAGTGAAGTACTCATAAGTTTTTGATACGTTTAAAATTAGCAATGCATTTCCTGAGTGATAGGTAAACATAGCCATAACCTACCCACCCACTGGAGGTAGGTAGGTAGTGGAAAAGGTACATTCACGTGATTCGATAAGGCTCGACAGGGGCAGGCGAGGCTGAGAGTGTAAGCCACAACAAATCTTATTTCTTTTCCTGTGCCCTGCTTTCAGAACTGGAGCAGTTAAGCCATTTTCTTCAATTTAGAAGACATTGGACAAATTCGGTCTTTTGCGATTGTTACAATTCCTACCAATTCAGAACCTCTACCCCGAAAGAAAGACTTTCTAAAATGTCAACCGCACCAATTCCAGAGCCGCTCGAGCTGAAGCTTGCTGAAGCCAAGCTAGAATCAGACGAGACACCGCCTCCCTCATATATTATTCCGAATGCCAAAGCTTCCAATACGTCGTCCGTAGCTGCATCGCTACGAGAGAAACCTCCTGGACCACTGAAAACCCCAATCGTTGACCCAGTCGAATCCGCACTTCCCCCAAGCCCTACAGAGCTTACTGCCGAAGAAAAGTCTAAGTATGAATCATTGTTGGAAATGGTCAAGTCATGGCAGGAAATTCCATCGACTCAAAGCAAAGGAGGTCCAATTACAGACAGTGAGATAATGTGGTTGACGAAGGAATGCCTTCTACGGTACCTACGAGCTACAAAATGGGTCACGGCTGAAGCAGCAAAAAGATTGCTTGGCACATTGACATGGCGGAGAGAATATGGAGTAGAAGATCTGACTGGGGAGCATATATCACCGGAGAATGAGACTGGCAAGCAGATAATCTTCGGCTACGATATTGCGGCGAGGCCATGCCATTATCTGAATCCTGGACGACAAAATACCGAGCCTAGTCCAAGACAAGTGCAGCATTTAGTCTTCATGGTTGAGCGAGTTATCAACCTTATGGTACCAGGGCAAGAAACATTGGCTCTTTTGATCAACTTCAAGTCCAGCAAGAGCAGATCGAATACCGCACCGGGTATTGGTCAAGGAAGAGAAGTCCTGAATATCCTTCAAACTCATTATCCGGAAAGATTGGGAAGAGCTTTGATTATCAATAGTATGTTTTGCGAGATCTGTCTTCGATGAAACACTCTGACATATAGCTAGTTCCCTGGATCGTCAATGGTTTCTTTAAACTCATCACGCCGTTCATCGACCCATTGACAAGGCAAAAGCTCAAGTTCAATGACGATATGAGACAACATGTTCCACCTGAGCAGCTATGGAACGAGTTTCATGGAGACCTTGAGTTTGAATACGAACATGACGTGTACTGGCCAGCACTGTTGAAGCTCTGCGAGGAAAGGCATTCGGAGCAGGTGGCTCGTTGGATCAAAGCAGGAAAGAACTATGGCGAAAGTGAAGTGTATCTCAAAGGAGGAGATGAACCGAGCATTGCTGGATCTTTACTCGAGAAGCAAGATCAGACCCTCAAGGCGGCTCGAGCTGCCGATCAGACCTCGGATGAGAAAGCAACAGATATTGTAAAGAGCGAGGAGAATTGTTCTTCAGCTGGTACACAGCCTGTTTCTGATATCAAAGCGCCGATTCAGTCGCATGGAACACAAGCCAATGGTAACTTGGATATCTTGGCAATAAAGCCTGATCCAGTCATCACTACTGAAGGAGACAGACTTTGAGGGAATTCGCTGTAGGGATTAAGACTGCATGATCAGTTTATCGTCGGTCATGATTGATAGAATAATAATACATTAGAAGGTCAGATAATATGATAATACAAAGCTTGATGCATACTATCACAATACATCTCGCCGCCTCCAATGTTGTGTCCAGAGCCTGGGCCCGACCCCTAAAACCTCGCTTCACGAGGACGTACCTTCAAGGAAGCTGTGAACCCAACCTTAAAATAATCCCATCAGATCAACATTACGCATGCGCCGGACTCGACAAAAGCTTGTGACATAGATGCTACATATACTTCAGCGGCGCATCATCCATCATGTCATCCTCCCAGCCTGTGAAGCCACCACTAGTAACCCAACCAGCGCAAGCTCAACGAGGCTCACAACCAGGACTACGATACCCCTCCAGCGGAAAGACAATATACCATAGGCCTTTAAATCGAAGTCGGACGCAAGAGCTTAGCCAGGCTAGCTTCGCGTACTTATTTGGGGAGATGGTCAGCTATGCGCAAAAGCGTGTCACTGGCATTCAAGATCTTGAAAAAAGGTGCATCCTCCCTGTCCAATGCTCCAAGCAGCTTCCACTCTCTTTAGTACGATTGGAATTTTAACTAACGTGAATGCTTTACAGATTGAATGTACAAGGCCACCCCATAGGTCTTAAACTCCTCGACCTCCTCCTCTACCGCGAACCCCCCCGAACCCAGACCAGGCCTCTTCACATTATTGCCTTACTCCAGTTCATAACTACTATTCTCTGGCGACACCTCTTCTCTCGTCCCGCAGATGCATTAGAAAAATCATCAAATCCAGAAACACCAGAAGAATACATGATTTCTGATAACGAACCATTGGTGAACCAATATATTAGTGTTCCGAAAGAGATGAATCAATTGAATTGTGCAGCATTTGTAGCGGGCATCGTGGAGGGAGTTTGTGATGGGGCTGGGTTTCCAGCGAGGGTTACAGCACATAGTGTGGGGAAGGGCGAGGAGGGGGAGCTATGGCCTGGAAAGACGGTTTTCCTGGTGAAGTTTGAGCCGGAAGTTGTGGAGAGAGAGACTTATTTGGGGAGGGGTTAAGTTGTTTGTGGAAAGAGGGTAAGGAAGGGTCATTGGGCGGCGTTCTGGGCATTGGTGGTGTTGGGGAGTTGCTTGGGAATCAGAGCTGGTATTTAGGGCATGGGCACAGTTGCATGGTAGACTGTTCTGCTGAAATGATGATGATTGATTCCATTGATGATGTCCCAGTATCCCATTGCAGAGTCTGACCGTGACTTCGCCTTTCCCGATCCATAATAATATCAATTCCATGAACTCCTTTCCTTCATGGTATAATCTCCACTCAACACGGCCAAATAAACCTCTACAAAGCTCCAAACGCTGGTCTCTGCCCAAAACTCCAACAGTAGCGATATCTCATTCCTCACAAAGGCATTCTACCTAGGCAAACTCTTACTCCCTAATGCAAAGCCTCTGGACTTTTCCTTCTGCGGCCCTTTGTTCATTAAATCTGCCAATCCCAAATCCTTCCAAGCAGCCTCCTTCGTCTTCTGCGTAGCTCTCTGAATCCCAAACGCAGCATGTTGATCTGGCACTACATCGTCTTCGTCTTCTGGGTTGATGGGCTGGTTGTGAGGAGGGACGTAGATCTCGTCATCCGGCAGCTTGTCTTTGCAGAAGTCTTCAAAGAGGTCGGCGTCTCTGGGGCGGTTGAAGTGGATGTAGGTATAGCTCGAATCTTTAGACTATGAGGAATGAGTCATGAAGCAAAAAGGAGTTTGGTTGATGGGAAAGATCGGAGGAGAGGACTTGCCATTTTGTTCTGATGTTCTATAGGCGTTGCGTAGTGCCGGTTGAGGGGTGCTGTTGTTGATGTTTTTGTGGTGGGGTCGCGTCAGACGCGTGTTGGCGGAGAGAAATGAGGGGCTTGCTTCTCCAAACTTTCCCACGCTTCGTCTCGTTCACGAGTCTCGAATAGACCTGTCAATTGGAGTTTAACGTGTCACCAAGTGGCGGTATTGATATTTATTAGGCTACGATAGAGGTTTTGTTGCAAAAGCATTTGACATGAAAAATGCTAGCAATATTTCACAGTGTCAGCATTAGCAGCACGTCTTGTCTACAGGACTTGTGAATGTCGTTTATATTATGCTCCAGTATCATCTACCAAGTCGTAGATTAAGTGTAGCAATTGTAGCTTGATTCCAGTGGATTTTTTAGGTGCACAAATCGCAAAGTGGTTCTTGCCTATTCAGTACTTGCTCTAGCACTCCCCTTTTGTGGCTTCCTCATCAGTCATCGTGCCTTCCCAGACCGACGCAGTTCTCTTGCCGATCAATGTTCCTCTTAAGTCATCTTTCATTTTCATTATTCGTCCTCCTCACACCTTCTCATCAGCACACCACAATTCCATCAAACCACAGCCTATCTAGCACCACCGCCACATTATCTTTCGGGCCTCTGATCGGTAGGGGGCAATCGAGCGTGTCGTCTCTTGCCAGTGAAGGCCTCTGAGGCAAGGGACTTCCGAAGCATAACCCGAGTCTTTCATGGAGTATCGATGATCGTCGGCATGGGGCGAGTATCATAACGCTTGCGACTCTTTGCCACTTCCTTAATTTATATGGGATTAGGATAGCATAGATGGGCTCGCAAGAAGAAGATGCTAATGATGTGTTTTACCGCTTCCCTACTTCGGTGGGATTAGAGAGGCATGAAACTGATTTGGTTTCGTAGGTTGTGTATGGTGGTGATGTGGGTGCTTTTCATTTAAGTCGACGAGCATTTGCAAATATAAGGTGAGTGATAGTCTTGCCCGAGTAGTTTCAGGTAAGTTGCTAAAAGGAAGATAGAAGTACCTAAACCGAAAGACACAATACCGAGTTAGAGTGGTACGGATAGACGATGGTATAGCAATATGGTGAGTAACACTCTTGCTAGAATAGCTATGGCAAGGTACTGAATAAAGACAGAAGCACTCGATCGAAATGAAGGCCAAAGAAAGAAGGAAATATTGGTAAGAGATAGAGAGAGAGAATATTACAATACAGGTGCGATCGACACCGGCGACCAATATAAGCAATGGTGAGTAAAAGGTGAGTGAGTGAGAATCCTCTCAGAATAATAAATGTATGCCAAAAAAGAGGGCCAGAGGGTAAGATTTGAAGGCCCCTAAAACTGATTCCACGTGTACTCTCCCGAATTATTGTAATGCAACAGAAACAAGGTGTAAGTCTAAGTTGAATATTACTCTCGGAGACGAGAACCATCAGCGTATCAAATCTCAAACTATCAAATACCGGACAGCCTAAATTGATATCAAGTCTTGACCTATCGATCCAAACAAGATTGCAGAGTTCCCTTAAAATGTTAGCAGGAACGAAGCCTAGTTCCATATAGCTTCAGCAAAGCAGCAGAAGTCAGAATATTAGTTCCTGGCCTTGCTATTTAGCACATTATTTGACTTCCCATTTATATCTCACTTCAACCAGTTCAGAATGACATACGAGAGCTTCCCATTTGCCTGCATCTTGAAACTCAATTACTTTTTCCCCTGTCAACCTTCATTGCTTAATTACTCCGAAGGAAATAGAGGGATATCGAATGGCGGATGTAAGGAGTAAGAACATTATTCTCCTTGCATTAGTTTGCCTGAGAAATTCGTTACCGCGAAATTAACAAACAGTCGCATTGATCTTGTCTCTAAAGCCCTTTAGTTCTATATACCACTCGTGCCCTAGTGATTCCGACTTTACTTGAGCCTCACATTCGGACATACCCTTAGTTCTTCACACTTCTTTCACTTTTATCATCCCATTCAGTGATCGGTCATTGGCTAAGGAATTCTAAATTCTTGCACAATTCTCAAAGTTATCAAAATGGATTCTTTTGTGGCTACCCTGCGTGAACGTTCATGACGACAACTTAGTGTGCAATTAGTCTGCAAGACTGCTTATGGTTGCAGTGTGCAGATTTTAACGCTTAATATGCGTGTCGGCTTTCAAGTCTATTTAGTTCGTTAAGTGAAATCATCGTTGCATTGGAATTGTATTCTCTCATCTCGTTGCTCTAAAAGCTCTCTCAGATAAACAAAGCATTCTCGCTAAGCCTCGCTAAGCAGAAAAAGGGGTATCTTTATACATCAGCACTACAAACGACCACATGCAACGCAAACCATAATACTCTCTCTCATCCTTCACACAAGAATAGTATGAATCTTGCCAAATAATCAGTCTCCGACCTACCCTCCATAACCTTAGACATGAAGATTCCCATTCTCATCTATCTCCAAACCGACATCCACAATGAGACCAATATCGCCCTCTTCTTCGCCATCTCCATCCTCTATTCCATTATCATTTTGATCGGTCTCGCTGTCGCTATCCAACTCTCCTTGCAGAAAATACCCTTCAGCTCCTCTAAGGTCATCATCGTCGGTCATCAATTTGTTCAAGAAACTCATTGGAAACATTGCCCTACAGATGGGACAAGTCTGTCTCAGACTCTTGGCATCCTGCATCAGTATATCGGGATCATTAGGATCAAGCCACATCTCGATGCAAGCCCTGCCAATAATCTGACCACAACAATAGACCAAACGAATAGCCTCTTCCTTGACTCCGTCCGGCTTTGCAACACCAATTTCGTCAATGCAGACTGGGCAGATCTTGCTATCTCCCGGGATATCGCAGATAGAGATAGGGATGAAGCCAACTTCTTGACGTTTCCAATCACGCTTCTTGTCGATGACGGTAACACGATCTGTGAGCATTAGACCAAGCAGAATCCTTGATCCTTGACCGGTGCTGCGGATAATAAAGGTGCCGTCCTTGAATTGTTGCGGGGTGACGGTTCCGTATTCAGACATCTTGCCATATTGAATCTCCCATCCCTCCTTGAAGAGATCCAAGTGGTCCATGATTAGTTCGGCGTAATGCTCTTGCTTAATTCGCTTCCACCAGTCGATGCTTCCGAAAAGAGACGTAAGGGCCTCGACCCAGAGTTTCATAGTGCTCTTGACCAATTCGGAAACCACGGGACCGAGTTGCTCAACAGCCTCCTTCTCGTATGGAGAGAGTTCGTGAAGAATGTCCGTCGGGTGGAACTTGGACAGAAAGTAATCGATTGTCCGGGCTCTGTTAACGGGGCCGTAGGACTTACACAGGAGCTTATTGTCCGGGTTCTAAGAACGTCAATTTCCACACATTACCAAGGGAGAATGTTGGGTTGGGAAACCTACTTTTGGATTCCACTTTTTGGCGAATTTCACTATGATCTAGGGACAGACAATTAGCTCTCCATAAGTCGGAAGGAAGATCTGGGTTATTGGATGCATACAGGATGTCCGCCAGGGGTATCGGACATTGCTCGACCGATATTTCGTAACTCAATGTCCCGCTCGGACAGGAATCTCTTCATCTCCTCAATCTCCGGCTCCTCGATGGTGCGGGATGTGACCCATTGTTCATGGAGAGTGTAGATCATGGTTGCGGAGATCTTGAGGTCGTACCTCTCTCGCAACTTCAAGGAGATTCGCTCTGCTGACCAGCCGGAGAGGTGGGCTAGGGATAGGACGATACCTGTGGTGTCCTGGTCCAAGTTCCTTGGGACTGCAAAGTCGGTGAAGAGAGTGGATGCTGCCATGGTGGTAATGTCTATCGTCTGGGCGTACTTGTGAAATGGACACGTTAGGTAGGTGGCTGTTGAGTGCCAATGGAGTTTGTGGACGTGTTGTGGACGTGATGTGATGGGGAGGAGAAGTAGCGTCGCCGAGACCTTGAGGAGGTTTATATCGTTTTTTCCCGGGACACGTCTAAATTCTGGATTGCTCGTGAGTCACGATGGTGGGCTCTCTAATGCTCGTTGATTCACAAGATGTTGACGTGAACTGTATGTGATGACTCGAATATTGCCTCAATGAGACGTTTTGTAGAGTGAAGAATATCTCGCCTAAGCCTCCTATTTAGACGAAAGTCAGAAATGTGGTTTCGACAATGCAAAAGATGGTGCTACTTCACTGTTAATTCTAAGTCAAGAAAATTTGATTTGTGCGTTAACGTCGCATTTTGCAATCGCTGCATGCTAAAGGTGATAGTTTGTAGTGTGTGAGACGGAAATGGATTAGGGGGGGTTAGTTTACAAGCTTAGACGATGTTCATCAAGCATCTTAGCTCTTTTCTAGGAATAGCAAAGGATACCACTATGTACGATGTAAAAGAAGGTTATTGATCACTGCTCTATTTAGACATTGAAAGATATAGACCTAACATGCGGACAATGATTGTTAAGAGGATGGGGAATGATTGGTATTTATGGTCCTATCTATGGGAGTCCTAGCTAAGGAGTACTAGTGTGATTGCTGGATTATACATGATTGCATTTTTTTGGCAGCTTCTTTGCTGCACTTTGTTGTTAGAGCTAACTGTGCCCTTGGGGCTTATAAGACTTTGCTTGCTGGAAGATTTTAGAAGAGAGAATGTACTCGGTAGAGAGGAGATGGTGTAGTGGAACAATATGGCTATCTGGCAGCTCGTGTCACTCGAGATTATGCTAAGTGGAATATAGCTTCAATCCTTGAAATTGTTTGTTGGGACGTCTGATGAGCAATGACTCCCAAATCAGCCCTTGCCGCTAACTGTCCGTACAAGTCATAATAGCCCCAACCTACTTCCTAGGATAGACTTCAAGTAAAGACATCTTCGAACCGGCATCAGCATCTGCCTCTTTAACCGTGCAACGTCCTTCACTCGAATGCTTGCAACTGGACATCGAAAATACCCACCGAGACAATGAGTTTGTGTAGGGTAAGCAGAGAGAACAGTTTGAAGCGACATGAATCTTCAGGCGCACATAATTTGCTCCACAATAATCTGATTCTCGCTGATGTATTCCTTACTGTGATGCAAACTCAAAACAAATACTAAGCTACGAACTAACGTTGCAGACGAGGGAAAAAGCTCACCAGTCGCGAAACAGTGCAGCATTACAACTTGCTCACGAAAATGACGAACTTCCGCCAATTCATCTCATGTACCTGTACCGCAGGATACACGCGTATAAATCTGGTTCTATTCGCAATGAACAATGGCATCGGAACAATAACCCCTTCCCAGGATATCATTCAGTACAATGAAATCGAAATATGGTTCGAGAATGACATCAAGTAGCCACACAATAAAGGTTTACGGCCACCAGCTCCAAGATCAGCAGAAGACCCTGATGATGATGTTCGTACCCTGAAAACCTCAGAGGGAAGAGACGCATGCGCCATTTCGTAAACCCGCATTTGCGAATGCAGATCCCCCACCAACAGAGTTGAGAACTAGTGTGGTAAGACGAGGTTTTCTACGGCATAACTTCGACGATGAGGTTCCAGGTTGTTGCCACTTGATGATTATTGGTCCTGAGGCCTCCAGAGCCAGCCTCCTGATTGCTGTCGGGATTTTCGTGGTATAAGGTTGAGGATCTGCCCCGTCAAGTGCTTGACGAGATGTTTTTTTTCTTGCAGTGTGAGACAAAAGGAGCAGGTCAGCAGAGGTGGTTTTCGAATATTGATGGCGCCGGAGAAGGAGATCATGACGAGGTGGCGGGGAGAAAGAAGCCCGTCTAATGGTCTAATTGCTTGAGATGGATGGCGGCGATGGCCTCATGTCGGCTTATTCTAGAAAATTCTGAAGTGTTGAGGCCTCGTGTGCTGCACTGGGAAGGTGTGAAGTGGAACGGCGTTTTCGCCTTTGACTCGAGGGCGAAAACGCCGTGAGGGTGGAGGGTGGCAGATCTCGCGACTCGAAAGATCAGCACGCTGTTTGCCTTGTCCCCTGTCACTTTAGCGAGCAGGGTCTCGTGCATGCCCAGCCTTCCAGAAACGGCGTCCCAAGACCCCCGATCAGGCGTGCTTTCTGGATTAGGGTAAAATCTGCGCAAGAGCGGTCCCGTATTGGAGAAGTTTGGGGCTCCAGATGAGGTTCAATATAATTCTGGGGAAGTCTGGGGCTACAGGAGATGAAGGAAGATAGCATCAAACTTAAACTTACAAGCACTTCCAATAGCGTTTCATCAAGATGCGGATGCTGTGAAAGAAACACCGGTCAAACACTTTCCCGGCGCTCCTTAATTAGCAGCACCGTCTCCCATTGCCGCTCGGAGATTGATCAATATTGTTCCATCTATGTCGTCCGTCGCATCTCACGAGGACTGCGTACAAGCCCGGCGTGCTCGGGGAGTATAGATGAAGAGACCGGGGGGTAATCTCGAATGACGGCCGACTCTCGGGATCCTGGGGATAACTGATCGAGAGGTCAGTCGAGGAGAGGGATATTACCGTTAGCGAGTAATGAGAAGAGGCAATCTGGGGCTTGCACGACGAGACGAGCTTTCTCCCTAGAAAAGGCAGGGGAGGGAGGAGACCGGTGGCCATCGAGCACCAGCGGTCCAGCATGGAGCACGGATGAAAGTTTCCAAGACGCCTTCCAATCTGGTGGGCTGATTGCAGCTCTTGCCATTGGTGCATGGGCGGCCTTTGAGGGAATCTGGAGGTCTGGGATGGTTTCCCAAATTGGATCTTTGGATCCTGGAATCGTTGATATGGCCGGTACCTTTTTCCAGTCCATCGTCCACTCGCCTCCAGGAAAACTAGAGTCAGCAGGCCTCACGAGCACTCTCCGTCCTCCACACGATGTCCACCATCCTCTTCAATCCACGAATCCTCCATATCCAGACCCATAGAACAATTCGTAATTCCGGGGTAAGTTTGCCGGATGAATTTCGGTCGCCGGTAAGGACGACCTGCAGAGGCAAGGCACAGGGCGATGGCTTGAAGGAACGTGCTTTGGGCTCGACAGGGCTTGTCGATACACGATCGGAGATTGGAACGCCTACACGTTTTGCATTCATTCCTTCACGAGTAATATCTCGAGTCTCGACGGCGTTTGACAAGTGTCAAATGCACTGATAGCACGGCCTCGGTCCGCAGGTGCTTCGATATCGAGGCTCTGATCGTGCGAACTTGTCGAGTCTCATCATCTCTCTGTCTGCTGTTCAGGAAACCGGTTCACTACGAAGGTATCCATCTGTCAGATTTTAAGCTTTCTTCTGGTCTTCTCCGAGCGTTCCATTGCAGGCATGGCAACTTGCAGAGTCGCACTGTCATTTCACCCAGGTCCGCAAGAGTGTTCACTGGAAGCTAGGGGCACGGCGAGATGGCGAGAAGCCTTTCCCCAGATCCAGATCGAAACGCGCTCGCCGCACTCCTTCCGCTCTTGATTAACTGCATCTGCAGGACAAGGCGCCCTGCGGATATAAGTTCGCGTCATCCCAGAGGCAGCTGCGGCAGTCGGTTTTCACTCTGTCCGGATAAACCTGAAGCATCGCATCTCAAGAAACAGATGATCGGCTCTGTGAAGCACAGCGCGGCGCGGCACAAGGACAGAAGATCCGCACACGATGACCGGCGACGGTGCAAGTGGCTTGCGAAAAAGCTGGGGAAGTCCAGGGTCCGCACCAGGGTACTGCTCTTAGCATCAGGGCTCACGTCGACCGCATCCACGACCGGCTGCTGTGGCGCTGGTGATTCGTGCAGTTTTATTGAGCTGCCAGCGTCTGCTGGGAGGGTGCGGGCTAGCAGGGCCAGGGGAGCGAGCACTCGCACTTGCAGGGCAGCCATGCAGCTCGTGGCGCACAAAACGTCTTCTGCATTGCGTTGCAGGCAGGCAGGCAGGCAGGCAGGCAGGCAGCTGGGGGTTCGCCGTGCAGGCAAGTTGCAGGCAGCAGGCCAGACCCAGATGTCCTCTCCAGAGTCCAGCAGGCCGCCGTCGCAGCCCACTCTCGACCAGGCCGGGCGCCGAGTGGATGGAGCGCCCGTTCGTTTGATCGGTTGCGGTCTCACTGACAGTCCTGCGCATGTTGGTTCATGTGTGTTGAGAGCGGAATCGAGGCAGGTGCATCGAGCACTGCGACGGGAGGTATTGCGAGCGTTCGTGAGACCAAGACCAAGACTAAGACTAAGAACAAGAACAAGAACAACAACAAGCACAGTGAGCGAAGCCCAAGCCTGCCAGCCCACGCGATCCCTACCCCTACCGTACTGTACAGAGCAGTACGAAGGACTGCCATTGCGACCGTCGTTCCCAACTCCAAGCCACCATCAGCACCCGCCATTTAAGCCCACTGCCAACCAGTGCCCGCCAGTGCCCGCCAGTGCCCAGTGCCCACTTTGCTAGCATTGCCAGCATATCACCTGAGCAGCAGAACCCTCCCGCCAGCTCCATAAAACGGAGCCGACGGAGGACGGTAATAAGCCTGAGCCGAAGGGGGCTTGCCGCAGACTGGCCTGCTGCTGCAATCCTGCCATGCTGCATCCTCTGCACAATCCACTTCTGGATGCATGCCATTTTGGAATCGACTCGACAAATGGGAGCCACGCTGGCCAGGTTCTGCGCATTTCGTTTGTTATCACTATCGTCATGAAGTAAGGTACGGCAGTGATTCTGGATCTGTGATACCGCCGAACATCGACGTCGCTATCAAGCTTATCGACCCCCCTGGCTGTCGCCCCGATATCTCACTATGACGCTATGGTCACACGCTGACCTTCGAGAAAATCCCGCGGGGAGCCCAGATTTCAGAATTCAGAATGTGGAGATGGAGATGGAGCCCGTCGAAGGGTCCTCCAATGCTCCACGAATATGGACGGAAATTGCCGCAGGGAGGTGCTTTGGGACCTCAATATAAAGGAAGAACGCTAGATATCACGCCGCATCCTAGAGCCGGCACAGAGGAGATGCTCATTTCAATTCCTCTCTTTTCACGTATGCCCTATACGCAGCAGTCCGGTACAGCAAAAGGGACTTTCCTTTCACCGTTTTCTTACACGTCCCCAGCCGTGTCAGACGTCCATTTCTCTCAACAGACTTCGGCTTCTCGGAACCTCGTGAGGTCCTGCATAAGATGTGGATACAAAACTTGCCAGCCAGATCTTCAGCGTTTGAGAGAGTCTTGGTGCGGCCTTTTCCGTTGATGCGTAGCCAATTGAGTGGGAAGCCAACATTCGTTTTGACCTTCCTCGATGATACTCTGTTGAGAAATTCACATATCCATCGAAGAGGCCGAAGAGGCCATCGGTTGGCAGTATCTTGGATACTTTGGTACCGCGCAAAGTGACATGTCCCCCAGCAGCGCTGTGTAACCGCAAAAGGCCTGAGAAAGTTCGAGTGACGGCTGCCGAGAGGTTATTACAGGAAACAGCATGCCGGTGTAGATTGACCGCGTTGCTACCATACATCGGATTAACTGATGAACTGCATTGTGGTATTAATATCTATTTAGCAGCGGCAGTCTCTCCTCGAAATAAAACTCTCAGCCACTCAGGAAGGCTCCTTGAATTGCCTCTTTGTTCCGGAAGTCGTCTCATCTGGCATGGCTTGACAAGGTCGTTTCGTTCATGGCCTCCTGGTCCACCGTTGCGCTGGCGTTGTCGCACTGCCAAACTGCTTTGATAATTGTACAGAGCGCCGCACAGTAGTTGCTGCGGGATGCGGTTGTGTTCATCCCCTTCGTGCCTAGATGCTAGCTCAGGAGCAGCAGCAGCAGCAGCAGTGCAGAATAGCCAGACCGGATCTTCGTGAATCCTGCCACTGCGCAGCGAGCGTACTGTACCTAGGTAGTCGAGCATCCGCCTTAGGTACGGTACTCTTCCAAGTTCCAAGAAAGCCGAGAGGCCTAGCATGCTCTATTTCGAATCTCCTCGCAAGCTATCGCAAGATCGATCCACCGCTGGGCGCTATTCCGCATGAGACGACGCTTGCTGCCCCAGTCTCTTCCCAGTCTCTTCCCAGCCCTCGACTCCCTCCAGTACTCAAAATCGTCTCAGAGTGAGTGGAGCTCCAATCAGCATCCTTGCCGACCTCGAAGGGCGCATCCTGGTCCATGGTCGTAGGCTCGTCTTCGTACGAAGACTTGTAGGCTCGTAGGTCGTCGCCCTCTCGCCGTTCCGAGGGTTGAACGAGTGTTGGTCATCCAGCATCCAGCATCCAGCATCCAGAAATCAAACCAAACCCAGCACCAGCCCCAGCCTGGTCGTCTTTGGTGGTGTCCAGAAAGCGAGAAGTTCTGTTTCTCGCCGCTCACTCACTTCCCTCTCTTCTGTTCTGTCTGGCTCCTGGCTCTGCCTGCTGCGCGCGTTGTCCGGTGCTGCTCCATACTTTTTGGTGGAGCCGTGCAGTAACTGACCTTAGTCTGAACGGTCCTACCTAGCACCCAAGCACCCAGCATCCAGCGACTTGCCGTCCAGCAGGCGACTGCTCTTCTCCAGTTTCGGAGACGGCTAGCTGCCACAACTCGAGCGGCGTTTACAAGTCAGACACACTCGCTCGTGGCCCTCACAGCCACTGCTTCTCTGGCCCGCCGCGGCGCCGACAGTCCCTTTCTGTACCCGTACTACCTTTCTTGTTCAGAAACAACATCAACATCAATATCCGCCTCCACCACCATCACCACCCTTCGACGCCGCAACGTGAAAGGAAGCGCGGCCCTGACCATCTCCTCGACCTGGACTCAGATTGGCCGGCCTAGCATTACTCTGGTTTCTCGCACGCACCGGGGCTGCAGAGCTGGCATCGGCTTCGATTCGGCTAAAGCTTGCAACGGCGACGGTGTGGTTGCATCCACGGAAGCGATAAGTGGAAGACAGAGCAGGCCTGTGGATTCCTTTCCTGCACCTCGTCGCTGCAAGTGCTGCAAGCCCCCAGTAACGGACCCGCCAGCCTTTGGCCATTGGAAAGCCGTATGTCAGAACCTCCATTCTTCTTCCCATTGCCACGATCGCTCTGCTTTCACGCCAGGAACGAATGAAGTGTTGAGTCTGTCATAGCATGCCAAACCGAGTTTCTGGGAGCAGTTCGCACAATCTTCCCAGCGCCTCCTTCTTCTCACGACGACGATGCTGAGCGAGTCAACAATTCATGTCCAGACGCCCGTCATGCCAGCCGCAACGTCATCTGCTGGTGCATCCAACAGTGGTGGGCTGAGTAATGGAGAGAATGGTGAGTAATGTTCCTGTGCTGCAAGTGACCACTGTCGAATATATGATGTCCGACACATGGAATTGCTTTTATTCTTGTCCTACATGTCCCAGATCAAAGCTAAGTCTAAATTTCCAGGTGGTTCCTCAAACTCAAAGTCTGCGAACAACTTCCCCCCACCAAAGACCGACAAACCTCGGCCTCACGTCTGCGGCACCTGCCAAAGGTCTTTTGCTCGATTAGAACATCTAAAGCGTCATGAGCGATCACACACGAAGGAGAAGCCGTTCGAATGTCCCGAGTGTTCAAGATGCTTTGCCCGCCGAGATCTGCTGCTGCGGCACCAACAGAAGCTTCATATGACGACTACACCTTCTTCTAGACCTAGAAATCGGAGGGAGAGTGTTGCGAGCACTGCTACTGCAGCTTCAAGTAGAGTCCGCAAGGGCTCTGTAGCTAACAGCCATGGGGCAGCGACAATGCGTCCAAGAGCAAATACCATTAGTCATGTTGACGGAGCTTCTATGCAACTCATGGCTGCTGCAAATGCTACTGCAGCTAGAAACGGACTTCATCAGCAACACAGCCGCCATCCCAGTCTTGCAGGTCTTCCAATGCACAATGAATACCAATTTGGTGGCATGTCAGCTGCCCTCGGTCAGCGCGGGATGAATCATGAATTACCAAAGCTGGAAACCCATAATTTCAACACTATGGAATTTGGAGGTGGCTTGAGAACAGCACCAGTAGTGGGTGGATTTAACCCAGAATTTGATTTCGAAGGACTCCTGTTCGGCCCGGGCTCTACCATAAATCCCAATGCTTTGCATTATAACGATTCTCCGCAGTCAATGGCAATTGATGGACCGTCTCCCTACCACCAAGCTTTCCCAGACATGTCTGCCGGCCAAACCATGGAAGAGAGTTTCGAGTGGATGAATGGATTTGAGCATCAAATGTCGTTCCATGATACCAATGAAAATGCCATTCACGACGAGTCCTCGCCATCAGCAATAAGTACAGCGAGCCAAAGTGGTATCAGCGAAGTCATGCTGGATGGATCAAACAACACCGCTGCTTCTTCGGCCTCGATATGGCAGCAATCAATGATGGCGCCTCCAATGATGACTCCGAATCCGTTCACGATGGATCTTAGCAATTCTGGTTTTCATGATTTGATGAATGGTGGACCTCTCTCGCCTCACGGCATGCCCGCCAAAAGCGCGAACGACCCCTATTTCTCGACACCACCACCTTCGATGAGCTCCCTAAGTCCATCGATGATGCCGGGAATCACAACTCAGGCTTTCCATCCTCCGATGAACCTTGGACCAGAGACACCGATGTCGATGACTGGAAGTATGCACTCAATTGGACCATTAGCCACAATTACAGACGCAACTCGGCAAGCTCTCGTAACTGCTTTGGCACAATGCACACCTTTCGGAAGTCGAAAATACTCCTTCCCAGCTCAAAGTTCGCCTCTTTCTCCTCATTTTCCTGGACGAGCACCAAGTGTTAGTGACTCGTCAAGGAATCTCCCAAGTAAGATATTACTCCTTTCCACCTTTTTAAACAGGAACTCTGCATGAAACAAGTTTGGTGTTTATGCGAAGTCTGCCCTTGATAATATTGCTCGATTTATGAATACCTCTACGGTTGCTAGCCTCTGGATTGTACACATTAGAGCTAACATACATCAGGCACCCACGATTTACAACGCTACATTGGGGCTTATATTCGATACTTTCATCCACATTTACCATTTCTTCACATACCCACTTTGTCCTTTGATATTCCAGCATATTCGAACGATGGTCGAGGCAATCCTGGTTTGGTTGGAGGTCGTGGCTGTCTCATTCTTTCAATGGCCGCAATTGGCGCACTCTACGAAATGGAACAGGTTCAGTCGAAAGACTTGTTCGATTCTGCCAAGAAAATGATTCAGCTGTACTTGGAGGAGAGAAGGAAAGCCGACGTCCGTAAGGCAGATCACCGGAAAGCCGGGATTGATCACGGCCCGAGACTTCCTGAGAACTCAGTTCACACGCCAGTCTGGCTCGTTCAAGCAATGCTGCTCAATGTTGTGTACGGACACAATTGTGGGGATAAAACTGCCGGTGACATCGCAAGCACTCATTGTGCAGCCTTAGTCAGCCTAGCTCGCGCTGCAGAGTTATTGAAACCCACTCCGCATCAAAGCCAGAATCAGCAAGATGTCCAGATGAAGGATGACTCTCCCGATGAGTGGAATCATTCCAACGCAAAGAATGAACTTCAGGATGAGCAACAGGAATGGCACAGCTGGAAGGCTATGGAGGAACGTAAGAGAACGCTCTACGCAGTTTTCATATTGTCAAGTCTTCTAGTTTCTGCTTACAACCATACGCCCGCCTTAACCAATTCTGAAATCATGCTTGATCTTCCTTGCGATGAGGAGTTTTGGGTATCAGAGAACGCGCAAAGTTTCTATGCTAAAGGCGGTGCTCGGATGGCGGATCACAACCAAGTCACGTTTCACGATGCTTTGGGCGAACTTCTTCGGACGAGCGAGAAACAAAAACAGCAGCAACAGATGGCGCAAGGACAGGGCTTTGGGAATATCAACATGCATGAATTACCGAAGAGCGATCTCCAACCAAGCACGTTTGGTTGTCTGATTCTCATCAATGCTCTCCACAACTACATCTGGGAGACTCGACAAAGGCATCACAACAAAATTTGGACGAATGAAGAGACCGAGAAGATGCATTGTCATATCGAGCCCGCCCTGAAAGCTTGGCAAGCCGCGTGGGCAAGCAATCCTCACCATAGCCTTGAGCGACCTAATCCGTATGGCTTTGGGCCTTTGTCCGCCGACAGCATTCCCCTGCTTGACCTTGCCTACGTACGATTATTTGTCAATCTTTCTCGATCGAAAGAAAAGTTCTGGCAAAGAGATTGGGATGGAATGGCGGAGGAATTGTCACGAGGTAGCGAGATCATTCAGCATGCTCAACACTCACCTCATTCCAATGCAGAGTCCTCGGATCCCTCAGAGAACTCTGCTGCGAGCTCGGTTTTTGTTGACTCACCTCCAACATCCACATCCTCACCTGAATTCAAAGGCAGCCGGTTACCTCAGAACGGTATGAATGCACTGAGCTCTGTTTCCACGTCTAAGCGTGAGCGCCACCTCCGCAAGGCTGCCTTCTATGCTGCGGATTCGTTGTCAATGTCAGATAAACTTGGAGTCACATTCGCAGACTTCACTTCTCGGGAGCTGCCCTTGCAATCGGCGATGTGTGCTTTTGATTGTGCCCAAGTTCTCGCAGAATGGGTGGCGACTGTACAGGAGCGAGTGGGACGTTACTTAGGAATACTGGGCAAAGATGATATTGACTTCAGCCAAGTTCCTGGCATCATGCTGCTCGAAGAGGAAGACTGTAAGCTACTTACGAAGGTTCAAGAGGTCCTGAACAGCGCCGAGATCAAGATGAATTATGAACTTGCTGGAATGGGTACTGTTGCACAAATGAATGCGGCGGCCCAGAGACTCGACAATTGTGGGTACGGTAGCAAGATCTTGAAGGTGACAGCCTATATGCTGGATAGGGCTGCCATCTGGCCTGGTATGTCGAGAAATCCTTTCAAGTTGAATAATACACTAACTAGATTAGTTACCCATCTTATGGCTCGTAGCTTGGAGACACAAGCTAGTCACATGAGGGCACGAGCTGAAGAATCAGTTGCGCAACGCGAATAAGGGAGATTCTTATTACACAAAAGTCCCAAATATTCAAAAGCGAAGACCGGTCAAAAAATATACCCCAAAAGCATCTTTTCGAAAAGATGACAGAAACTCCGACGATTGGTTGTCGACTTCCATACTTTGCACATTCCCTGTTTGATCTTCAATCGGTACATATGGGTGGGAAATGTGTCCGTCGAGCCTATCACAGCAGTCGATACATTACCCTCGCGGTCACATTGACTGTGCTTGCTCATGGTGACAAGTTCATTGAATGATGGCGCAACACAAAACGATCTTCAATGATCACGAAAAATATCGCTTCTACACATACACTCGCTGGTGTCTTGGACACTTTGCTAAACTTATTACAAAAAAGCGCAATTACACTTGTTTATATAGGGACCTTCTGCTTCGATTAATCATGCGTCTTGATAATCATTTGCACTATCGAATCATATTCTGCAAGGCGGCCTGGGAATCTTGGATGGCTGGTTCTGCTCGTTTATTGGCTTGGGTGCCTTTCTCTCATGACTTGGGCGAGATATCTAGGGAGGTTTGTCGTCTTGCTTTTGCTGCCTGATGACGTTGATGATGTTGATGACATTTGCCTGGATGGAGGTGAAAAGGAAAGGTGACAGGCGAGCAAGTAGGCGCTTGCTTGGGTTTTATTTGATGAATGAAGGAATGAATAAAAAGAGAATTGGCGGAAGCTAGGAGGGAAGGGAAGGGAAGACGGAGGGATGGTGTTCTTGTTACTTGGGGGAAATGAAAACAGGGGTTTTGAGTAAGGATTGGATTTGCGATTATGCTGCTGTGCTGCGCTGTATCTGCCATGGTTGAACGGGCGGGGCAGCAGTACAGTGCAGTGCAGTCTGGCGAAAGCCAATATACCTTGCAAGTATGGAGAAACAATCTAAAATAAAATTCGCATCTTGAATCGAAATTCCGAGCTGATCCCTCTACATGTGAATCAGAAGCCAGACAAGAATCACAAGCAAAGATGATAGGCAGTAGGAAACTTCGATGGTTTTTGATGCAGGCTGAGCTTCTTACTCCACTTCCACGGAACGATGCGTCGTCCAGTATCATATCTCTATTTATTTTCCTCTTCAAGCCACAGCGTAGTATTGCATAATTGCATGTCAGAACCTTCGCGGAAGAGAAAGAGCTCTAGAAGTACTGCAACATGACTGATCGAGATTTTGTTTGGTTTCTGCGGAAGCGGAAACAGCCTCAGTGGCTGACATGTGCTTAAGATTCTCAGCTCCCTCAAGGAGAGAGGCTGTCTGACTTGCATGCACCTCCCTTACTACGGTCGAGAGGTCTATCAGCACAACGCAAGCTTCTGTCTTCAAAGAATGCAGGAGCAACCCAAATCATCCTTTCTCAAAACACACACTGCCTAAACTTCATTCCGCAACTCTGCTACTGGTTTACTGAATCCCGTCAGCCGTCCGCGGTTCCCCAATCACTGCTGTTGGTGCGGTTCCTCCTGCTGGTTCTGTAGCGCGAGGCTGAGACAGAGAGACAGCAGATCGAGCTCGAATATTCTTTTTTTTCTTGTGAAAATGATCTTCGTCGAGCGTGTCTCTGGATGATTCGTGAAACTGTTACCAAGTTTGTAAATTAAGCTTACATCTTGTGCATGTGCCAAGAACCGACCAATATTATTTAATATGGGGGGATCGAGAGAAGGCTGAAAAGGAAAGGTCGTGCAGGTGGGTGTTCACCGTGTGTGATGGAGGGGCAGTGAGACGTTGCAGGGGTCAGCTGCTTCTTGTGTTGCGGTGAGCTGTGCGAGTAGGAAGGCGCGATGGCAGCCTTATGGAGGCTTGGTGTTGCTGGGCGTAAGCTGGGCGGCGAGCTGAAAATTGATGGAGCTTGGATGTGATGGATGGTGGGAGGAGGATTGGTTTCTTTTTACGTAGTGTAACGAGGTGTCACTTGGTCAGAGGGTACATATATGACCCCGCAATCTCTGGGTTGATCACGATCGAAGTGTTGTTGAAGTATACAGAGAGCTTCAGGTGCTCCTTCCTCGATTGTTACGGTAAAGACGTGGCTTGGTTCCTTCTCAAAGAAACATCACGACCATTGCGAAACTCGTCAAATTCCACCTAATATTCTTTTTTCAGACTGTTTGAATGCTTTTTTGTTCTTTTATCCGAAATACACGACTTGGTTCAAGCACTTGTTTTGAATATCAAGTCCCCCTTCTCAATACCCGCTCCAAGCAGCAAGTCTTTCGCAGAGGCTTCAGCATGGCTGCAAACCAGAAAGCCAGGAGACCCATCGGAAAGAAGTTGGTGATCGCCTGTGACGGTGTGCTTGAATGATCGTCCTTCCAGCTGAACACTTGCTGACATCCTCTAGGAACATGGCAGGTATGAGATCTGATCACTAGTCCCGGATCTCGGGTTGTTGACGAATGATCGAACAGAACAGCGATGCTGGATTCGATAAATCGCCTTTCCAACCACCTAAAGCTCAAATTCTTACAAACGTCACCCGGATTGTTAGAGCTCTGAACCACCATGACGAGAATGGTATCCCGCAGATCGCGTATTACCAGCGAGGTGTTGGTACGGATGGAGACATCGAAGACAAGATCGTTGGAGGCATGACTGGAAATGATATATCGGAGCATATCCGAGAAGCGTACGCCTTCGTTGCCAATAATTATGATCCTTCTACTTCTGAGGAGCTGGATATTGCTTTGAAGGATGAGAGCAAGGTCATGGATGAGATCGTTCTTCTAGGATTCTCTCGTGGTGCTTATACAGCCAGATGTATCTCTTCTCTGATCACCGATATGGGACTGTTGACCAAGTTGGGCATGGAGCAGTTCTGGGGTATCTTTACTGATTGGAAGAATCAGAATGTGGAGGGACATGAGAGTGAGTGGTTTTTGAAGACTTACCAACAGGTTGCGAGTGACTTCAAAGCCAAGAAGGGAAGAAAAATCATCTTCACAGATCCGGAGTACAGGGATACCTTGAAGCAGGTGAGTTTCTGAAGGTCGAGAGGTGGATGTTGGTCTAAACAAAGCATCAGCACAAATTGACAAGATGGGGCATGCCGATTCGTGCTGTCGGTGTTTGGGATACCGTTGGTCAGTTATACCCTATTAGTTTGCATTGAAATCTTGGCTAATGCAAACAGGTTCACTGGGTATTCCACTGCCGCTCAGCGCCAATAATGTCAAGCCGTATTCGTTCGTGAACACAAAGGTCGCACAGCATATTGAGTACGCGTTTCATGCAATGGCCATCGATGAACGCCGACATCTCTTTTCGCCAACCGTCTGGGAACGGCCAGACAGCCCTACCATGCTTAAGAAGCTGAAGCAGTGCTGGTTTCCTGGTTCTCACTCTAACATCGGAGGAGGATATGAGGATGCTAGCGCTTCGGTCCTCAGTTTGGCCTGGATGGTGAGCCAACTCGAAGACAATGGCAAGATATTGTCCTTCAATCAAAAGTACCTGGAATTTGTACAAGACCTTTCCATCAAGTATTATGTTGACAATAAGTTACCAGTCCGACCATGGGGATTTGGGACCTTGTACGACTCTGCTATTATAACCAACCCAGAGTCGCTCGTAGAAGGAATTAATCCAATCAACAGAACGCCAGGCAGATACCATGAGGTCGATTTGAAGACTGGTAAGCCTGGCAACACTCCGTTGATAGACACACGCGAATGTATCCATCGATGTGTGAGGCAGAGAATTGAAGGAGGAGGACCAGGCATACAAGTAAGAGCTACTTTTTACTCATTCTTGTACAAATTATTTGGATCATGGTTCTCATTCTTCACAAAGGCATGGACCACCACCTCCTTAGGGGACAAATTCTTACTGTTGGGAAAACAGGCTCTCGGACTACACCCTCATATGGTCGAGGAGACCAAGAGCTACACGCCGAAGGCGTTGAGTAACTATACTCTAGCGGATGATAGGACGAAGGGCACGGGTGTCACGTACCAAGCTCATGATAAGGAGAAGAACTTGTTGGAGGATGAACTTGGAAGTATGGAAATCCATCTGCTGAAGAGGATGAATGACTTGGTGGGTACGACAAAGCATTGAAGTGTCTTTCTCAGCGCGAAGTGAACTCGATAGAAATCTTAATTGGCTTGTGGAATGGGTGTAGCAGAACAACCATTGGAGGGACGGAAAACATAATGGGTTAAAGTTGCAATTGATGCTAGGAGTTTGAATGGGTGCTCTGAAATTGAAACAAGGACACTTGTCTCCTTCCTGTACGTGGCAGAAATGATCCAACTCCTGTGATATGGTTGAAGAATCGATTCCATAGAAAGTGCTTGATCCTTGGACACATTGGTAGGGCCTCGATCAAGCTCAGATTCCAAAATTAGAATCGCCCAAATATCACGCGCCCTCCTCCCGCGCTCCCAGCCTCTCGCAAGGCACTGAAACACCGCAATTTGCAAAAAATTCAAGGTTGGAGAACTGGTATTGTGATTATGCCAGGGAAACAGTCGTAGAGGCGAGTCCACTCCCTATCCGCAAATACTACAAGCCAGCGAACTCAATGCTCAGGAAAAGAAAAGGCTCTTTTGATTTTACCAGCGCAATCCATCGTCAGATCCGTCCTCAGACACAAACGAGTCCATAGAATTTTCCCTTCCTCCGGATGCCTGAATAGAGACCATAATATCATCATCCCTCCGTAACTCCATGCCATGTGAAAGAGAACCCTGCCCATTCGCGCATAATATCGTTCGATGAGCTCATTGTCGATCGGGTATGCTTAACGGTGCTGTATTCCATGTTAGATCGCACGCTACCTTCCCCATCCTCAGATCTAGCGTACCTTGACAAATCCAATGTCCGCAGCCTTCTCACGGAAGCATTGACGGCAGATGTTGAGACCATATTTGCGGATAAGACCGGCCTTGTGTGTGCAGACACGGCTGTAATGAAAAAAAATCAATCGTCAGCTTCTCATTCTTCTTGTAATTCTATGCCCCGCGCGCGCTCTCTACCCCTCTCCTGTATCCTTGTTTTCCAGCACGAGAGATCGAATTACACGTACCATGCACGAGCGCCCTTTCCGTAGGTGCGCGGACGCGAGTTCCAGACAGACTCGTGAGACATGTTTGGTGATAGTCGTAGAGAAGATTTTTTTGTCGAGAGGTTCGAAGAGTAGGTTCTGTACGTGACCTGCGAGATCGAGAATTAGAATTGTACCACACGCGCCGAAGCAGTAGAGAGCTGTAGAAGTACGCGATCTGGATACATACCGTGTACGATGTTGGAGAGTCCGACGAGGCGTAGGTGATTCTGTACGTTCCAGGAACGAAGGGGAATAATTCGATTTCACGAATGTGCTCGGCTAAACTAGCGTTGATTTCTTTGAGCGTTGATTGGTGGACGAACCGAAAGCCGACGAAACTCCCATCGATGGAGATGGGAGACGCCATTATTGTTTTGGGAAGTCTAAGCGGCGGCCGCGTCAGTTTTTATTGGAAACTAAAGCGAAAATATGACGCTAACATGATTTCGGTTAGCCCAAAAAACAGAGCCTGAGGACGAGGCTCAAATGTCCGTCTTTGAGACTTTACATAAGTCAGGACTTTTCATGTCCAAATTGTCGGTCCTAGTAACGTACATTCACACCTGGTTCAAAATGCCATTATGCATTTTGTATTTGAGAGACCTTATTTTTTAGGCAATGGATGCCTAAGAATTTATGCAAAGTAAATCCGACATTTTGCTTACAAGATTATTAGTTCTGCTGCTGTACTTTGACTTTTGTTTTGAATGGGCGCAATACGATCCACTTGTCTGAGGCTGTTTCGGGCTCCATGGCCATCGCCAAACGGTCCAGTGTGGGTAGGGTGGTGTTTCGCATCTATAGTTGTTAATATCCTCTTTGAAGAGCATGCTTTGCGCTTACTTAAGATGCTTTTCTGAATGCAACAGTCCATGCGATTCAAGTAAACACATGCTATAGCCTGCTGATGGCTTGTCGAGTAAAGACGTCCTCCAATTGGGTTTAATTAGTAAGACTACTTCTCTAGATGGCAATTACCGTTATATTTGTAAGGATTTTATCTTACTATTCGCATTCTCTGCCTTGTTATTTGCCATAGCGCGTCTTTTTGTGTTTTGGTTGTCGTTTTGCTATAGTCATATTGTTTGTGTGGAGTGCAAATGATGGAAGTCGAACCACAAAGATCGAAGAGCGAGTTGAATCGGAGTGAGTTGAACTCGTAAGATTTAGAAAGCCATTATGCAAGTTGTGTTGTAATGCCTAACTTTTGAGGTAATGTATATTTGGGAATTATGCAAGGAACAACCTGACTTTTGTTCTCAAGATTATTGATCAAGGTATCGTACATTGATTTCTTGATTCATAATATTATTAGACGTCTTTCATTTTACCGTATCGATAAGGTAATGCATACCTTATAGAAGAAGTTTCCATATATAGGAAAGGCCTAGCCTTTATTATAGAGATTGTTGGTGTAGATATCACACATTGGGTTCTTGATTCAGAATAGCATATATATTTTGAGATGCCTTATTTGTAAGACTAAATTTCCTCATGTCTGATATGAAATGTTTACAGGAGACTGACTTTTGCTTTATAGATTATTAGTTGCAATATTAGACATCCGACTTTTTGTACTGAGATATCTATAAGTAGCCCGAGCTGAAGACGATCTACAACCCCGACGCAACCCATAACTCCATTCGAGTCTACATCGGCAAGGTCGACCCCGACTACAGGGAACCGCTACTATAATGGGGAGCTACCAGTGCCGCCAAGTGGAAAGCCGAGAAGGTATTGGGCTAAGTGGCGCTGCTTGAAGTGAACTCTGGTATTGCTAACTCTTTAGACGAAAGCAGGGATTCTTGTAGATCATTATACGCAATCGAACAAGGTGTTGCTACCATGTAACAATTCAAGTAATGGAAGAAGAGCTCCATTGGTATTGTCACGGGACGCGATATCGTGTCCGATATCACATAATACACTTAGCTAGCACTAGCCGTAGCGCCTGCCCTTAAGGCAGCGCTCTCTCCATAGTGAATAAACCATGCTTCACTCTACTTATATTCGGATACCCTAACAGGTATTCTCTACGGGAGGCGCAGCCTAAGTGGTTCTAATTAGTGCTGCTGATTGAGGATGTTGGCACTTCCCCTAAGGAAGTGTCCCGGGGAAGTGCCATCCAAGTTCCAACAGAAGGAAAAGATGAAAGTCCGTGGATACGAGTAGTGCGAGAGGGAGAAATGGGTCGCAACCAAAAACACCTACTTCTACTACGAGCGGACTACTCGGGGCCCATATGGAGAGAGAATGAGACAGTGGACCTTGAACAAGGAAACCAAATCTACCCTCGGAGCCTACCTATCAAACCAGAAGTTAACCATCTTCGAAGTCCTTAATAAACGTAATATTCAACATTTCAACAGACAATCTCAAGCTGAAAATCTGGAAATTTATGAACTTGGAATGAGGGACATTTGGAGCGCGGCATGGAAGAAGGTAACCAAGTACGGAACATTTCCTGTTTAAAATGTAGGTCAAAGTCCCGTATACCCGACGTATAATAGCATTACATCTTTCCATCCATCTCCTTTCAAATTTCTTGCAACTACAATGCACCAAAACTTCAGCACATATATATATCCCATCCAATCAATAAGTTTCCACAAGCCATACTTCTAATATCAGAATATCCATAAAAGCACCCAGCAATTATTCCCTCCCTTGTATTCTCATGCGCGGGTTTTCTATCAAAGCCGAAATATCACAGCAAAGCGTCCAAGCAAGAGATATTCCTTCCCATCATAAGAATTATACATTAGTCCTTGAACTAGCTCTGCACGATTAAATAGCTTTTTGACAAGTTTCCCATCTTGAAAAGAAATGTAGTACTCTCCATTTCTTATATCTTGAAGGATATTTAACGTATTAAATGCCTAGAGTCTTGACAATACCTGCTCTTACTACAAGTTCAGGGTCTAGATATAATGTTTTAATGTGTAGTTTAGAGGAAGGAGGAGTGGTTTTTGAAGTGGGAGATTAAGCTGCCGATATCTAGGACGCGGAAAGGAGTTAAGGGAATGAATGAGAAGTTTGCGAGAAGAGTGGGGAATTTGTGGTCGGATTAGAATCATAAGTGTAATGATGATGGAATTAATTGCAGAGGAGGTTGGGGTGAGTGGTGGAGTACGCGGGATTTATAGCGCAAGGAAGTCTCCCAATACTCTCTTGAGCATCGTGCAGTAAGTACGTCTAATGTGAACGGAGATGATGAGAGGATCGAATCAAATATGCAAGCCAAGCCAAGCTGGTAGATGAGATAGTAAAGCTATTATTTCCAGACTTCTAGTGTTGTAGCGCATCTATAAGATTGCTATTCCATGATGCCATATCCTTATGCCAAAGCCAAACCACACCATGCGCCTAACCCAATCCCCAAACATATGAAATTCCCTCTCTCACATCACACACTCAAGTAACCTTCTCAACCACCACCTCCTCCTCACTCTCCTTCGCCTTCTCCTCCTCGACCATCTTCTCCAACTCCACCACAAAATCCCTCGCTAACTTCTCATAACTCCCCTGAATAGTCGTCTTAATAAACCCCATCAACATCCTATTACTCGTCACCTTGCCCGTCTTCTCCAACACCAATCCCTCTCCCTCATTCCCCTCTCTCACCACCCATTTCGTCACACTATGAACACCCATTGGAGCATGTGTAATAGAAATCATCCCATCCTCAGTGTTCTGCATGCTGGTCTCATACGTGATACTCTCTGGTATAAACCTCTTGGCCCAACCTCCGCGCCAGCTTCCGCCTCCGTCACTACTGTTTTCTGACATGCTTTCGACGATAGCGTAGACGGGGACGATTTGTTCAGGGCCTGTAGTGGGAGGTTTGTCCTCTGGAGCGACGTTTTGGAAGAAGGCGTGTGAGGAGGATTCGGGGAGAGGGGTGTGGGATTTTATTATAGGGTTTAGGTCGAGCATTTTGGAGGGGTCGTGGAGGAGGGATAGGACTTGGGATTTTGTTACATGGGGTTTGAGGATTGTAACTGTCTTTACTGCGGTGGAAGAGTTGAGGACTGGGTTAGGTTTGTCAGTATATTGATCGATAGAGGGAAGGGTAGATGGCGCTTACAAGACATTTTGGGTGGAGAGTGCGTGTGAGCAGGCTGCGGGACTGGTAATGTAGAAGGAAGCTTAAAGAATGGTTGAAGAACTCAAAGATATGATTTAGAATAAGAAGTAGTGAAAGTGACAGTGGAAGGAAGTCGCGACGACAATGAAACGGTTCAACAGCCCCCAATCGAGGCCAAAGCTTATCTGTCGTTGAGGCGCAGCGCCAGCGGGAAGCTATCGATAATCCTACCTGAGTGAGATGCGTGTTCTAGAACATATCGCGAGGAGAGCTCGAAATGAGTCTTCTACGAGCTTTTGTAGACCTCGAGCTTGAGAAGAGACGAAAGTACCTAGAGGTAGTGCAACATTGTTTTGGCGAGTTGCTGACGAGATTCTGCGAGATGCATCGTGCACCCGCAGGCACGAGAACCTCACGAAGACATATAATAGAGGAATATAGACATCTCTCGTAGAGATGTGACAGAGTTTGAAGTGTAAGTAGAGAGATATCGGACACTGACAACTTCGTCATTCAAGAGAACCTTGGAAGCTTCCTGATCGTGGAGACCCCGCAGTCACGTGCCAAGCACGAGGCGCTCTGCCTTTTGCCCCCTCCGATTTGAACAACCCACTGGCTACGAAGGTATGCAGAAGGTCTCGAAAGCAGTCTTCCATGCAAGCGACTTCCGCAGGAGGAAAACGTGCAACGTTGCATTCGGACCGTTTGTGGTGCTCGACTTCTGGAAGCTGCTGATCACTCTCTAGGATGCTCGATGGCCGTGGAGCTAAGAGCTTCCCTTGGAGCATCGAAACTCTGGGACTTTGACCTGCTCCCCAGCCTGACCGTGTTGGGTGCGGACTGCTTCTTGCAAACACGAAAGACGTGGCCCCCTTGACGCATTCTGGCAATCACGCGGACGACCCTCAGGCCAGATTTTGTGGGAAGATCTTAGATCCACTGTCATGCAGATTTTGAGGCTGCAGAGTTGAGTTGCTGGAGCCATGTTGGACTTCCGAGGGGTGGTTTTTCGATGTTCAAGGTTCGCTTCCCCGCAGCGGAGACCACGACCACGCCCACGCCCACGCCCACGAGCACCTGATAAGGCTCCACTCGGCTCGGGAGGTTTCCTACCGATTGCAACCTTCTGCCTCTCGCCTCCCTCTCTCCTCCAGTCCTATTTCGAGCCTTCATTCGACATGCGCTGAGCCGTGACAACCGAACGGAACAATTTTTGATTGCTTGAGGGGCCCGAGGTCAGAGTCAGAACCTTCTTCCCGCGTTGCGTTCGGCTTAAAGCACGCTTCGGGGTACAGTAACTGACAAACTGTACAGTACCTTGACGACTACCCATGTTCATCGACGGCTAAGGCGTGTGGGTGTGGGTGTGGCGTGCAGGCGTCTCGTGTAGACCGCCAGCTGGACGCCGCTCTCGTCATTTTAATACAACTGCGGCCAAGAGCATAGGAGCATCGTATCTTGAAAGATCATAGTCCCAGACTCCCAGCATGACGTTGATTCTGTCTCACGGTTGAGAGAAGACGAGGATGCTTTGTATGTACCTTTTCTTCTGTTTTCCAAAGTTGAAGAGTCACTTCAACGCGTCCCTCAAATTAACGGAGATCTCCAAACCCAAATCTCCGGTCTCCAGTCCCCGCGAAATCTCATCCAGACCAGTCGTTTCGCCAGATGCAAAGTCGCACTGGACAGAAAATCGTATCCAGAATTTCGTGATGGTGCAAGCTCTAGAGTTTCTAGCGCAGGAGCACCTTCCCAATGCTAGCCAAGCAGATCATCCGCTCATACAAAGGAAGACGGTGGTTGGTAGCCACGCCGTCATCCCTGACTTCGCATTGTTTACCCCGAGGGGCCCCTGACTTTGACATACAGCATCCATCAAACCCTCACACCACAGCTGTGAATGCCCTCACCGATCGACATGGTCTAAACCTGCTGTGCCGCCCTGAGGGTGGCCAGCGAGCCAACGAGAGTTCGAGAAAAATGGAAGCATTCCTATTCCCTGGATTCACAGTCGCCAATAGTAAATCCGAGGCAGAAATCTTGGTCCTTCGTGGTGTGGATCTGCTTTTGCTACGCTGCTATGCTGAAGTATTCCGTCTAGCCGTTGCGGGGTGCGCCCGAATGTTACTTCTCATGACTGATACTTGGAGGCAATCCATGCTCAGACGAAATAATTGTCGGCCCTAATGTAGTGCCTCCTTGCTTGATATAAATCCCCAGAAAGACCCCGCGATCGGGAGATTCCTTCTCTTTCAACCTTTTGCAGTCACATCCTCTTGTCTTGGGCTGTCGAGGATCAACCTTCAAGATGCATACAGTCGGGAACGTCTACATTATTGCGGCAGTGGCCGTTGTCGGTGGTGCGCTGTTCGGGTTTGATATCAGTTCTATGTCTGCTATCATCTCGACTAAAGCCTACCTCTGTTACTTCAATCAAGGTCCTCAATATCTCGATACTGACGGACAATGCTCGGGTCCAACAGCCAACGTTCAGGGTAATTTTCCTCTCAATTCGTCATGACCAAAACTTGACTAACAATGAATTTAGGCGGTATCACTGCTTCTATGCCCGGTGGCTCATGGCTCGGTGCTTTAATATCGGGTTACATTTCTGATATGCTCGGAAGAAAACGAGCGATTCAAGTCGGATCTGTCATCTGGTGCATCGGCTCCATCATTGTCTGCGCTTCACAGAACATCCCTATGCTCATCGTCGGCCGTATTATCAACGGTTTCTCCGTTGGTATCTGCTCTGCTCAAGTCCCTGTCTATATCACCGAAATCGCACCCCCATCCAAGCGTGGCCGTCTCGTCGGTTGCCAGCAATGTAAGTTTTCAAGAAGCTTCGGAATTTGAGAAACACTCGCTTATAAATATAGGGGCTATCACTTGGGGTATCCTAATCATGTTCTATATCTCATACGGATGCTCGTATATCAACGGAACTGGTGCCTTCCGTGTCCCATGGGGACTTCAAATGGTCCCCGCCATTTTCCTCTTCGGCGCTATGCTCTTCCTTCCCGAGTCTCCCAGATGGCTCGCTCGCAAAGACCGCTGGGAAGAAGCCGTTGGAGTCCTGGCTCTAGTGCACGCAAAGGGCGACCAGAACTCCCCCTTTGTACACAAGGAAATGGCCGAGATCCGCGAAGTCGTTGAATTCGAGCGTGCCAATTCAGACGTTACGTACTTCGAGCTCCTGAAGCCGCACATGATTAACCGCACCCACATCGGAGTCTTCTGTCAGATTTGGTCTCAGCTCACTGGTATGAACGTCATGATGTACTACATCACCTATATCTTCACCATGGCTGGACTCGGCTCAAACGTCCTCCTCCCATCTTCTATTCAATTCATCATCAACGTAGTCATGACCATCCCAGCTCTCCTATTCGTCGACAGATGGGGTCGTCGTCCCACCATGCTTGTAGGAGCATTCCTCATGATGGTGTGGCTCTTCATCAACGCCGGCTTGCTCGCAACCTACGGCAAGGTTCCCTACAAGAACCAATTCCCCTCAGCCGCAGAATCAATCTCCATCACTGGCGCTCCAGCCAAGGCCGTCATCGCATGCACCTATCTCTTCGTCGCATCCTATGCTCCTACCTGGGGCCCAGTGTCCTGGATCTACCCACCAGAACTATACCCTCTCCGCGTCCGCGGCAAAGCCGTCGCCTTATCCACATCCGCGAACTGGATCTTCAACTTCGCACTCGCCTACTTCGTTCCACCCGCATTCGCCAACATCCGCTGGGAAGTCTACATCGTGTTCGGCGTCTTCTGCGCAGCCATGTTCATCCACGTCCTCTTCCTGTTCCCGGAAACATCGCAGAAGCCACTGGAGGAGGTCGAGGAGATCTTCGATGATAGCACGCCTGGTAGCTTCAAGTATCTTGGTACGCCGGCTTGGAAGACGCATGTTGATACTCACGCGAGACGCATGGAGCGTGGGGAGTTGGATGCGGAGGAGAAGTTTGGGAGACAGCATAGTCAGGATGAGGGGAGTCCGGCTAGGGTTGAGCAAGAGGTGCCGAAGGTTGAGTAGGGTTGGTTGTTGGTTGTTGATCGGTCATTTTATACCCCCTCTTTATGTGTTTGGTGTTAAGGGTAAATGAGGAAGGGAGGGAAAGGAAGGTGGATGGAAGGGAAGGGAAGGCTTGATTGAGATGCGGCTTTGCTGCGCAATGTGGTTGCCACTCTCTATAATTTTGGTTATGATCAACTTGAATTTGATGATTCATGAGTACGCTTCATTGTCCATCTCTCTCGCACAGTGATTGTATAGTTGAGTCCGTAGGGGAAAATCTCGACCTTAAAAAAGGAACGTAATGCTCTCTCGAAGTCCAACATGTCTTCACCAGAGAAACCAATCTCAAACAGACGAATTTTCCACATTTGATATTAGCTTTCAAACCGAAGAATGTATCGTCGGCACTGCAATAATATCTTCACGCAGACGTGACTCCTTCCGAAAATATTCAAAGTTGTAGGATCCCACATGAATAACAAGTCCGTAGCGCAAGACCTCCCAGTCACTTCACACTTACAATATGCAACACGGCACTGATCTAACCAAACCAAACCGTTGGGAAGACCTCAATAATATCATCAAATGCTTAAGTATGATGCATCGTTCTATTTCATCTACTATTCTCACACCGTAGTCTGCACTACCTGCCATACTTGTGACAGAGAGATAGATAGATAGAGAAGTGAGTGAGGACCAGTTAAAACCTTCGATTGCAGTCAAGATACAGAACGGTACATCTGTATTTGAATCAAAAGGGATATTCAGAGTTTATGTCAAGGAAATACTATAAGTGCTAGTAGGAATTCCCACGATGACCACGATACCTGCGAGCCCGTCACGAAATGTTACGAGCCGCGACCTGGAAATCCGAAATCCGGATCCTGAACATAGGGAGTGCTCACGCGCCACATTTCAATAGTAGTCATGTATGACAGTTGTCGGATTCATTTATTTGTTTTAGTCTCATGTAGTAGTGATCTTTTCCTATCAATCCTTTCGACCAGAACAGATTCAGTAAGCTGACAGTCGGCAGGATCGATCTCCTCGTTTAGGATTAGGGACACCCGCGGTCTTGACTCAGAAAATCAATTCTGCTCTAGCTCTTATGTGAAGTGGCTGAAGAACCTTTGACATCAGCTTCCTGAGTTAAGTCATGTTCGTGATTTCGGTCGGGCTTAGATCTAGGATTGAAAATATTATTGATTTGGTCGCTCGGACCATAATCCTCACAGGCGTCCGAAAATTCGTATTTTGGTTTGAGCCTCTAAGATTGACATCTGACATGAATGAAAAGGTGCTGGCTGAAAGGATTCTAGTGAATTGATGCTGCAGATAATGCTGCAAGCGTTTCGGAGTGTCTATTTTAGACAACGCCGATAGGTTTCGGGACCCAAGGACCTTCCCACATCGTCCAGCCCTTGCTGCTTGAATCAGGCCGTGTCTCGCCATGACTTGGATCTGACTGTGGCTCTTCGTCTATCTCGTTGTCCAGCTCATGGTTCATCATTTCCATTTCCGCCTTGAGCTCGTCAATGTCCTTGGGCAACGATTCTAGCTTTCGCTTCTTTCCACTTCTTGTGGTCCCGCCATTTCCATCTATGATCAAATTTTGAAGTCGAGTTGCCCGTGACAGTATGATAACGTTGTCTGTCGCATCTTGAACTTCAATTAAAACCCCTAGTAATCGGTCTTGGTCCCAGTTGCCTATTAGCCCTTCCAGCCTTGCTCTGATCGAATCGTCCTTCTCGCTAATTACATTTTCGACAAATGCTCTGCTCTCATCCACAGCTGAGACTTCCTCTTTTAGGTTGACCCAGTAGTAGTCCCAGATCCATTTTAAGGCTTTCTGAGTAGCGATACGGAGCTTGGATAGGGATGGAAGCTCCTCGTGTGTGGCTTGATGGCGGAGTTCAACGTAGGTCGCTGGTAACCCCAGCGTCTTGGCGATAGAGTACATACTGAGTTTTCGACGTTTGTCTTGGTGGCTATCGAGAAGACCGGTTACGAATCTGAAGATACATGTCAGCTAGGCGATGCTTTTAAAAGAGCCTTTTCGTCCCGATCGGTGCTTTCTGGTCTGATCGCCTCATCTGCGGATCGATCCGATACTTGAAACGAGAACGAAAACAAGATCAACCTGTTTGTATGAAGGGCACACTGGCTATTAAACCGAGTCTCGCTAGCCCATAGTGTAGGATTCATCAACTCTCTCTCGCTCTTATGAAACAAAGACTCCATTGTCAATCTCTTCGCTCCCCTCACAATGGACCTCTAATATCCCCATTGACCATGCTGCGGTGTCTCCAAAACTCAGAAGACAGCAAAGCAAAGCATAGATAAATCAACGTCGACATAGAGGAAATAACACTCACTCACCGACAAAAAGCCGCAGCATAAGCAGCCCTAACACAATACGTCGAGTTACCCGGAACATCATTCAATACCGCGCTCCACAAGATAGCCGAACTCTCTACCAAGTGTGGACAGTTTCCCCTCTGCATCCAAACACTTACTTTCGCCACCGCATTTCTCTTCTCTTCCTCATTCACCGCTTGGCCAGCAGATGGGTAGAACGCAGAGCGCACGTGAAGGAGCTCAGCGCGAGAGCGCCAAGGCGTTATGACGTATTGAACCATATTTCAAAGCTTCTTCGGTCTCGAGTGGACAGGCCTCTGAGGCGGTGTAAGGTAAACTGGTGATTCAAAGCTGGAAGTAGAATGTTGATTTTACTTGTCTTTCTCTTAGCGCGGTGTTGAACTTTGATGCCAAGAATGAGGCTCTGCGGGAAGGAGTGGAGTGATTAAGCGACGAACCTTAAATCCAGATGGAATGTCACGGGATGAGACTGTCTGTCATGGAAATGCAAGAAATTTTTAGGTGCAAGTACCCGCCATCGTATCTCTGGAATGTGCATCATTGATACTCTTTATAGTCACGAGATAAGAACCTTGATAGATAGTTTTGGATGTTTTATTGATGTTTCTACTGGTGTACATTTCTTTTGTACATTCATTTCATGACATGACATGATATCCTACTCTACGCACGCCGGCGAGATGATGCATTCCAAATGCTCTGTCCCATAGGTATCTAGGTATCCTACCAGTCCCTGGCTTTCCCGACTCCGCGCTAAAATGACAAGAATAATGTACCATAACTAAAGAGACTCATAGCCATCCATCACGCCCAAGGGGGTGATAAGCCGTAGGCATCTGTGTTTGCACAACCGCAGGTTGCTGGATTTCCTCTACATCTTCATCTTCTCCTTCACCGTCCTGTTCCTCATCATCGGCTTCGTCATCGCTGGCAGGAGGTTCCCAAGTTTCTTCAAGTTTCAAACCCTTGCCTGTTGACTCTGTCTTGCGGTGTCCTGAACCCAATAGATGAGACATCATCAATGCTCGGTAGTTGTCAAGCTGTGGATCCAATGAAGACGTTTTGACTGGATCGGGGCTGTCATATAGACCCATGCCGATGAGCTCCTCCCCGCCAGACTCGGAGTCCTCGAGGGGTTCATAGGGAATCGCCTCCTCAGCTGAAAATGCGGGCTCGGGGTGTTGGATAGGTAAGAAGTTCTCTGGCGTTGGGGGGGCTGTGCTGGAGCTTTCGAATCCGTTTGTCGCAAAGTTATTCCAGTCAAAGTGGGAATACATTGTGGGGTCGGTGTTGGTGGTTTGAGGAACAATAGGTTGAGTTTGTTGCGTTAGGAATGACGGTTGGTTGATTGAGTAATGAGATTGTGATTCGAACGTTGAAGTTGAGACCTGATATGAACATTGTGGCTGCTCATAGCCGGTAAAGGGCATCGATAATGGCGAGAAGGTCGAGTCTGGCGAAGCATAGCCTGAATACACAGCGGGCGTCGGTGGCATATCGAATGTTTGTATGTTGTGGTTGTACTCGGGAGTCTGGATGGGATATGCTTGCTGGTAACTAGGTTGCGGAGCGAGATGGGAAGCTGGATGCCAGCTCATAGGTCGACCTGATCGAGTAGGTATTTGAAGACCGTCGTTTGATATGAAGCCTCCCGCTACCATGGCGTTTTGCTGCTCCAACATGGCGAGCCTTCGTCGATATGCTCCGTCATTCATGACTGTCCTTCGTCGGCCCAAGCCCATTGATCCCCTTGGACTGCTGCTGGCACTGTTTGGCTTTGCTATCCGCATTGATCCTCCTATCCTTTGTCCTTGTGATCCTCGTGAATATCGTGTAAGGTTTGAGGATGCCATCTGTTTCGAAACATCATCCAGCAGCATCTCGACTGTTGTATACCCCATCGGGTTACCTTCCCACGTTCCAGAATTCATCATCATGTTGGTGATTGACTAACAGAGAATATGTTGTGCTTGGAGAATGAAGAGAGAAATAAGAGAGAAGATCGTCCACTGGATACGAAGAATCATAAGTAGACCATAGCTCAAGGCGAGGGGAATGAAGTGATCGTGGTTTAATAAGGTGGAAAGGGATCATCTCCATATCAAGACTAGACAACGGGAAGTACAAATATGGACACTACCTTGCGAAGTGACTTAAAGTTCCGGTATGTCGTCTGTGTCATCTGGCTGATGATGGATCCAACGAGCGAACAAGGGTTCCTCCAGAGGGAATCCGCCGGGTCTGAGCTTCTTCTGGGGATGCATGGGCTTTGTTGGCGGTCAAAGTCAAAAGGCCCTGGTCTGCAACATGAACAGAAAGTCAACCGTCAGGTCCAGGCTACCAACATCCCGCGGCTCGAATACGTATCGCGTGAAGGCGCACAGCCATACGAAGCCCCTCCCTTTCCAGGTGTGTGACGATCAAGCGACTTGTGTCAGTGATAGACCATGACTGGCATGATCTGGTAGTGGAGGTGTTTATTGCTCGGAAGTTGTTTCGCAGGGAGAGTGAAGTATGAAAAGCGGTCAGACGAGGCAGGGGTGGTGGGTTGCAGCCGTGTGTGCGTATCAAATTCCCATCCTTCCTCCACTGTGCTATCAGACAGATGGGAGGGCCAAGCAGGGCCAATCAGGGCTGGCGTACACGGCGGGACGACGATGCTGGCAGGCTTTTCTCGACGGCTGCTCTGTGGGACTGACTGGGCTGGGAGTGGTTTTCTGACTGCTGCTGGGGCTGGGAGCTGCTAGGTCTCCTCGTAGCTGAGCATGAGCACACGCGCAAATGAGGTTCCGCTGGCCAGTGCTAGGGAGTGATGATGCCCTGGACAGGATTCCCGGCCGCATGCCAGCGGCGTCAGTTAGCGGGCGTGTAGAAGTGGGTGGAGGGTTGGTGGGTGGTGGGCGGAAAAAGGGTCTTGACTCTCGAGTGTGCCAGTGCGGTGGCCAGGATTGGCAAGTCTCTGGAATCGAGAGACCTGGTGGACTGGATTTTCAGAACCTCGCGTCCCTCGCTTATGGCACAGAAATGTGCACGACAGCCACCGACCCAACCCTGGGAGACCAGGATACGAGCAGGCTAGGACCAATGCGAGGCAGCGAGAGGGTGCTTTCAGTGCTTTGTCGCTCCAGGAGTCCAGGTGTGGTCTGCCTAGGTCTGCCAGCGGAAAAAGCACGACTCGGGTCACATCTCGCTCAATCCAGCCTGGACGCATGCAGTCCTCCACCTCCCTCCACCTCCCTCCACCACCCACCGGTCGCAGACTCGCAGCCCACAGTCCTTGTCAGCAGCGAGGGAACTTCCAGGAATCCAGCGGCAGCAGCAGTGGCACTGGACAGCCTGGGATGGGGGATGGGGCATGGCGGATGGCCACCATAACTGCGGCTAGTCGAGGCTTGGAACATTCGCTCCTGGCCCACGGTGGGGAAACTCCATGCTGAGCGGCGAGCATGCCCAGAATCTCGTGATGGTCCCAATTAGGGTCGAGGTCCAGACATTTTGGGATGCCAACTACCGCGCCAACGTCTGGAACCGGGCGCTTTCTCGTTCTCTGAGATGAGATGACGCTGGCGGAGGCGTCAACTTACGAATGTACGAGCCCTTGACCGACGCTGTGGAATTTAGGAGTCTTAGATCACCATCGCTGTCAAAGATCGGAGAATGGCCGCCGAGAATAGCAACACACGATCCTGTTCCCGTTTCCGATATTTCTCCTGCTGTGAGGAGACGTGCAAGTGTGTGTGTGAAGGGGCAGGCACTGTCAGATCCGGTAAAACACATCCAGGCGGAATAGGCCCTTACTCTGCGATGAGCGGCAACCCCGTCACGATTCCTCAAGCCCCAGCATTCAGCATGAAGCCGCGCCGTGAGGTACAGTACAACAGCGCGCTGACCTAACCAGGCTGGTGCATCAGCGAGTGCAGGCTCAGGCTCAGGCTCAGGCTTATCGAGTATTCTAGGGGCAAGCCGGCCCACGGCAGCAGATCCCTCACACTCGTGGCCGGCGGTGGCGGGTGGATGGCAGATGAAAACGTTCCATGGACCCCTGCAAAGCATGCCTTGAGAAGTTGAGGCTTTGTTTGGTCTTCTGAAGCCGAAGGCGCGGGCCACAGGGTTGCAGGAGATCCATGCAAATCAAGCACGAAAAAAAGCTTTCCTTTGGTCAGAAGCCAGACATCCCTGTTGCATCGCATCGACCTCCACTTCCATGTCCATCATTTCAGATCAACTTCGGGGAGACACGAGGCCTAGGGTGCTGCGGTTCCCGTTACTTTACCACAAACGTCGAGTCATACGTCGCAGAGGGGGGAGGCAAAGAGGACCAGGACGCGGAGCAAGACACGGAGCAGGGCAGCGCTGAAACTGTTCTTCCATAAATGAACAATGTGCAATGACTTAAGATACACAGAATAAGCAGCTGGATGATCTCCAAGCCTGTATCAACATCGGACTGACCTCCTCGCTGCAGCGTCTCCTAAACCCGCGGTTGGAGGTCGAAACCGTCTCCCTTCTAAACTCCAACGAGATCTCTGATCCATCTGATGATGTGAAGATTTCTCGTCTTTTTTCGTGTTGAGGTGCAGAACCTCGTTGAGCCTTCCCCACAATAATCCCAGGAAGCTAGCATCACCAGTCCCTTGGAACGAATCTGAGCTTGGGGCCGCTTAGGGCCCTAGAAATCTCCTGGATAGCGCGTGGGTCTGGCGCTGGGCAGTCTTGCCGAGCTGAGACTAGGCAGATTGATCGGGATGGATTGATCAGAGATCAATGACGCGCAATCTGCTTTTGGTTCGTTGCCGCAAATCCCTGGCCTACTGGCTGCGCCGGTCGCTGCTGGCGAGGAATTTCTCATTCAACTAGAGGGAAGTGTGCCGGCGCGTGCTTTCGTGACCGGCCTTACGCAAGGGTGGCCGTAGCAGTGAGCAACAGCGACGGTCGCAGAGCATGAATTAACGATGGACTCTTTCAGCCCCTGTCACGCAGTGTTCTAGTGGCGCTGCTGGTGTCGAGGGGCCGATCTCAACGGAGCCAGATATGCGCTGGATTCCATGGCGGGCGTGGGAGGAGAGCCCAAAGATCCTTGTCGTCCGGGCTTACAGAACAGAGTTAATTCTGTTCTGCGAAATGATGGAGGAGGGAGGGGTTTGCTCAAGGGCCACCAATCGAATCAGCTCGTTTGCAGGAAGCGTCTGCATAATGTCCGAATTCTCTGACACCAAGGCACCGATGCACCACCAGCAAGGTTTCCATACGAAAATTGATCTTGACCATAAGGGGCTGGATGTCTCGACCCTCGTGTCTTCTTCGGCTTCGATCGAAATCTCGAATCCCTGATCTCCGACTCCTCCCCTCCTCGACAAGGCTGTGGACGGCTCAAATCTGACCCACGTTGCATATGTGGAGACACAAGGCGCAAAGATAGACCCTGGCAAAAACCGTACCCCAACCAACGGGCCAGGCGGAAGCACGGACAACCTCTTTTCTGGAATCTAGGTGTGTTGGACATCTTCAGCCTGATGAGGAAAACTAAAGACATCTCAAAGTCCCAAGAGCGGAGGGCAGTCATGCAAATGCAGTTGACCGCGCGGTGTTTCGTTTTGCAAGGCAAAGCAAAGCACCACTTGTCTGGCCTTGCTCCTTCGTACTATGATCGAATCTCCCACGCCCATTCAGCCAGACTGTGTCATGATCATCTCGTGGGAATACCTCCGTAGATGGGTCAGCGAGCGGTCAGTTCCAAATAAGTAATAACATATAGGGTGGTTTTCCAATAAAACCTGGGAATCCCGGAAATGATGTGCATCGCAGCGGTACGCCATGACCTCTTCTCCCTTCTAACCACTCAGAGCTTGCGATGATTTTGAATTATAGGTGGCGCTACCAAATGCACCATCCCGCGGCGTGCTACCGTAATCGGTGCGGGTGGTGGATGCGAATCTTTCTTGAAACCTCCAACAAGGCATCCTTATCCTCGCTGCAGCCGGTTATCAACCATGTTCAAGACCGTTGCATGCATGCAGAAATCGTCTTCTGGGCAACTCCTTCCTGCAGGGTACAGTGACAGCCCAGGCCGGAAACTACTTCTATCACTCGCCATCGCCGCTGATCTCACAGTCAACTGTAACCGCTCTCCACTCATTCATCAACTTCAGAACTCGAGTGGTGCGAGCGAAGGGGCCGTGCAGATGTATTCGTTGGAGCGCCCGTGAAACATCTGGTTTGCAGAACGCATGTTCGAACGTTCGACAAGGAAGTGATACGCAGACGTAGATTGCTTCACGAGTTCCATCTCTTCATTGAGAGCCTGGTCAAGACAGACGCTCGTTACCCATCCCCATCGAAATCCAATGAGCTACCGAGGCAAGGGCTACACCTATCACAGCATTACTTTCAATCGCGGAACGCCCTCGGTGAACTTTGGATCGGTGAAAGGTACTCATGGACAAAGGCCGCTCGCCGTCTTGAATAGATGACAAGTCATCGTTCCTTAAAATGATGATCCTTACAGCAACTGGACCATGCAATAAGTGAATCTTGACCATGTGCTTTGGATATTCTTCAGCCATCAACGGGATACCCGCAACACTCACAGTCCGCTCCATCGGGGGTTATGTCCATGCAGCACCAAACGACGGAATTATCTTGAGGCTTGTCATGGAGGAATGCATGCCGCAGTTCTCATCCGCGTCTTCACGGATACCCGCAGCTGAATCGAGGCTTCTGGCACAGCTGCTTCATTGGAGTGAGGAGAGATTACAGAGTCGGCAGTACAATCTCGCCATTTCGCGGCGCAATAAGGAGCGATAAAATCCCCTGTGCTCTCCATATCCGAAATTTAGGAGTCCTGAGTCTAAAATCTCATTAGAAAAGGGTTGTTTAGGCTGGGCTCTGCTGGCTGGAGGAAATGGCCATGATCATCGTGTTTCTGGTTACTTCTGCTAGTCTCATGAGGGCAGCTGAACAGTCAAAGAATCAGGATGACACAATGGATCTCGATGGCGAAGCTGTTCCTGACTGGATGTGCCATTACCCGGCATCTTTGTCTTTGCTGGCGGACGGTTATTTGGGGATTGAAACTCGTCTACTGGTCGCTGCCGAGGTTTCTATTTTCTTGTCTTTGTAAGGGCAGTGAACCACACCGGTCCTGTCACGGTAGCTGCTACTACTTGTTAGACTTGCGACACATACTCTAGTAGACACGAACTCCACCGTCGTTCGCGTTGGGTGACGGAACTGGCGGATGATCGCGATAATCACTTGCTCAAACTCGACGTTGCGGTGGAGAATTCGACCTCGGCCGCAACTTTCGTACAGTAGCAAGCAGCAATCTTCTGAACCGGTGGTGGTGGTCTCATCTTTTTCGGAGACGGAGGGATCGGAGACCTAGTAAAAGTACGACCTCCTTAGTAGGTTATTGTTGAGCACTGAGCAGCAAGTTGTGCTGCGGGAGCTGGCCCGCCATCCTGACATGCCCCAGCTTCCTTGTCTCGCAGACTCGCAGGCTTGCATCCGCTGATATTACGCTTCTGCGCTCAGCCCACCTTTCTTTTGCGTCTAGAACTCCGCCACAAGAATGCGCAACTTCCAAGGCGTTAGTATTGAGGCGAGTCAGCGAGGCATCGCGTCGAATGACGACTAGCCAAAAGCAAAACTCGACAGGAAGTGTATGTGCAGGGGAGCGGAGCGTCGATTTCGACATTCTTCATCTGCAGGCTTATGAACCGTTCTTGACACCTGCTTGCTCCGGGGGGGCGAGGGGAGATCAGATGGTGTCGGTTAGTGTGGCGGCTGTAGGTGCTCCTCGCTCTTTGTTGTGCTGCGCTGTGATCTGTCTGATGCCACTGGCCACTGGGTAGCCTGCGTCGGTAGGACGTCGCCATGGCTCACGATGGTCATCAATCATGCTGGCTTGTCGTCGTGAAGGACCATGCGGATGAATGGCAGAATGGCACCGACCTCCCACGGTGCCTTCCGATACGATGGCTGTCTTGAAGGCAAAGTTATGGGCACTTTCCCTCGTGGGTCAGAGGGCTCCGGCGCTCGAGGCGGTCAACCTTTACTTTGGTACAGTACTTCTGTTCTATTGCTTCCGATGCGTCGTGAAGAGGCACTTCTCCAGCATTGACGACAGGGCGCCATCACGAGCATGATTACGACTCCCCCCTCGTACCGCGGACGCGCAGCTTCTTCCCCTGCGACAGCGGGTTGGGGCTCGGCTTAGGCTTTCTTCATCTTGGGCTCGGTGTATCATATCATATCAAGAGTGCTCAGCAAGTGCAGGCGAAAACAGACGTGACAATGCATGTGGTGGATGGTGCAGACCTTGGCGGGATACGAAGACATCGTGTTATCTGACCCATGATCTGGGTCCTCCCTTCTGCTTCCTGCTCGGTGCAATATGGCTGAAGGTCTGAGAATATTTGCAATGCGAAGATCAGACATCAACTCCCGCTTTTCCGGTGAGGGTGGTGGGCAGAGGCTGTGAGAGGGTTCCAAAGCATGATCCGCCGAGAGACTTCTCGACTCTACCCCTGAGTGCGGGATGTACGTAGTACAGTACTCTGTCGAAGTACCCCTTATTACTCTTATCGTGGCTACCGATAAGATGCGTAGCGGGGTAAGGTTGTTTGTTCTGCTGACCAAAGATTTTGCAGCGGATGTGCAACTCCATCAAAATAGTCTTCATGAATCAGCGAGGCGCAGAAGAACTTTCTGAAAATGAAGCACTTGTCTGACAAACGACCAAGGCAAAGATTCAATCGTAACCTCGTCGAATGGACAAGGCAAGTCCCAGTAATTTGCTTTTGATATTTCGTTAGGTAGGTGAATTTGTGATGCCATGCGGAAGCGCCGTGGGTTTTGGTTGGTGCCACCGACGTCAATTTCTCGCGACCGTGAATGATCGTAATCAACCACCAGATAGAGATCACACCGTACTTCCAAGCCGCGAAAATGCCTGCCCCGAGTCCTTCTAAGATCAACTTACCCGATCGCCAGCAGTACGATAGTTCAGGTCCTTTCAGTCCGCTTGAGGAGGTTCGCAAATGGCTAGACATGCATGCCAGCAAAGGTGAGCTGACAATGTCAACAGTGTATTTCCAGCGCCAGCGATACCGAGTACCAGCACGCTTTGGAGGTAAGCTGGAATGTAGCAATGTGTATGCCATACAACTCCATTTGCTGAGCTCCGTCGTAGGTCGTCTTCGATCCACAGAATGTCCATAGAAGAAAATCTTCTCTTATTCCATCCGAAAGCCCTGCCACTGCATTCCTTAGACGCAAGAACACGGAATGCTACGTCCACGCACTCCTCGAGAGTCAGCGACACCACGATGGCTCTCACAATGGAGCCCTTGAGTCAATCGCCGAGACACTCTCGCAGAAACGCATAGCCAGCGCGATGGATCCGAGCACAAATGATGAGAGGCCAGTTGAGCCCAAAGGTAGCAGCGATGACGAAAATCCTTCCGGACAGGAAGATGAGAAAGTCTGGAAAGAGAAGATGGAAGCCAAACATTCAGGAGGTCTGCTGGACGATAATAAGAATAACGGCACCGCACTTGTGGAAGAGCCGCATGCGGTGCATAGCAGGCTGTTAACTAAGAAACAGCTTTCAGATATGGCTTGGGGGGTGAGGGAGTTGAGTAAGAGGTTAGGGAGTATCAGATTGAAACTCAAGGTCAAAACTGTCTTTCTTCTGACGAAAGTTCATGATGAAACTCTAATCGGAAACACGAGAGAAGTAGCAAGGTGGTTGCTGAGTCCCGAGAGAGAGGTCAAATACACGGTTTGGGTGGAAGAAAATCTGAAGGAAAACAAGAAGTTCAACGCCACGGGCTTATTGGAAGAATTGGATAAGGAATACTCGCAGAAGGAGAATTCGTATGACGATGCACCGAAGCCAGAGAAGAGGTTGCGGTACTGGAAGAATGATATGTGCAGGACAAGACCTCACACCTTTGACTTTGTGGTCACGCTGGGAGGAGACGGAACAGTGCTCTATGCCAGTTGGCTCTTCCAGCGAATCGTGCCTCCTGTTTTAAGTTTTGCCCTAGGGAGTTTAGGATTCTTAACGAAGTTCGATTACGAAGAGTATCAGGATACTCTGACGAAGGCATTCAAAGATGGTGTAACGGTCAGCTTAAGACTTAGATTTGAGGGTACAGTGATGAGAAGTCAAAAAAGGAAACTCGCGAGAATAGAGTATGGAAAGAATGGGGAGGAGATAGAGGAAGATAGCAACGAAGGTCGGGATCTAGTAGAGGAGCTGGTGGGCGAGGAGAAAGAGGATGAAAGGACACATCGACCTGACGGAACATACGAGATCTTGAATGATATCGTTGTCGACCGTGGTCCGAATCCTAGTAAGTCCTAGCCTGGCCCACACCATTCATATCTCTAACAATCATGCAGCTATGTCCTCCACTGAGATTTTCGGGGACGATGAACATTTCACTTCCGTCCAAGCAGACGGTGTCTGCGTCGCAACTCCTACCGGCTCGACAGCCTACAACCTCGCAGCAGGTGGCTCCCTCTGCCATCCCGAAAACCCTGTGATACTTGTGACCGCCATATGCGCACATACCCTCTCCTTCCGACCCATCATCCTCCCTGACACGATTGTTCTCCGCGTGGGCGTACCTTACGATGCTAGAACAAGTAGCTGGGCAAGCTTTGATGGCAGAGAAAGAGTCGAGTTGAAGCCAGGTGATTATGTTACGATCAGTGCAAGTAGGTATCCGTTTGCGAATGTGATGCCGCAGGGGAGGAGGAGTGAGGATTGGGTAAACAGTATCAGTGGGAAGTTGGGGTGGAACACGAGACAGAGGCAGAAGAGTTATAAGGAGTGGTCCTCATAGACGGTGAGTAGATCCTGTAGTGTAATAATACAAGTTAATACTGCATATCGCCTGTACCCCTGTAACGTTCGAGTTTTCCAACTCTCTGAAAGATTTGTCTCTGCTGTTCATATCGCCATTGGGTGTTAGGTTGGAAATTAACTCTTCTTATCTCACCATGACCTATTTTATCCTTTATATTCAACCTTTAAGTACAAGTTGAACATTCGTGAGTTAGTATCACTCAGTATCGTCGTTCTTGTATTGGTCAACTCTCCGATATAATTGTTCTATAATGTCAACTTTATATGTCCTATAGTGCCACCATCTTAAAGCTGGTCATCATTTGTCTCGTGCATTCTCAATCTAGTAATTCCATGGCCCCGCGTTCATGTGATTTCACCATCTATTGGTCTTATTATTGGTTGATCCCAGAAGTTTGAATCACGTACCGACAAGGTTTCCTTCCATCTTATGTTCTCATTCTTTAATTTCGTATAGGACATCCTAATACTTTAAATCACTTCACAATATTGATATCTTTCTAAATGTCTAAACTATATTGCAGACATTAATTCCCGCGCTGCCGCTATCAAAGCATCGCCTTCATCTGCGTCACCCTCATCTTGACTCTATTATTTCGTCCCAAGTCTTTAATTCCGAACTGTCTTTTTGGTCCACATTTCTCTTGTACTTGGTAGCTTCTGGTCAATCTTTCCATGGAGATCCGAGTGGCTAGACTATCAGCGTGTCTTCTCGGCCAAGGTGGCATGCAGATAACGAATGTTTTCATGTCTGCAATGAAACCAAGTAGACGACGCCAAAACAAACTTGCTATATTACAAGACTGATATCAGTCGTTGTTCTTTCAAATTCTAGTGTAGCTTCAGGGAAGTAATATCGGCTCTCTTCAGATTTAGGCAGCTCCAGTCGAGATTGGACACAACTCCTAGATCAGAAAGCTCCATGCTGCCATCGAAATGACGAATGCCTTAGTAAGCACATTGGCATACCTTGATAGATATTTCAAAAGCCTTCATCGTATTTTCTGCCAGTTACGATCCCTTGTATCTAATTTCGGAGACTTCTCCAGCGGGGCAGAGGTCATAATCTTCTCGTTTTTTGCAATGTCTCCGCTCACGTGCAACCATCGCAACATTCCGCTCGGGGACATATACTTACCAGCGCGGAGACATATCATTTCATGTGGGATCATGATACATTAACAAAAGCCATCAGTTTCTTCATCTGAGTTCTCATGTTTCCAAAATCCGTTGTAAACCCGCAAACTTTCAATTCTATCAACAAAGTCTTTAGAACTCAAGCCACAATGTCTTCTCATACCTTCCACAATACCCACAGCAACAGTTATGATCGCATGGCAAGTGGGGGAAGTCTCAGCATCGCCCAGCAAGCCATTGCTATGCTTCCAGTCCCAATAACGAACTCCTCCTATATCCTCGATAATGCGTGCGGTACTGGCATCGTCTCCGAAGTCATCAAAGCTCAATGCCCATCTGCGCGTATCATGGGCGCTGACCTCGCTCCTGGCATGCTTGAGATCTACAAGAGCAAGGCAAAGCAATATGGTTGGAACAATATCGAAACGAAGGTTCAGGATGTGAGGAACTTGAATGAGATTCAGGATGAGACGTTCACACATGTCATTACCAATATGGGGTTTGCACCCAACGTGGATGACTTAACCGGACCAGGAAAAGCTGCCAAAGAGATGTGGAGGGTTTTGAAGCCAGGTGGGGTTGCGATTGTGACAACTTGGTACCGTGAGTCCTTGCATTCTCCTTGTTGTGGAACGGCATCTAATGAGAAAATAGAACGTAATTTTGAAAAAGCCTTAGAAGCGACAGCGAAAACCATTCGCCCAGATGAAGAACCTTTCACTTGGAAAGCTCCTGCTGAGTGGGGTAAAGGATGGTGGTTGATGAAGATGCTTGATGAAGGCGGATTCGATGCTAAGGTTGAGGTGAAGCTTGTTGAGGGTGGCATGCAGGCTAAAAGTCTTGACGAGCTTGTCGGGAATCTAATGTTCTTCAAGGATATGTTCTTCAAGAGCTACAATGAGGAGGAAGTGAAGAGGTTGCCGGAAGTAATCAGGAATGAGATAAGCCGATCGCCTGGATATTATGAGAACGAGGATGTTGTTGGAGTCAGGATGATCGCTTGGATTGGCATTGCTATAAAGGAAGGAGGATCTGATTGCTAAGGTAGAACTTTCAAGATCTGAAAGCGAAGCTTGACACTATTCAATCATCTCCATCTACCACTTGGCTGTTCGTGAGAAGCTCAGAGACTAGCGTATGTCAAAGTAATACAGACAAAGTGGTATAGCTGTGTCCTAAAGTAGAGAACTCAGTCGCGACCCAGTTGCAGTAATCCATACGTCGGGGCTATTATGTAAAGGTGACATGTGTACAAAGTACACATGGACAGGACCAAGTAAAAGGTAACTCCAAAACGCCACGCTCATCACAATACTTGAAAGCACATTAACAGGTTCCTATAGTCCCTGAACACCCTTAACCGTCATCGAAGGACTTAAAGGGTTTTGTGCGTCATACTTGTCGAGCTCGCTGCCATCTGCGGCGTAACCGAGACGATCCCTATTGTCGTCGATCACTCTCGCGTATTCTATTAGCAAGCGGAACAAGTATATCTAGATAACAGTCAGTAAATGAGAGAAAGTGCGATTTTGAAGAAATGTACTTCAATATCCTCTCGCCTGAGTACTTTCGATGCCCATTCTCTTCCTTGACGTCCTAACTTTCGGGCCTCGAAGTCATGTCTAGGGACATACGGCTGGCCATTAGCCAGAACCGAGTGGTTTCCGAGACCGATGAAGTATGTCAAAATGCTATAAAGTTCATCATATCTACTATCGAGTGGTACGAAATGTCTCCAAGCGAATAGCCTCGAATCGTGCCACTCCCTGAAAATGGTGCTCTTGATGCCGAGACTCTTACTCTGCAGGAATGCGTGCCATCTTCCAGAGAAGGAGTGACCATCAACGTCGATAACATATTTAGATTCGAACTGCTGACTTAAGGTTGTCATGCTCTTGTAGGTCAAGACACCATCATAAAATGCACAATCCGGTACGCAGGCAAAGGCCTCTGTAAAGCCAATGTCGGTGTGCTTAGTTGCGAATTCGCTGGGACAGAAATGCCCGAAGTTCTTATACTCGCCTTGCCTACTGGCATCCTCAGTCATAATTCGCACTTCCTGATCCGCCATGACCGTAGCATTTGTTAGGAGCACGAGGCGCTGGCGGTGCATATCTTTCCAATTATCTGCCGTGTTCGTACCACCAGAAGTAACACCTCTCCAAATCATTCGATCCTTTTTGTCATCCCATTCATAATCGTATGATGGGTCATAGGCGTATCGATCGTCATTCTTGTAGTACATATTGGCGGGGAATAGAATATCTGCGTTAACATTGACCTTCGACTCGCCGAATATAGGGAGCAACTTCTTGCTGGCTACTATTGTGCTTGGGGCAAACAGAAATCCATGCTTAGACTCAATCTCAGGCCCAACCGTACATAGGTCAGACGAGAGATTGAAGTTAGTAATGAAACCACCGCGGTTATCTTTGTATAGGAGCTCAGCTGATCGTATGGACGAGCCCTCCTTTCTTGCATGAGAATCAGGTGGACAAGCTTCCTTGGCAATTAGCATATATTGCTTTCCTGGTGCTTGGAAAAACTCTGGATCTATAATGACAGGCTCGGTATCGTTTTCTTTGAGCAGCCCATGCATGTCCTTCGTCCATTCGTCTGCAGCGTCGGGGTAGATCTGCCGTGCGGAAGCTTCCTTTGATAAAAGAGCTTGTATGTCATCCCAAGGAACAACTACCCGGGGTTGGTCATGTCGATTCATCGCGATATCCATATCCGGCAGATATTCCACGAAAGACTCAACCATATCTCTCATGGTCTCAACCCTCCAGTTCGCGTTCGTCAATTTCCACACTCTTTTGTCCCGAATATGAAGCCCCGATACCCCGTTGCTTTCGTCTTCGTGCATGTGAGCAGCTAGAGATCGGATGGCAGCAGGCTCAAGCCCCCAGAATGGCCTTAGATCTGCATTGATCTGATCGAAGTCGTCTACATTATGAACATTACGTTCTCGAGCAAATTTGTACCAATCCCTGAATCCTGGAGGAGGGTGTCTACCATAAGTTCTCCGGTACTTGGCGACAGTCTCCTTGAAAGTCAAGGACCTTTCCTCTTCGTACTTGCTCCATGCCTGGTCGGCAGCTTGCATGAGACTAACGATCGGATGCTTATCATCGACGCCAGCATGTTCCTCGAAATTGCCATTATCTTCATGCCACGATGGTATTTTGGGAAGCTGAATAAGGAGTAAGCAAGGCATTCACGAGAAGATATACAAAAGGGAAAAAATTAGAATGGCTCTGCTCTTCTCGTATAACTAGATGAAGGAGTAGGGGACTTGCATTCGAGTCTGGAGAAGTCACGCGGCCACTCCCTTTGGCTGATCCTGGTATGGTGATGGGAATGTTCCTGATTTTCGATGGTAGATCAATGCCCGAGAGCAAACAGAGGTTCACAAGAAGAATAACGAAAGCAATGGCGACCAGAAAAAGGAAGAGACGACGTCTTCTCACATCAAATTCGGCCATTGCGTTGCGCCGTTGAGGTTTTGAGTGCTGCGCCGAGTAATGAACTCGATGATGAAGCTATGGAAAGCATGACTACGAAGCGACGAATAGAACACGACTACTTATGAAGTATAAACAATCGAGTCCCTTCACATTCACTCCTCGAGGTAAGTCAAGTCCCTTTCTTTTTTTGGCCCGATTCGGCACCCCGGTCTCGCCAAGGATTTTGGCATATCTCGCTGCTTTAATCACCCGCGTCTTCCCATCAGCGTACTAAAGCAGCATCACGTCTGATAATCTGGAGCTGCGAAACTTAAACTTCAAAACTCTTTGAGGTTCCAATTTCTTGACAGGCAACGAAATGCCTCCACGACTGCCCTCGATTGCGGCATCTTGCCGGATAGCGCCACCTCTTCAGAATCCCTTGGCTGCGTTCTTGCTCCCATTCCTTCAAGCCCGTAATGCCTCGATTCTGGCAAACCTGTCGGACAACGCAGGAGCTTATAACAAACGCATACGACGTGGTCGAGGACCGTCGTCAGGAAAAGGAAAAACATCAGGACGAGGTCAGAAGGGTCAGAAAGCGCATGGAAAAGTACCAGCTCGATTCCAAGGAGGTCAAACACCTCAGGACATCGTGCATGGAAAAAGAGGATTTGAGAACTTGTATGCTGATTGCTATCTCTGTGACTTGCTGCTGGCTGATACATAACTTAGGTTTTCTCTCGAAATGTCTCCAATTAATCTGAATCGAATACAATCGTGGATAGACCAGGGTCGACTTAATCCCAATCAGCCGATCACTTTGAAAGAGTTGGTCAAATCACGCTGTCTTCATGGGATTAAAGATGGGGTGAAGCTGTTAGCACGGGGAAAGGGAGAATTGAAGACACCAATTAATATTCTGGTCTCTCGTGCGTCTGCTGCGGCTATTGAAGCTATCGAGGCTGTTGGGGGCAAGGTCACCACAAGATACTACACCAAGGATTCAATAAGGAGGCTGCTGAAGGGGGAGTCGGAAAGTAGCTTCACACCCTTAAGTCTCACACCCGCTGCAGCAGGTGAATCTTCTTTACTGAATGCGGTGGCGTCTTCACCGTTTTCGTATCGATTACCTGATCCAACGAGCCGAAAGGACCTGGAATATTATCGGGACTCGGCACATCGAGGATACCTGAGCCATTTGGTTGAGGAGGGCCATGGCCCTAGTTTGTTCTTCAAAACACCTGGGACAGGAACACGCCGAAAAGCGAAGAAGTCTGGCGTCGCGGCCGCTGCTGGAGAGAGTAACAAATTATGGTAGGGGGCTGACTGCCCCGTGTATGTTGTGTAGAATATCTGGTTTGGGTAGCGGTTTAAATGAGGTGCAGCAGAGCTCAGCGCTGAACGCCTTTGTATCACGATCCTCTTGCCCCGGTCGTTGCTTAAAGTGGCCAATCAGCCAAATCGCTTCTGTATTGCGACGTTGAATATCACCCAGCTGACAGGTGCATCGAAATGAGGAAACCACACGCATTCGCGTCATGAAATGTTCAATCTGAGTTTATTATATCCTGAAGCCAGTATACCCTTTCCTACAAGTGCGCTTTCTTCGACTGTCCTGTCTATCACATGGTGCGTTGGTATCCTTGCATTCTCGTATTATGACATTCCCTAACATGGAAGTTCTGTGTACTTGTTATATATATTATATCAGGAAAGAATTCATGACTGATTCTAGGTGTAGGAACCTCTAAGTCACATTGGGTTTATTTGAAATTGTATATGAAGATATCACGCTGGAAACTAAATGTATTGTTTGAAGCACTCGGAGTATTTGAAGGCATCTTCTGTAAGATTAATAACATAATCTCCCCTCCACAATTTTACGCATTGCTCGTAGGCGTCTCTCAGTTTTGTGTTTATCCTTCTTCATAATTGTTTTTCTAGACCAGCATGTCATAAGAATACCACTTAGTTGGAGTTAGTTCATATCTTCGCCATTGTTGTAGTGGCCTTCATTCGATTTGACTTGCTGTGGTCTAAGATCAGTCTATAGCACAGCTTAAAAATGCTAACCATAACAGTTGTAGGAATGCTGATCGTCGAGTAATAGGCACTGCTGTAATTAAATGTTTGGTAATAATCATGGTGAGAGATGGCTTTAGCAAAAGATCGTACAAACTAACTAGGTAGAATGGTATGCACCATGGCTGAAAAATAACGAAGACTTGAGCGACTATAAAGTGCGTTTATCGTATGGAAACATACTACGTAAGTATAAGTTATAGGAAGTGATTAGCATACTCTACGGGCTAGAAATGATTGTGGTACAAAGTCGTCATCAAGATATCGGCGATGTTGATATGGCCAAAGCATCGATAAAGCGCGAGACATTTCCAACAGGGATGCTTGGCCTAGCGCAAACCGAAGTCTGGATGAGAGCTCGCCTCTCCAGAGCTTCCGTCAACTACGCTCCACCATCCATGGACTTGATAACATCTTCGCGCGTGGAGCCGCATTTGTAATTCTATTTGTACATATCCTACACCCCTTCCTTGGCAACACCAAACGACCATTCGCGATGTCGTTATTTGGAGACGAGGAGTCCATACCAGTGCCTGCTTCCAAGTCCCGGTTGTCTCTCTTTGATGATGAACCAAGCTCAACTCCAGGCTCGAAGTCTTCCTTGTTTGCAGACGATGATAATGGTCCATCTCCATGGGGACTGCCGACCCCGAAGAAAGCTGGCCGAGGAGAATTGATCAAGAATCTGTTGCCAGCGTCTGATGTTCCTGATAGCTACATTGACACTTTCGATAACATCATCAAAGGCGGCGATGGCTCAGGAGGAAAGATTAGTGCTGCTGGTGTAACAAGAGTGCTGAGCGCCGGCAAGCTCTCCGCCGACGATCAAAGTCGCATTGTGAGTATTGTTAGCTCTGGCGGGCAGCTTTCAGATCTTAGCAGGAACGAATTCAATGTACTGCTCGCATTGGTTGGGTTAGCACAGGAGCACGAAGATATCACCCTAGACAGTGTTGACGAACGACGAAAGAGTCAGTGTTTTCCTAAAGTGAGACCTAGATTATGCTCATTTCACTGCAGATCTCCCAGAGCCCAACCTCCCAAGCTTATCATCACAAGCGGCGTTTGCTGGCGTTGAAGAATTAGCAGCGAAACCGCCCCAAAGACCTGCGACACCACCTGCAGCGCCGATTAACACCTCGCCGCAGCGACCTCGCGCGATGAAGAGAAATTCTCTCGACTTTCCAGAAGCAGATCCGTGGGCCAGTCCAGCTCTGCATAAAGGCCATAACCATGAATCACTTCCACAAACAAATGGCATACAAAAGCAGAGCAATGGAGAGGGGGGACCAAGAAGGACTACGAGCAATTTCACGACCACGTCCACAGAAGGTTCCAATGGAGGATCTACTCAGCCAACTGAAGACCAGTCGGTCCCTGCGGGCGGCGTCTGGGGCTCTTATGATGGAAGCTCGAGTACGCCATTCAGGACTACTGGGGATTCGACTACCGGTGAAGGTGGCTATGATGGTTCCAGAGGGGGAGGAGATCGTCCGGCACCGGATCCAATTCGATCCTTTGGTGGTGGTAGGGTCATGACTGGTGGGGTCGAAGAGACCGTGGTCATAACCCTACTGCCGGAGAAGGAGGGTATGTTTATGTTCCAGCATCATAATTACCAGGTTGCAAGTACCCGCCGGGGAAGCAAAGTCGTAAGGCGGTATAGCGATTTTGTCTGGCTCCTCGATTGCCTACACAAGCGATTTCCCTTCAGAGTATTACCACTTCTGCCACCAAAGAGAGTAGGAGGTACGTGCTTTCCTCTTCATCTCATTCAGTATTCTAGTGGTTTTCTTTGGACAAAGTTATTACTGGCTCTAAGTCTCTATTTATACTCATGGGTCAGCCTTTTGCAATGATTGTGTTGTCAGTGACCAACGCAATCAATGCTAGCTAAATACTCAAGCGACTGGAAGTTGGTTGCAACATCTCCGCACTGATATTCGATCATTGTATATGCCCCTTCTGACCATTGTAGTGAACGGAAATCATCTTGCAGCGGATAGCACCTTCATTGAGAAAAGAAGAAGAGGGCTCGCACGGTTTGCGAACGCATTGGTGCGACATCCTGTGCTTAGTCAAGAACAATTGGTCATCATGTTCTTAACAGTTCCCACAGTAAGTCAAACACATGTGTTCGAGCAAGAAGTGTTTGCGCTAAATCCAAGCTAATCAGTACCAGGAGCTTGCTGTATGGCGCAAGCAAGCGACGATATCTGTGCAAGAAGAATTCGCAGGGAAAACACTACCCCCAGGACTTGAAGATTCTTTGCCACCGACTATAAATGATCTTTTTGATAGAACTCGTACTGGCGTCCGTCGCTCTGCCGAGATCTATATCAATCTTTGTAACCTCCTGGATCGCCTTACGAAGCGCAATGAAGGCCTCGCTGCAGATCATTTACGGTTATCACTCTCCTTACAATCATTGGCGGATGTGTCTGAAGATACTTATGCTACAGATACCAACGATTGTCCACTTCTTAACGAAGGTCTCCATGCCACCGCGAAACACCTTTCAAACAGTCAGAGTCTTCTCGAAGATGAGGCTAGAGCTTGGGATCTAGGTGTTCTAGAGGACATGAAAAGACAACGCGACTCGCTAGTGAGCGTGAGGGACATGTTCGACCGAAGGGACCGATATGACAAAGATAATATTCCTACTTTGGAACGGAGAATCCAAAACAATGAGAACAAGCTTGTTGCCATCCGAGCCAAGCCTGAAGTGAAGCCCGGGGAAATTGAAAAGGTGACCGAGGCTATAATCAAGGTAAGTCAATCCTGGACTGAGAATTACAAAAAGATCTGACAGTTATCTAGGACAAACAATCAATCGTGGCTCAGCATGCTCGAGGAGTGTTTGTTAAAGAATGCATCAGAGACGAGTTGGTCTACTTCCAGTCAACGCAATACCACGTTAGCAGAATGCACCAGGATTGGGCTCAGGAGCGTGTAAAGTATTCCGAGCTCCAAGCTGATAACTGGAAGCAGCTACATGACGAGCTTGAGAGCATGCCGATTGGCGAGTAAAATTTATTTGAAAGTTCACTGGCGTTTGAGGCGTCGCTGTGTCTGCTCCACGCCCTTTGGCATTGCATATGAATAGCGCGGACGCCGATTTGAGAAGTAGTAATTGTTCGTTCGATTAGCCTTGTATGGATAGGATTCGTCGTGGGTAGATAATTCATTAGGGGACGTTGATAACTCGGCTCCTAAATAAATGTGTAAATACGAGCCAGATATTCATGCCTTAAGCTCACATGCATTTGCGCCCTTCTTGTCCTCGGAAGCAGCAGTTTGGGAAGACGTCCTCACGCGAGGCCCCTTTCTCGGACCCCGCCTTTTGTAGTGTCTCGCTTATGATAAGAGGAAGGCTGTCGATTTCAACTTCCCAAGATTGCGACCTTCCATTTCACGATCTCATCAAACCATTTCCTTGACTCCCAACAAGCAGAGACTTGCTGTCGCAAAGGGTTCGCCACCATGTCTTCCAAGACTATGCAGAAGTCTCTCTCCAACCAGTTCACGCAGATTACCGGTACACCAGAAAAGACGGCATTGAGGGTAAGTTGACTGCCTGACTATCCTCCTGGGAAGTGTAACGCAGCTGACAATTCTTGTCTGTCAGTATCTGAAAGCTTCCAACTGGAAGCTAGATGCAGCTGTTAATAGGTAAGCCATATCTCATTCTCGCATGCTCGATCGATGGGGCAGTACTTTGTTCAGCACTACATGTCGAACCATGAAAACTTGTCGAGCGGGGAATATTCAAACGTGGCGGGGACGGCTCTCACAACTGGTTTCTACAAAGTGCGGAAGGATATCTCGGCTTTGAGGGCTATGGTTGATAATCTTATCCCGGTTTCCTTCAGGCTTGACCCGGGTACGAAGGCATACTACACAAGGAGAACCAGCACACTGGCTCTGAAGGAAACTTCGCTCGAACACGGTACTCGAATCTTTGGGTCGATTTGACCTCATATCCACTACCCATGCTTGTAGGAAGTTCCTAGCTTCGAGCAGACCTTTCTCTTAGTGACATTGCGCTCCACACAGTCCTATTCGACCAGAGCTTTTCCTGGCTAGACTTGCCAATATCTAGGTACTGTACAAATCCTGGGCAACCCCAAAATCCAGGAGATTGGACCACACTCTAGTCAACAAGACCACCGATTATCTAATTTTCTTGGATAATCTTCCCGGCCTCTTCCCAATAGGATTCACGGTCATCCGACTGATTCACAATATATTTTCCTACTACAAATACCAGCATACTCACGACTCCCAATCCATCGAACGAGGCACTCTATTTCATATCACATGGAAGCGAGACAGACGCTGACATGAATGAAACCAGTTACTTTGGGTCAAATGATACAGCGCCTGTCGCCAAAGACAGGGATGCTATAGGAAAGCTATTTGAGAAATATCATGGTCAGTAAAATCCAAGTCTATGAAACCACAGGCCTAACCCTTTTCAGCGTCAACTGATGACAAGGACTTGACCGGTGTTGAGGGAACGATGACATATCTTAACGATTTGGGTGTCAACCTAGAGAATGCTGAGATGCTAGTCCCACTTGAGATCATCCAGGCGCCTTCGTTGGGCGAGATGTCGAAACAAGGATTTATTGACGGCTGGAGTGCTGTTGGGTAAAGCCTATCTATGGTGTTCAGTACTGCTTTGCTGACTCTTCCATGCAGGGCGGATACCCTAGGGAAGCAAAAGTCGTACGTGGCTGGCCAGATCAAGAACCTTCGTTCTGATATTGCTCTCTTCAAGAGAGTATACCGACATACCTTCATCTGCGCCAAGGATAAAGGACAGAAGGCATTGCCTCTTGAAAACGCTTTGGTATATTGGGAACTACTGTTCAGCTCTCCTGGAAAATCTTGGGTTACCCCTTCGACAAACTGGGCAGACCTCTGGATGGAGTTCTTGAAGGCTAAGTGGACAAAGTCTGTGAACAAAGACATGTGGAACCAAACTTTCGTGTTCTTTGAGAAGACCATGGAGGACGAGAGCTTGAGCTTCTGGAGTGAAGATGGTGCTTGGCCTGGGGTCATTGACGATTTCGTCGTATATGCCAAGGAAAAGAGAGGTGATGTTCCAGATACCATGGAGACTGACTAGGGAATGCGAGCGGACACCTTTCAAGCGTTTTATTCCTCATGTTTTCTTTTTCCCTAGCGGGCTGCACAAGGACGGAGTTTAGGGGACACCTGATATTAGATTTGCATTCAGAACGAACATGGCACGATTCATAGCCATGAAACCATTGCGGTACTGAAGTGATGTTCAACAGGTGAAGGGGATCCAGGCAGTCCGAATTGTAGGCCCATATCTCAACACCAAAAATATCCTGACTGCGCCATGCAATGCCCTAGTGTACACATACCCCCCGACATTCCCTCTTCTCAGTATTTCGATCCTTCGCGCCAGGCTATTGCGCCTCCCAATTTACTTATACTCTCCAATGTCCCATCACCAAGCTTTACTGAGCTGAATTTAATCATTCGGGGATCCAAGCCCAGTGTCTTTCTCACATCATCCTGTATCTTGCTGGAGGCATCGTATCTCATGATGAAGTAGTGACCATCGGTGTATTGCGCTTGATGCTTGCGGGTTTTCTTTGGCAGACTCCAGACACCCCAATTTTTCAATCCTCGTATCGTTCCGCCATTTCTTAAGATAAGAGAGCCAGTCGTGCGAGCAATTCTGAGTCCTGTCAGTATCAAGAGCAAAGGGGGAGGTGAAATAAGTTGTACTCTTTGACCTCTGCGAGGTTACCTGGGCGGACCTGCGAATCGTGAGCATCTGAGTGATTTTGGGGAACAAGCTACATACAATTGCGATAAGCTCGTACAACATTTTCCACCTTCATTCGTGGTGTCGCTGATACTGCTCCTGTTGATGAAAGCTATCAAGCATTCGAATTTAGCTCGGAAAAAGCCGCAGCTAGCTACAGTAGATATCCTCACGAAAACAAGCCGTTCTCAAGCTCATCGATACTACAGTAATCAAGTTTTAAATCTCAGGACTTGTCCGAGAATTCCGAAAGAAGTCTCCGTCTCATCAAAATATTTATTAGATTGTTTTTATAATTTTTCTAAGGCGTTCAATTATCCGCATTAAGGAAGACCTTCAGACAGGTGCTCGCGAGTTAAGATTTGGCGCTAAAATGCGGCCGTCTAAAAAAATTAGTGGGAGCACGATTAGGATGTCGATAAGAAAAATATTGAATCAGAACAACAATTTTTCTGCCACTTTGTATCGCGCTCAGAAATACTCGCCTCATATACAGTCATGTCAAAGCGAAGAGCAGAAGATCAAGAAAATGGCGGTGTACCATTGAAAGGCGGGGAGCGGCCAGAGAAGTCGGCTCTCGGGGACGAGGTAGGGGAGTTCGAGGATGAATTCGAGGATGAATATGAGAGTGAGGATGAAATTTTGGAAGCTGGAGTTGATGGCAGACCTGACGCAGAGAGAGAGGCGGATGAGAAAGCTGGTGAGCATATATGGAAGCACATTTGTTACTTGGCGCATAGTTGTGGAACTTTTGCTGATACTATAATAGAAGCTATGGACGTAGACCAGCAGACATTCATAGTTGGCAGAAATAAACTGGAACCTGGTCAGACTTTATCACCGGATTTATCGACATACGAGATGCTTCATGCGCTGAGCACCCCATGGCCGTGCCTTTCCTTTGATATTGTTAGAGACAGCTTGGGCGACAACCGAAAAACATACCCCGCTACGATGTATGCTGTTGCGGGAACCCAGGCGGAAAGTAAACGAGAAAAGGAAAATCAATTGATGGTTATGAAGTTCAGCGGGCTTAGTAGGATGGAGCGGGAGCACGATGACGAGGATTCTTCTGATGATGAGGACGAGGACGCAGACCCGATCCTCGAGTCCGCATCGATACCTTTTACATCAGCTACCAACCGAATTCGTGCCCACCAGACTCCTGCGTCGGACTCGTCTCGACCTCCTACAACTTTGACAGCTTCAATGACAGAAGCAGGCCAAGTTCTCATCCATGATGTTACTCCCCATCTGGCATCGTTTGATACGCCAGGGACCATAATCACACCTCAACAAAATAAACCGTTATCTACTCTTCGAATGCATAAATCTGAAGGTTACGCAGTGGACTGGTCACCCCTTGTATCAACTGGGAAGCTTCTGACTGGAGATAATGACGGAAAGATCTTTGTCACCACAAGAACAGCAGGAGAAGGTTGGGCTACGGACTCTCGTCCATTTATTGGCCACGAAGGAAGTGTTGAAGAATTGCAGTGGAGTCCTTCCGAGCGGAATGTCTTTGCCTCGGCTTCTAGTGATGGAACTATCAAGGTCTGGGATGTACGAAGCAAGAGCAGAACACCAGCTATTAGTGTTCAAATTAGCAATACGGACGTGAATGTGATGTCTTGGTCTCACCAGACCACGCATCTGCTCGCCTCAGGGGCTGATGATGGTGTTTGGGCGGTCTGGGATTTGCGTCAGTGGAAGCCCAATGCTGCCTCGTCTACACCAGCGAAGCCTACACCAGTTGCAAGTTTCAACTTCCACAAGGAACAAATTACTAGTGTGGAATGGCATCCGACGGATGACAGTATCGTAGCAGTTGCTGCTGGTGACGATACTCTGACTTTGTGGGATCTAGCCGTGGAACTTGATGACGAGGAGAGTAAGGATACTGGTGGTGTGACCGAGGTTCCTCCGCAACTGTTGTTCGTCCACTACATGGAGAAAGTGAAGGAGCTGCATTTCCATCCACAGATACCCGGTTGTTTAGTCGGTACTGGAGAGGCTTTCAATGTGTTTAAGACCATCAGCGTTTAGAATGAAACACAACTGGTAGACTCCTCTCGATGATTGTCTCCCAGAATCGACTTGGGGGCCAGAAAAGAATCTTCTTCAAACCACAAGACCTCCGTAATTGGGCCGGTTTTTGAGTCAGGCCAGCAAGTGCCAGCTCGCCGAAATATACGAAGTAGCGTTGGGCTGGTGAAATGTCTCATGCATCAGGCCATTCGTGGACAGAGTTGACCATGTGGAAGAGAGACAAGTCATTGCCTTCAGTCATCGATTTCTCCACAGAAAGGCAAGATCGGAAGTCGCCGGAGTTCTCCAAAGCGCCATGCCATCCCTTCGACCTGACTGCTGGGACAGGCCACGCCGAAAATGCCTCAGTTCAACAGGAGATGAACAGCGGTGGAACAGTCTGGGACATGCTGGGATTGCTAGAAGTTTTTTTTCCAGCTTCCACAGGCATTCCACAAGCATTCGAAAGTTTCGTCGCCTCATCTCCGTACTGAACTCAGAACCCCAGAAAAAACAAGGATCTGTCCCCTCATCTCACATCTCCAACCAGGCTCCGACCGATTAATGCGCATGAGCGGTCGCAGATCAGAGGTGGGGGAGGTGGCACTGGCGACTGGCGACTGGCGAGTCCCCTGAACGTTTTCAGAAAACCGTGCTGCTGGTTCAACTGGTTGCGAGGCCGCACAGCCTTCCACAGGCCTCCAGCGAATTTTTTCGCAGGCAGGGGCGCCAGTCAGCCTCATGGAAACGTAAAAATTTGATCAAAGAAGCAATATGGCGAGTCTGGTCCAATGCAATGCCTAAAAGCGGTAAGCTGCTCATTCGTTGGAGCGTGACAGGACGCGAGCAACACCACGAGACAGCCAATGAGCTGGCACCGCCCGCCGCTGCGCCAATGGGAAGCGCTGCAGACGAAATGCTTTCGAGGCGCTCGTGACCGTCATCTTCTGGCGGATCCAGGGATCTGGATTGGCTAAGTGCGGCCTGCAGGGTTCCCAGCAAAAAACTGTTTCCCCGCAATCAAAGTCCATGGCTGTGGAAGTGCGGGATGAGATGGAGCCAGCCAGGTCTAGTCGGGTGCACTCCGTCTGTTCCACCGTGTTTTGCCCCATTGTTCCATAAGCCTCCTCCTTTCCTCTCTCCTTCGTTCTATCTTCTTGTGTAGATTCACGATCAGGTTGCAAAACACACCTGCCAGAGCTGCACGTACGACCGCACCGATTGCACCCATGAGCGAGCGGGACCAAGTGAAATTCTTCGTGGAGGAGATGAAAACGCCTAACTAATGGGGCTCTGGACGACAAGACGGACCACCATTTCGAGCACACGATCACACGTGAGCATGATACACATCTTTGGCAGCAAAGAGCCCGCGACAGAATCCTTTACTTTCACCTTCTTGGCCGCTTCCTCCTTGAAACTATCCTTCGACTGGCCAAAACTGTCCGCTCCCGTACCACTGAACCGACCCTTCAAGCGACGACGAGCACTGTCCGATGTAGATGGTGAAGGAAAGGAGGGCCGGAAGAAGAGACGTCTACGGTTACACCTCGTTACCTCACGTCTCAGTCGTCCATTTTCTGAACCGGCCTCGAACATCGCCAACCGCGGCCTGAGCAAGATTCCTGTCTGGGGTGCGAAAAACAAAGCACTCGGCAAGAACGTGCTTAGGAAGGCCGCTATCATGAACCGAGTGCGGAGACGCATGGACGCAGCAAAGGATTTCATGCGTCAGGAGCAAGAGAGAAGCAGAGAAAGACTGTCATTGCGAGAGATCATTCTTCAGAAACCTCGATGTCTGGACTTCCCTCTCCCTCCCTCACCACTTGGCTTGTCGAACTATGATGCCTTGGACTTGGACGACGACATCTACAATGAGCACAACGACGACGACGAGGCCGTCGACAAGGTATCCGCCATCTACAGTGACTTCAACATCATGAATCCTACCACCAACAACGACGGGGATGACTATGACTACCTTGATGCGTTAGACGGCATCTCGCCAGAAGACTTGCCAGATACACCGCCTGCACCTCCAGAAGAAAGCATCGCTGAGATGTTATCGAGAGAGGATAGCAGAGGAGAAAGCATCTTTGTACGGGTCAGAGAATGATCGCTCAAGGAGAACTTGAAGGACAGGGGTGTTGTGATATGAAGACTTTTTCTTAATTGGGTAATTCTGCATTGCATAGTACTGGCTCCCATAAAATTGTACGGTCAGGCTGGGTCATCGGTTGGGAAGGAAGGATAAGGTGCATATCTATGGTTGCTGGAGTTTTACGCTGCGGTTGGCTGCAATATCGCACATGGCCTATGAACCATGTGAATCAGATTTATAATCAAATTCTTCAAAACCGTATCTTACCTTGATAGCTTCTGCTCTTTCCAGATTGATATTTCCTCTGTCGATCCTTGAACGCATGTCCTCCATGATGACAGACCGTGATCTCCCATTGACGAAGACGCTAAAGTGACATCAGCACACCTACTTGGTATGAATGACGGAGCAAGGTACACGTATTTGAGACCCGGAAAAGTTTTCTCGTATTCAGCATTCAATTCTCTAAGTTTGATTGCTTCTTCCTCCCCTCCAGTATTGAGTTGAGCTTGTTCAGCCTGTGACTGAGCACTCTCAACTTTCTTTTCGCCGAGTCTTGGATGAGCACCAAGGATCTGATCGAGCCAAGCTGTATCACTTGTAGAAGGGCTCTCCGACAACTCTGTCAACTGGACTCCTATACTGGCGATCAGATCGTTATATGACTCAAATTTCTCCGTATGAAGCAGATCCAGTGACAAGTTACGAAGCCCTTGACAAGGCTCAAACAGAGCATCAAGAATAGAAGAACGCTCCGTAGTAGAGAGCGAAGGGACTCCAGCAATTGGTGGTAAACGAAATCGTGACATCCTTGAGTAAGATCAAAATACGCTTTTTAAGAAATGATAGAATTTGGACGATAGTGATGTCGTTGATAAACTCAAGTCAAGTCTCAAAGATAACCCCCATACCTGCTAGGGCTAAAATAGACTAGCGCCGATATTAGCGTCATAATTTTCAAAGAGCTCGAGGCGCGAAACCCAAGCGGGCAACGTATAGTATTCGACGTGATTGAAGATGTTGTGCTCAAGTAAGTGGCCGTATAATGTTCTCAATTGCTAGATGTACTTACTGATTGCTCTTAGTATCTGGTGAAGCTCCTCAGCATCCTGTTGCTTCTTCGAAGTCAGGTAGGATAGGCAGATCAACGCGTTGCGCAGAGCTCGAGGCTGATAGATTCCAGGAAATGTCTTCGAAAAGCGCTTGATCGAAGCCTACATCACAGAGAACCACAAGGATCCTGTGAATGGAGAAGAATTAGAAGTGACAGATCTGATTGATCTCAAGTCCGCGAAGATAGTAACTCCTCGACCACCAACTCTTACATCTATTCCTTCTCTCCTCTCTACCTTCCAAAACGAATGGGACTCCTTAGCACTCGAATCATTCACATTACGCCAACAGCTTCAGCAAACGAGGCAAGAATTGGCGACGGCTCTGTACCAGCATGATGCAGCAGTTAGGGTTATTGCACGATTGACTAGGGAGCGCGATGAAGCTCGAGTTGCGCTTTCAAAAGTCACGATCGGGGCTGGAGGCGCAAACAATGGGGATGCTATGCAGATTGACAGCGAAGGTCTTCCTGAAGAGCTTGCCGCGAAGGTTGATGCTACGCAAGAGAAGTACGTCTCCAAGCTCATCTTTAATTAACTTCCACTAATAAGATTGAATAGACTTTCCAAAAGCCGCCGAAAGCGACCAGTACCGAAAGAGTGGGCCGATTCAGAAGTTATTGAGAAATTTGGTGTTGCAACTCAATCGGAACCCTTATATCCAGGCTGTACATCTCTTGCCCTTGATGCATCTGGCCAGCTCGCGATTGTAGGCGGGTCTGATGGAGTTGCTGGTGTCTACTCCATCCCTGAAAACAAAGTTCAGCAATCTTTCAAAGCAGGTAGCGCTGTCACAGGTGCAGTCTGGTATGGAACGCAACCTGTAGTTTCTACCTCTTCGGGAGCTGTCAAAGTTTTTGGAGACAATGAGATTACTTTCACCTCACACGCAGGCAGCGCGAATGCTGTGGCAATGCACCCAAGCGGTGATATATTGGCGTCTGTGGGTGTTGATAAAAGCTTTGTTTTCTACGATTTACCAGGAGCCAGAGCTGTTAGTCAAGTCAACACTGATTCAGGTAAGGATCATCCCCCTTCAATCGCCTCCCATACACTGACCATGTTACAGAGCTAACGACAGCTGCCTTCCACCCCGACGGACACTTGTTTGCAGCTGGAGGTGCTGATGGACAAATCAAATTGTTTCACGTGAAAACAGGCGAGAATGCTGCGAGCTTTGAGTTGGGAGGACCTGTCCAGGATATTGCCTTCTCGGAGAATGGTATATGGTTCGCAGCTGTCGCCAAAGGGACCAACAGTATTGTTGTTTTCGATCTCCGAAAGGAAGGGAAGGCCGCAGAGGCGAAAGTCTTGGAAATTGGTGGACAAGTTGACAGCATTCGATGGGATTACACAGGACAATACCTTGCTGCTTCGGGACCAAGGGGTCTCACTATTTCTCAGTACACCAAATCATCGAAGTCATGGTCAGATGTCATCAGCACAGCCGTGCCAGCAACTGCGGTGGAGTGGGGACCAGAAGCAAAGACCTTGATTACTGTCAATAATGATGGGATTGTAACAGTGCTTGGATGAGGCCGGTATATGGAGTTTGGGCTTTGAATTCTCGCCCGTGAAAAAGGAAAATTTGGACAGTCTCTTTGCATGTAGTTCTAGAGAGCAAGCATACCAGGGGTGCTGATGAATTGAAAATGCAAATTTAAGATATAGTTGCTTCTTAGAGACATAATATTGTGGGAATGCGACGATTTGTTTCTTTTGCCTACCAACCTTTCTTTTTTTTTTCGACAAAAGGTATTCGGGATATTTTAGAGTCTAAAACGCAACTTCTTTTGTTATTATGCAAGCGCCTCTGTTGCTATTTGTATCCAGGGACCCAGGTCGTTCCGCGCCTAAAACCCGAGATTCTCCCGCGATCAATGATAACAACTGTTCTTGCTTGACTCTTGTTTCTTTGGTGTTTTGTGCGGCATATTATTATTAGTAATATTATTTTACTCTCAAAAGCAAGCTAGAAGGCAGAAGAGTAAGTCTAGTACTTGGGAAGGCAAACGTCGGGGTTAAAACCTCCAATGTCAAGCGAGGGGCCGCTAAGAGATACTTCTGATCTCACGTTCCGGAGCATCTTCACTGCTGCATAAACAACATCACACTCGAACGTCCACTGCCCTCTTCGGCTCACGTTCGAGCTGAAGTCTCTGCAAGCTGACCGTATCCGGTTCCCAGTTAGTCATTGGGATCCCTCCTTCCTTTGCGCAAGTGTTTGTAATGGACGGATTCCAACCAGAGCGCCAGCGCCACAAGGTAGGAAAGAGACCCACAACCACCATCTTTCTATAGATGATGCTAACGCGATTTCTCCTCGACAGAGAACATTCACTGAAATGGCACATTCTGCAACTCTCTCACCTTCGCCTTTAAGTTTTGGAGACTCAGCCGCCTCCAACTTCTTCGCTCGAGCGCGAGACTCGTCAACGCCTTCTAATAATACCCTGAACGAAATCTTCGAACGACGGCGAACCTCCCACCCTCACAACACTTCCTTACAAAGGACTAGCACAGATATGGCGGAATCATCACAGTCTCAGCGACCTCGACTCGAACACCGACAGTCTCAAACTATTATCGACCTAACGGAGGATGATGAAGTACCCGCCCCTTCATGGGATGACCAGGCCCGCCCTCTAGTTTCTATGCCCCCCCAGCTTGGGAGAAGTGACGCCGTCAGCTTAGGAGACTTTGTCGATTTGACAGAAGACAATGGAGGACCAGATATCATATTCACTGGAGAGAGACAACTTCCCGCTCCCCCTCCGAACCCCGTACGACGACCGCCTCCGAGAAGAGACCAGTCCCCACCCCTCTTTGTCCCAGATCGCCCTCGACATGGACATATCAATCGCGTTTTTGCTACCCCTCATGCCATCGGATATATTACCGGAGCCATACAAAATGCCGCCGCGCGCAGTCTTATCGGGCAATCGCTCTTCGCAGAGCACATGCATATATTACACCATGATCACGTCCAGGCGATGCCAGGCGCCATGAACTATCAGCATGCAGCATTTGCAGAGCGAAAGCCTGATCATATTGCTCCACCTGCCGTCCCACGTGGATTCACTAGGTCGCCAACTGATACGGATCTTGTTATCTGCCCCAGCTGTGAGGAGGAGTTGGTACATCATAAGGATGCCGAAGAGCCAGTATTGAAGAAGGGTGGCAAGGCACCTTCTCGTAAGGATATGGAGGAACATCCGTTCTGGGTTGTTAAGGAGTGTGGTCACGTATGTTGCCTTGTTGTTAGTCAAATGCGTACGCTAATGTCTCTTAGGTTTACTGCAACAAATGCTACCAGTTACGGCAGACCGTGGCTAAAAATCCGTCGTTAAAGTTCCGCGAGGTAGAGAGGAAGACCAGTAGGAAGGGCCCCAAGGTTATTACATGTGCGGTCGAAGACTGCAATAGTGACGTGAAAAGCAAGGAGAAATGGGTCGGTGTCTTTCTATAATGGCCTTTTGGTAGAGGGACAAACCGCACACCTTCTCTCATGCCAGACCTCTCTGCCAACAGTACATAAGTTTGCATCACTGCGGTCAACGTTTTCATGATATTGCATTGCATGGATTAAGCATGGAGTCTTCAGCATGGCGTACAACGGGAACTCTAGGATGCAGTTATGAATGTGCATCATTGCCTATGGCGTTGGGACGGCGATTTTGCAGAATGGGAGGCATCAAATGATACCATTTCAGGGTGTGGTGTATGATGTTGTAAGTAATGAAAAGTCTCAGCAATGGACAATTATTCCTTGATATGCTTTCAAGTTGACATTCGTCTCTTCAATGCTTCTCAGTCCTGGTGGACTCCTAAATCCTCTGTATTAGGATAGAGAGGGTGCTTCAGGACACGATAATACTACCTTCTTTGCTTTCAATTGGGAGATATTCGTCTGAAAAATAGTGCGAGCGGCTTCAGTCACAACTACACAGCGTACCCGACGGTGTCGGTTCAGAAATGTCTAATTTTACTTCTGTTTTCGTTCGCTGTAGACTATTGGCGGACATTACCGAAGTTTCGACGCCAGCACAGTTCCTTCCAAAAATACACAGAATTTGCTACTTCAGAGAACACAAAATCAGACGACCAAAAATCGTACATTATGCTTGTAAGTTTGTGAGCTTGCAGGATTCGATATGGTTGGCCTTCATTCCAGTCCAGTGATCGGGAGGTTTCTAAGCACAGATCCTTCCTCGACGGGCTATACTGTCTTATTGTTGCCCACCCTCGTACCTCCCTCTTTCGTTAGCAGTGTTTATTGCTTTCGAGCATTTCTTACAACCTTCGCCAATAGCTTTCATCGTCCAAGAAATTACTCATCGGTATATCAGATCCTCATTCCGTATTGATACCATTAATATTCTGGCACTCGGCACTATAGGCCCATCTCGCAGGAATATTCGATACGAGGTTATCAAGAAACACGTTCAGAAAGTGCTTGCCATTCATCCTGTTTCTCGCCGGTTCAGTGCCTAAGCACCCGCGAAATGGCTGCTCAAAATCTCCACGGACAGCCCTATTACGGTAACAACATGGGCGTCCATATCGGTCAGATTCAAACCAATAGCACAAACACAACTCTAAACTTCGGCAGCACCATGGATAATGGTCAAGTACAAGAGCTTAGCAGACTTAGGTTGGAGCTGCAAGAAGCCTTGGGCAGAGAGGCATCGTATGCTAAACTTCTCAGAGAGAGTGAGGAGCGCTTGCAAGCATCCGCCAATGGCATGCAGAGAGGATATCACCAGCCTTCTGAACAGAACCAACAAAGCGATCCTACGTTGGAAGGACAGCCTCCAATGTATTCCTCTGAGGTGAGTTTTGTCCTTGGAGACTTTTTTTTCTATCTTCCTCAGATATCCCAAAGATTTCTTGGCAATACGCCTTTACTTCTTTGCATTTGCCAACAGCTATATGCTGACTTTGCATATTCAATACTAGTGCCACGGGCTCTATCATGAGCCCCTCCACAAACAGCAACAAGAGAGCGATGATTGTACTCTCCAGTATCAAAAACACCACATTGAGAATATCGATAATTCATGGAATTCTGTCATGGAAGTCGGTGGGCAAATTTCGACGGTCGAGTACATCGGTCAGGCCCAAGATATTGGGGAAGAACCGGTGATATACTCGACCAAATCGATATTTAAGGAAGAGTCACTAAACACGCCAAAGTCTATTTTTCGGACTGGTCATTTCACCAATTATCACAGGCAACCATTGAAGCAACACAGGGCCAATATCAGAACCTTCAATTCATTGAAACCTATTCGAAAATTCTACCTCAAAGTCTTCGCTATAGATGACCAGATCGGAAATAGCCTTTCTAGATTCAGGCAATGGAGCGAGCGACGCCGGGGTGCCAAGAGATGCATTGCTGAATTGGACGCACAAGGACGATCCATTTCTTTCTCCTACGTCTCTGGAAAGAATTCAAATTTGCTGTCATCCTGGTGGTTTCCCAAGATCGACGCAAACAATGTCCAACGGATTGTCCATGATTCTTATTCTTCCTCGTTGAAGATTGAATGGAATTCAGGACGAACATTGTATGCTCGGTTTCGTCCGAGTCATTACAAAAGTTTCTGTCAAGTTCTCAGACTGTGGGATAGTGCAAAGCTGAAATATGAGCATGCAGACAAGGTAACACTTACAATTCGAACGCTTAGAGTTATGAAGTATAGCTAATCATCTCCAGGACCTTTCGAGCTGGGCTGCGAGTCTCAAGAAGAAAACTTATTCTAGATGTGTTGAGTAGTAGGTTATGATATCTGCTGTTCTAGACTATGAGTAAGCCAAACATGCTTTTCTCGTCCGCAGATTGTCAGAAAGCTCCGGGTCAAAAGAGTTTTGGAGCAGAAGTAGGTAGGCAACGTCGCTAAATAGCTAGTGTGCATACTCTCGTTGGTTTCAAAACTACAACAAGTATTACTTGCTGAAAGAACTTGTCTCGGTTGGTATAGTCTCGAAAACGCGCTACCTTTGTATTCAGCTGTCAGAGTAAACAAACATTTTCCTTCTCGTTTGCTGCTTCCGTTTTAGTACAAGTCTAAAATTAAAGTCGTCACTAAAGGTAAACAAGGTCTGTCCTCGCGCTCTGCGGTTTCCCTCGCCGGCACTAAATCCTTTGAGGTGAACTTGAAGAAAGCCGAGCCGTTCCTGAGCTATCCCAACTCGCCAACCTTAACGGACAACAACTTTCTAGGTTGTCCAAGACACGTATGGCCATGGACAACCAACGGTTCAACGCGTACAAAAGACTCGAGGAAGAGGTCAGAGTAGTTGAAGCGCGTCGCGAACAAGAAGATCGTGACTTGAGTGCAAAATTCGACCAAGAGCAGGCGAAGCTCGAGCTGCTGAAAGAGACCAAGATTCGTGGTGTCCAGGATGATGCGCTGGCAGCATTGAAAGATTTCAAAGACGAAAAGGCAGCAGAGACGGCAACTCTGAAAGCTCGGCACGAGAAAGAGCTCAAAGAATTACAGGAGAGGCACAGGAAGGAGCTAGAGGCCATAACAAAAGACGAAGATGGAGCTATTCGCAGTCTGGAAGAGAAGAATCGACTGGCTTTGCAGAACATAGCCGATGTCTTCAAGTCTAAGGCAGATGAGCTCATTTCCAAGAACAAGAGAGATAAAAGTGATCTCAAGATTCTAAGGGACGCTGAGGATGCCAGGAAGAAAAATGAGCTGTTCCAGGTACGATTACGCGTTGCATCCGGACAAAGCCTCGGCCTTGAGGCCGACAACAGGCATGGAAGGACACAGTTTACGATGTATGTTTCGTCCAAGGGAGTTGCCAGCTAACAGCAAACAGGTCGTGAGGGAACAAAGTCATTTTGCGGAGGATTCCACCAGACAACAAGCATTACAAGCACCCCAGCCCGCAGTGCTTTCAGGACGTCCGGGGGCCAATTCACCGGAGTATAGAGCAGGACCGGAGTGGGAGGCAGGACGATCCAGAGTATCACCACCAAGACGCACAAGAGAGATATCCCCATGGCGTCAAAGGGACAGGTCTCCAAGACACAGAGCCAGATCACCGATCCGATATAGAGCTGAGAGGCATAATTCTGACACATGGCGTCCATCTTATTATGGTTCTTCACCAGAATACGATGATTTAGTTCATTACCCACCACCTATGTACCCGTACCCACGTCCTCCCAGCCCAAGAAGAGATTATTTCAATGATCGTTTGCCCGTACGTTCTCGATCTCCGTCACAGACTACTCGGTCATCTTACACCGGCCCGCCTTCTGGCCCGCGGAACTGGAACAATGGTAGCAAACGTGGACGAGCTGACCGAACTCCAAGCCCACCTTCAACCACGAACCAGGATCTACCGCCATCTATCCCCACAGGGCCTCGAGCCGATAGTTTTAGAAATAAGAGAGCCCGCCAGGACAATAGTAACCAACAAGCACCACCAATTAGGTCAGCTGGCACGGATAACAAGGCTTCTGGTGCGCGCAATGCAAATAAGACACCCGTGCAGCCAAGGAAGACGAGTGGAGGAGCCGCACCTACTAATTCTACAAATGCAGCACCCCATCCGAATCTACCAAATAAACCCCCAATAGGAAATCCAACAGTCGCTTCACAGTCGAAGCCGCAGCCTGCACTTGCAGCCAAAGATGGCCCTTCAGCAACGTCATCAAATGCCATAACCACCCCACAGAAGCTACAGGCCAACAGAACCAAGCCGGATCAACAGAAAGAGACTAACATCAAGCCAGTCGGCAGGTTTGTAGCTACGCAACCATCACTAAGCTCGACATCCGCTTCTCAGTCCCTAACTCACTTCCCCGTGCAACGCGTCAAGTACACCAACAGCAGCGGCCATCTCTACGAATGGACCGCCTCTTCTCCTCCCCTTCCTCCCAAATCTGGGGAATTGCGTCTGGTAGGTCAAACATACAAAGGCTTCGTGCCGAAGAAAGACATAGGGTTCCCCGCTGGGTGGTCTATCTTGCCTAATACCATTGCGCGAGTGCAATATTGGAAATCGCATGCGGTGATTAAGGTTACGAAGTTGAAAGGGGAGGATGTGGGACCGCCGGAGTTGTGGGTGGAGTTTAGAGGAGGTGCTATGATTGGGAAGAGAGAGGTGCTGAATGCGTGGTTGAAGAGCTTTAAGGATGGGTGGTTGTTGAATAAGTGTTATCCGGAAGAGATGGGGGAGGTGGATGTCAATCCGATGGATGAGGTGAGAGCGGGGTCGGCGAAGAAGGGATAGAGTAGAGGGTTGTGGATAAGGGGAGATAGAGAGATGGACTTGATGCATGGGAAAGCTGAGAGCTGAGTGGGTTGGGCATGATGATTGTGTTTGTAAGGATATTTGTGGAGAGTCTGGAGATTTTGTGGGAAGGAGAGTGGTTGGAGATGAATGAACGGCAACCTTGAGGTGTGTCTTCAGCCTTGGATCGTTCTCTCGATTTCCCGCGGGGACTATGTGGCTTTTGAAGGCATATTGCAGCGGTGTCTATGCGAAGAGACGAGAGAAACACAGCATAGAGAATAACACCAAAAACTAGAAAAACGACTGTAGTATGTGAACTCAGAGCAGGAACATAAAATGATCTCTACCAGGCACTAAATAACCTACTCCAAAACTCCGTCCTATTCCAATTATATACAAGTATCCTCTATTTTCCTTTTCTTTCCAACCCCAACGCCAACGCCTATTCAAAATGCATAGCCAACCCTCACATCACATCCAAAATCACAACTTCGCAAACACCGTCCCCACAATCCCACTCCCCTCCACCAACGTACTCTTCTCCCGCACCCAAGCACTCAACCCCCTCCTCCCATTCTCCACTCCCACCCCACTCATCTTCCACCCACCCACGCTCATCTCCGCCGGACTCTCTCCCCACGTATTCAACCACGTGATGCCCGCCTCCAACTTCCCAATCACCTCATGACACCGATTAACATCCTTCCCAAAAACGCCCGCCGCGAGCCCGAGCTGCGTGTTATTTGCACGGGCTACAGCTTCGTCGATAGTGTCGTAGGTAAGGATGCACATGACCGGGCCGAAGATTTCTTCGGTTGTGATCTTCATGTTGTCTTTGCAATCGGTGAAGATGGTGGGTTGGACCCAGAAGCCGTTCTCGCAGCCCCGTGGGATCTGGGAGGGGGTTGAGGCCCCGCCGCCGTGGAGGAGCGTGGCTTTGTCGGTGGAGATGCCGTGCGTGATGTACGAGAGGACTTTCTTGTAGTGCGTTTCTGAGACCAGGGGGCCGAAATTACTGTTTGGATCCATGGGGTCGAGGGAGCGGATGTAGGGCATCTTTTGTAGAAGGGCTTTCTCGAAAGAGGATAACATGCTTCGGGGGACGAAGACTCGGGTTCCGTTCGTGCAGACTTGGCCGGTGGAGTAGAAGTTCGCCATCATGGCGCCGGCTACTGCGGACTCGATGTCGGCGTCTGGGAGGATGATGAGGGGGCTCTTGCCGCCGAGTTCCATGGTCACGTATTTCATGCCGCCGGCGGCGGAGGCGGCGACTTTTTGCCCAGTTGAGACTTGACCGGTGAAACTCACTTTGGCGATTCCTGGGTGTTGCGTCAAGTAGCCACCTACTGCTCCATCGCCGTGCACGATGTTGAATACGCCTGGAGGGACACCGGCTTCGGTGAAGATCCCAGCGAGGATTTGGCCGTGGAGAGGCGTCACTTCGGATGGTTTGTAGACCATGCAGTTTCCTGCTGCGAGGCACGGCGCGGATTTCCATAACGCGATCTGGATGGGATAGTTCCAGGCTCCGATGCCAGCACAGACTCCCAAGGCTTCTTTCTTGGTGTAGAGCCAGGCATCTGGTCTGAGTTGCGTGGTCTCGCCGTTGAGCCCGCCGCTGGCGACGAGGTTGGCGAAATACTCGAGTACGTCGGCTCCCGTGACGACGTCGACAGTGCTGGTTTCTGAGAAAGGCTTGCCAGTGTCGTGTGTCTCTATCTTGGCTATCTCGTCATTTCGAGAGCGGAGAAGCTGTACGGCTTTCAAGAGAATCCGTGATCGGATAACAGGAGGTGTTTGGGACCATGATGGGAATGCTTTCTTGGCTGAAGCTATGGCTGCATCGATATCTGCTGGAGCTGCTGTGTGTACCACAGCCAAAGGCTTGGCTGTGGAGGGGTCGACGGTCTGAAAAGTCTTGCCGGAAGTGGCCTTCTGGACTTTGCCGTCGAAGTACAGATGCTGAGCGGGGTACGAGGATAAAGTCATGATGGTCTGATGTTTTCAGGGCTATGGTGTTATGCTGGGTTGAAATATGGCAATTATTAGTCTTGAAGCAAAAAAAAGATATGAGATACGTTAGGCCGTACGTCAGGTACCGCCTCGAAGTGGGGTAGGATTATGTATGATCCGAGTAATCTGATCCGGAGCTTCAAAACCTCGAAAGACGGGTTTGTCTACCGGGACGGGTATCGGATCCCAGCACACGATTCGGCTCGTGCAGACGGTGGCTCTTCGTATCCACCTTTATATCTGCCTAACAAGGAAGAATTTGGGACCAGATCCAGAGGTCACGCAATTATTATCTGGTCCCTTGGATCCCTTAGTCCCTTGGACTACCCTGCATTCTCGTTAGCGCGGGGCTGGCCGCAAATGGTGCAGATCAGATTGCTCAGATTTTCTGGAAAACTTCTCTCTGTTTGGTGTGGTACTATCTTGACTGGCGTTGGCCTAAGGCCCATCGTCGAGTTCCCAGTGGTCGATCGAGCAATGAGTGGAGCGGAATGGATCGGTACCCCGGTCCCTCTCTTTGACACTAGACGACATCACGAAAAAAATTCCATCAGGGTTAGGTAATCCAAGTAATCCTACTGCCGTTCCTAACCAACAAGATTCGCCTCAGATGTGTTGCTATGAAGAAAAGACCAGAAAAAAAGCTGTGGCAGGCCTGTACCAGGTACCAGATTGACTTCGGCGATATCTCGTATCACAAACTATCACAAACTATCACAAAGGCTCCTTCACCGTCTGATGATCCGAGAAACGCAAAGGACATCCTCCATCCTTCTACCTTTCTTAAGCAAGAAGGTACAACCGACCATCCTCGTCTACTTAGCTTCCCCACACGCCTGACCCTGACTCTGATCTCGATAAAGCTCTCCCAACTGCTGCTATCTTTCTTATCCTTATCGGAGAAAGTGGAGAACAAAGCCTGCAAAAATTATATACAGGTCTAGAAACTCGGATACTGAGACTATACGAACCAAGTGCTCCCATCTTGGACGACGTCCCTAAGTCAAGTCAAGCCAAGTATTCAACATGACTACAGATCTCCTCTCCTCTTCTCAAGTCAAGGACTTTGACTATGTCATTGTCGGTGGTGGCACAGCTGGCTGTGTCATTGCGAGCAGATTGTCTGAGTATCTTCCACATAAGAAGGTTCTTATGATCGAGGCAGGCCCAAGCGACTTCAACGATGACAGGGTGTTGAAGCTCAAGGAATGGCTTAGCTTGCTAGGAGGTGACCTGGACTACGACTATGGCACCGTAGAACAACCCAATGGTAGGGAAGAAAGCTCTAAGCAGTCAGAATATGTGCTGATAGCTCTCAGGTAATTCACATATTCGACATTCGCGTGCTAAAGTGCTTGGAGGTTGTTCATCACACAACACTCTGATCTCCTTCCGGCCCTTCGAATATGACTGCCAGATCTGGGAGAGTATGGGTTGCAAAGGCTGGAATTTCAAGACCATGATGCGCCTCATAGACAACCTCCGCAACCAGATCCAGCCAGTGCACCCCCGCCACCGCAACCAAGTATGCAAAGACTGGATAGAGTCCTGCTCCACCGCCATGAACATCCCCGTTCTCAAAGATTTTAACAAGGAGATCAAAGAGACGGGTAGTTTGCAGCAAGGAGTAGGCTTCTTCTCTATTGCCTACAACCCAGATGACGGCAACCGCAGCTCTGCTTCAGTAGCGTACATCCATCCTATCCTACGCGGCGAAGAAAAGCGTCCCAACCTCACTATCCTCACCAACGCTTGGGTAAGCAAGATCAATGTCTCGAACAAGACCGTGACAGGCGTGAACATCACCTTGAAAAGCGGCACCAAACTCACCATTACCCCGAAAACCGAAACTATCCTCTGTGCTGGAGCAGTCGACACTTGCCGCCTCATGCTCCTCTCAGGAATTGGTCCCTCCAAACAACTCTCCTCACTCTCCATCCCCGTCGTCCACGATTTACCAGGCGTAGGAGAGAATCTCCTCGACCACCCCGAAAGCATCATAATGTGGGAACTCAATGCTCCCATCCCACCGCAAACCACCATGGACTCCGACGCCGGCATCTTCCTCCGTCGCGAACTCCCCAACGCCGCAGTATCCAACACAGATCCATTCCTAAACCCCAAGCAGCTACCTGACGGAACCATCGCCGACATCATGATGCACTGCTACCAGATCCCCTTCTGCCTCAACACCGCCCGCTTAGGATACGAGGCTCCCCTGAACGCATTCTGCATGACGCCCAACATCCCACGGCCCCGATCTCGGGGAAGAATATACCTCACCTCCTCCGATCCCAACATCAAGCCCGCGCTCGACTTCAGATACTTCACGGACCCCTCCGGCTACGACGCCGCAACGCTCGTCGCGGGCCTAAAAGCCGCTCGAGCCATCGCCAAAACAGCCCCCTTCAGCACCTGGCTGAAGAAAGAAGTCGCTCCCGGACCGAAGATCCAGACCGACGAGGAACTATCCGAGTATGGGAGAAGGGTGGCACATACGGTGTACCACCCAGCGGGCACGACGAAGATGGGTGCGGGGGATGATCAGATGGCGGTTGTGGATCCGGAATTGAGGGTTAGGGGGTTGAAGGGGGTGAGGATTGCGGATGCGGGCGTGTTTCCGGCTATGACGACGGTTAATCCGATGTTGACGGTGCTGGCGGTGGGGGAGAGGGCGGCGGAGTTGATTGCGAAGGAGGCGGGGTGGAGCGGGGATGCGAGGGCGAGGTTGTAGGTTGTGGTTTGGTTCTTTGGTGGAGTTGGTAGGAGAGGGATAACGTGGTCAAAGTATCGTGTTACGTTCTATGCTAAGGACGAGGAAGAGAAATACCTCGCCCTCGGATCACAGCGAATCTTTCAAAGACGGACACGGACTCTCGTAGTAGATGAAGAATCTCGCCTTTATATAGAGACTAGGAAAAGGAAAAGAAAAAGAAAAAGGAGAGGAGGCTACCGATGAGATTATTGCCTGGAGGCTAGATTGGAGCTTTTGGAGCGAGGCAGGCATTCTTTGGATTAGACTGGATGGGAGTAGGTAGATATCTCTAGATTTCACCAGAGTGTTTACTAGTTGACAGGAGAAAAGTTAGCTGTTTATATATTATTTATATATACATCGGACTAGGGAAATGTTCGTACTTTTGGTATTTTCCGCATTAGACATGATAGTTATCATCTCAAGCCTGACTTCAAACTTGCAAGGAGATACGCTCCCACACTAGGAATCAACCAACCAACTCTAACCTTGCCAAGGATTTTCATCACCTTCACACCACATGCCACAGTGATGAGCCTCAGCATATTCGAAGGGAATCTTATTAGTTTAATAGTCAAGGGTGTTATGTCCATACAATGCATACTCCACGCAGTCATTCCTAACGCCGTAGCCCGTTCGCTCACTCATTCATACCCAACATCTGCTATTCCATCCAAGTACAATATGTATGTACAGACACTTCTCCAATACTCTGCCATACGAACGCCGGTCCCAATTCAATTAAAGTCAAGCAAAGCCACCAAAAACCCACGCTATGCAATGAATGCCTCATCTCGCTTTTCTCCAACCGCTTCCGGTCCTCTAATCCTAAACGCAAAAAACGCAGCAACGAATTCAAGCTTTTGTGGATTGGGTTTAGTAGGCAAAACCACCGTAGTTGGAGTTTCGGGCTTGTTGGGGGTGGTTGTACATCGTGCCGGAGTAATCTGTGTCTTGGTAGATGGTGTTTCGACGGTCGTCTTCGGGGAGCAGTTCCTTGACCTCCCAGTTGTTGAGTTTGGTGCCGACTGAGAATTCGAGATCTTCGCGGGTGATGGAGTCCCAATACTATGCAATTCGTTAGCAATTGTCAATCCTCGCAAGAAGCAGATAGGGACTGACCTTGTAGACCATCATGACACCCAAGAGGTTGCAAATTGTGGCAAAGAAAAGCCCGTCGAGGTAGTGCTGGACAGCATTGCAGATTGTGTTGCTAAAGGCATACAGGATGACCTGTCCGATGATGAAAAAGAAGGCTCCGAATGCGAGATCCCCGAGTGGCCAGCGTTCCTGCAAGGTGTTGACTACAAGAATGATTTGCATAATGAAGTAGATCAGAAGTTCGATCCCGGAGACCAGGTACAGCATCACAAAAAGGCCAATCGTTTTTGTGGGACCAAGACCAGCCCATGACTTGAATGTCGCTAGTGAGACCAAGCCCGTAATGATGAACATAGCAAAGCTGACTGTGCGCAGGAGCCAGACCGATATCGTGGTGCCATCCTCGTATAATTGGAATCCCACGAATCCATTGATGAGAAGACACACGCAGAGTGCTGAGACGAGACCACTTTGAGCTGCAGCAAAATAAGGGTATGCAGCACTTCCGGGAGGAACCACACCAGAGTCGAGGATCAGCGATACAAAGGTCAACAGCATGTAGATGTAGAAAAAGAAGGTTATTTCCTTGCGACCTATTTATAGAAACATCAGTTCCAGAATTCCAAAACGTCAAAAACCGGATGAATTGAAGGAATGAAGTGCAGCATACCAACAGCTGTGAACTTGCTTCGGACGTGCAAGATCATGATTACAGTCATGATGAGTGCGACAATGTGCATGAATGAGGCTGCGCCCTGGAATATGATGGTGTTGGCCAACTCGATGTTTCGCGCATAGCAGTCTGCTTCAATTCCGTGCGAACCAGCAATGTGCGAAATGGCGCCCACGAGAGAGCATAATGGCACCGAGACTTGCTCGCAGATCGTATTGAAGTCTCCAAACCCCATCTTGACCTCCTATTTGTGTACTGTAGCGATATTTTTGAATTGATGTTGTTGCAGCGGCTGAGCCCTGGCCTGAGGGATGTGGTCGCGCGCCTCGATTTCAGGAATGTTGCGATAGCGAATGTGATAATAGCGATCGTAATGCTCCTTCTACCAAGTGAATGGAGGCGGAGATGCTGTTGGGGTTTGGAAAGAGCAAGTTGAATGTAGTTGAAAAGGAGAGGCTCTAAACAAACAGGTCTCGTACACCAGGCTTGGCAGATCGCCGTTACCCCCGAAACCAAAGGCTAGCGGGTTTTTGCAACACGAGATTGAAGTCAGGTGATCCTGGCAATACAAACGGCATTTGTACGTTCTTATATCTATCAAGACAGAGCCCTAAAAGATTGCCATCAATATCTAATATTCATTGCTCCTGGTCGGGAACGACCAAAGGTAAAATACTTATATCACGTGAAAGTCGCATTATCACGTGTGTTCCTGAGACGTTTGAATTTATATGACATCCAGAGGCAGGATGTTAGTTGCTGGAGTAGCTCTGAGTCGATAACCCCTGGCCGATCGATCTACAAGTAACCAGAAGTGACATATCTGATGTGTACCCTACCAATCTAACACCAATGAATATTCTATATTGTGCACTTATTTAGGTCTTCCATATGAAGTACATCGGCACGCCGTATTGAAGCTCAGACTCACCGGAGATAAACGCATCGAGATGAAAGGAACCGGCGTCCAGCATCCTGATTGCAAGTAATCGTCGCCCAGCTATATGGAAAGCTTAGAATCTATTACTATTACCTGCACATGCCAAAACGGCAAGACTTGTTGCGCACGCTCGATACCATGTATCCCGAGACAGGTCGAATGAGGACTTTATGAGATATGCGGGACTAAGCAGATTGTGCTTCAGGCAAGTATCTTGACGAAACGAAGCTTGGAAACACATGCGCAACATTGGGTCAGCTGGAGGTATGTTGCAAGCGACAGAACAGCTTGGTCGATATCCACTGCCATTCCAGTATACGATCCACTCATGATAACTTCTAGCCTGCAGATCAGCCTCTCGAGATTTTTCGAGACAAGAAACGGTGTGCATCCCACGCCCGAGCTGAAGGCATAAGGAAACATGTGGCGGGACAGGCGCCAGTTAATTCAAACATCACTTGATAGCTGGGAAGTGCCTTGATGTTTGGGGAGCTTTTCCCGTGGCCTTTGAGCAGTAACAATATGAGGGGTTGAGAAAGCGGGAGTTTGCATTGAATGAATGCAATATAAACAAGGGGGTTGGCATAGCAGGTCGCCTACTGCAGAAGCCTGCCAGGTTACGTTCTCCAGTGAGATCTGTAAGAATCTCGTAAGAGAGAAATCGCTGATCAGTCAACTCGATATTGGTAGGAGCAATAAAAAAGATGAGCTCTGTTTGCATCCCGACTTCTAGCGTGTCTGCCCAGTGTTTCAATACCATGTTGGCAAGCCTCGGTGACATGCTCAATGGAGCAGCATAATTTGTTATCGTGCAACACGAACAAGAGGAGGCAAAGTCGGGCACTTTTCAAGAAAGGGAAAACAAGAAAGACGGAGCATTGCCAGCAAATCATCTCTTACCGTTGAGACGTCGGATTGTGCGGACGGAGGGCCTTGGGAACAAGCATATCGGCATAGGCTGCATGCGACGTTGAACGAACACGGCTGACACTCGTGCAGTTATTTCGTGCTGAGTTCGTGCTCCTGACGTGGACTCTTTGAAAGTACTGTACAGCCACGGAGATCGCATGACCGGAGGGTGGGCACAAATGGGATCTATTGGAAAGAGTCTCAGATGGATGTCGAGATCCTTTCTGTGGGTTCGTATGAGGTTGGTGACTTTTGCCGGATAGACAGCTGAGGGCACACTTGATCCGAGACCAGTTGTTCTTCGCCGTTCCAGGCATCCGCGTCGATTTCAGCGATGGCGTCTGTACGAACGAGCATGGTAACACTCCGGTAGAGCGGTGTTCAGATTTCACCACGAATAGATGATCTCGACCCTGGTGGATGAAGATGAGGGGTGGAAAGTGGGAGAGGAGATCGGAACTCTTGGCTCGAACGTCGGGCGGCCTCCGGATGGCAAGAAAGGGGTCCGCCAAACGAGTCATCAAAACGCCCATTTACAGTATTGTACACGACGTCAAAACCCATCTATTCTTATTCCGGCACCTGGAGTTTCGCGTGCCTTTGACCTAAACGCTGCAACTTGTGCAAGATAGTCTAGCTCGGAGTAAGATTTGAATTTGAGATTGAGGGAGTTGCGTTTGGTCTGCATGGCATCCTTGGATTATTGCCTTCCTCCTGCCCATCCTGGCCGGCAACGTCTCCTCATTTGTCCCGTGCCCAAAGGCTGAAGCTCCAAGCAGCTCCCAGCTTACCGTGTCACGAAGTTCGAGATACCACGCGCTAATCAACGGCGTTTGTGGTTGTGGCGCTCTGCGTGGTGGTGGAGACTGCAGGGCATCCAGCTCTTTCGGCCACACCACCGCGCAAGTGCTTTGTCATTGGCATGTACAAAGTTTCGACGCGAGACACCGGATGAGGAACACTGGCGGTGGCATCATACTATCTATCATAGATCGCGGATGATCTGGCATACCGACTGGGGCCGATCGAGTGCACGATGGTACGAGGCACCGGGCAGCGTAGGCATGGACTGGACTGGACTGTACAGGTCCTAGATAGTACAGTACAGTACGAAGCACACTTGGTGCCTCGTATACAGACGTTGACAAATATTGTTGCCGGCAACGCACAACCAGATCGGCCCCTGAGTCTTCTATTTGGGGGTGATTCAAGGAAGCAAGGTGAACTTCGGATATTGGAGATGCAAGTGAGCCGAAACCAACAGGAGCCCAAGGCCCATGGACGATGGACGATGGACGATGGATCAAAGAGATGATCCAAATTGGCGCGTTTGGAGCTGCGCTGCGCCGTACGAAGTAGACACTACTGCGGCCCGGACGTGAGGTTGTGAAGACGTTGGCTGCTTAACGTGATACGTTCCAGTGTGGCTGTCGGCGTTGATGAGCCTCCTGAGTCCTGGCAGGCTGGCAGCCCCTGTCCCAGACTCGTCGCTCCTCCTCAGCGGTCGAAATCCAGCATTTTTTCCTGGGCAGCCAGTGCCAGTGTGGCCAGCCACACGCACGCAGCTGAGGGCGGCGAGGGCCTGAGGGTCGCATGATGCGCTGGATGAGACTGGCGGGTGAACCGTGGACCGCGGTTGACGATCAAATCAAGCCAGAGAGCGAGCAGCGAGCAGCGAGAGATTCAGAGCAGCAGAGAGGGCTGGCCGCTCCTGGCTCCTGGCTCCTGGCATCCTGCTGAAGTGAGTGTGGACGTGGATGTGGATGTGGATGTGGATGGAAGTTGCCTTGATTCCGGTCCAGGTCAAGATCCCGAGCCAACGGCACAGCGGGATAGTGCCTTTCCAGGTCATCATCGTCAGCGCCCACGACAGAAACGAAAGGTTGACGAGGCGGCGGCATGCGATCCGCGACTGCAAGCATGCTCAACAACTTGCACGCGTGCACGCCGACGGTATGGACGATGGATTATGACCATGCGGCTTCTCATATTACCTTACCAGGCGGGCAGGAGAGATGGGAAAACGAAAACGACAGTTACTGGACCGTTCTGACTCAGACGACCAGTGCGGGAGGGAGGTCGGTCTTCGAATTGAGGACCGTGGACCGTGATGCCATCCCATCGAGCATCTCGCATCCCCATTCCCATCAGCGTGCGGCCGCGATAGAGGCGCCCCTCGGTGTGCTACAGCTCGCACCCTCGATGGCTGTTGCTGTTGCTGTCGCTCACCGCCTATCGAGACTTTTTGGGACGCCAGCCTCGCCGACTCGGTGTGTTTCTGCCGGTCTCTGGGAGAATACCTTTTTGTGATATCCTCGAACAAACAACGTTCGTGACTCAGGACTCAGGAGCCTAGTGGTACACCTCATATTATGCATTGCAACTCGGTCTCACGCATCATGCGATGCTCTGGCAACAAACCGCCGCTTCCTGCGATACGCATCGGCGATCAGGAGAGCTGGAAGCTGGATAGCAGCGAAAGTTTCATCACTTGGATCTCTATCAGAAGGCGCCGGTACTGTACTCTCATCCCACCACTATCGCCACGGTCTTCTTTGCTAGGTTGACGGTCCCGCTCCACGAAACGGGCCCCGGCAAAGTAAAACTTTGATGGTCAGGTCCTAACCATCTTATGCCTTTCGCCTTACCAAACGTAGGAACCAACTCCATGGCGTCTGGATCGCCAATGTGTTTTATGCACCACGTCCTCATCCTCATCACGGCAGCTAATTGTACCAGCAACCAGTGGACATGCAGTGGCCAAGATCCCCGAAGGCACCGGTAAAGATTGGATGTGACGGTCATCAACCAATTCTGGAGATTGACAGCCTGGTATCTGGCGACTTCGACGCCCAAAGGATCACTCTCACTTGGAAGTTGGTGCGCTTGACGGTTGACCTCAGACTGCAGAACTCTTAGACCCCTACGAAGTAGACTTCCACGATTGAGCCTGGCGCTTCAAGCCTTCAACACTAAATTTGGGGCGAATGACATGCTGCTAACATGCGCTTCATGGAAAAGAAACCATGGGCCTAGAAAAGCTACTTCGTAAGAAGTACGAAAACCGTGATGAGGGGCGTCTTGGGAAAGATTATTTTCACTCACCCCACCAGATGGTTATTCCCTCCTTGGCCCATTGCAGCATAGCGCCCCCCTTCTTCTCCACCTTCGTTTTTGGTCCTGCAAGCCCGCAAATAGATATCACGAGGGACTACTTTCCAAACCGTTCCGCGCAGCGATTGCGATTACGATCAGCCGGATGAAGTCGAAACATCGCGAAGAACATGATCATTGATTGGCCACCCAAGCCGCAGCCAGCGTTCATCGACATCATTTCGAGGCGTCGCTTGGACGTTGATTTGCTTCTATTTCCACCGACCGACGGCTAATAAGTTTGAGAACCCACATGAAGTTCGGAAAGGTATGACCCCCAAGCAAAAAGTGTATCGACTACAACCGCTCTTAGAACGCATCTCCGATAAAGTCATGAAATCGGTCTCAATAATCGAGTCACAATAGGTAATCTACCAGGTCCAGCTGCAGACGCACCAGGCCAGGAAACTAGGGCTCGGTCTCCGCTGAATTGCTTTCCCTCCCCTGTGTCTGAGAGAAGGCATCTAAGAGATCGACGGCGATGAAATTCTCTTCCTTGTATCGTGGATTGGCTATTGGTGGAGGCACACGCCACGGAAGCTGGAAAGTCAGAATGACCATCTATGAAAGCATCAGCCTGATTCATGGCAATAGCTCTGCAAAGCACAAGCCGACCGTCACTCTTACGCGTAGATGAGTCTTTTATTACGTCCTATTGATGAGTACACTTTCTTTGCCGACGCTGCCTTGCTTACCTGATGGCGAACTTTGCCTCCTCCAACTGCTGAATGCGGTCGTGGCCTGCTGTCAGATCGTCCTTTGTGGTCAGAAAGAAGCGAACATCCGAGAGCTCTGCCTGCACTTGCACTGCTTGTTGAGCCTGCGTGCCTGTCCAGTGTCCAGCCCCTATGTACCGTACAGTACACTACTGCTGCTTGACCGAGCGCAGGATGACCCCTCCGACGCTCCGAAGGGATGCGTTCTAGAAGTGCAATCCCAAGTTCCCAACACCTAAGCAAGCTGTTTCTGCTGGGCTGTGGCAATGAATGAATGAATGATGTTGAACTTGTACGGAAGTGTGGAACCCAAGTCCGGAAAGGAAAGGATCCAAGAACACCCCATCGCCCAGGATACAGGACCCAGCGTCGAACCGACTTTCAGATAGTCGGATAGTCCTCACATATGGTGACAATAATACCACCCTTCGATCCTAGTGGCACTCCAGTCGGTGTCACTTTGACAGTCCTTACAACGAGCAGGGCGGCGGTGATTGGCTCTGGAAGTCCTCAGCGCCCGCGACACCACCATGCGGCCATCATGCGGCAGCAGCATTAATTATTGTGCGCCAGAGTGAGAGCGAGAGCCAGAGCCAGCCTGGCTGCCGCTCGCTGCGATTGTCGTTCTCGTGGTCCCGTTGTCTCCACTGCAGCGAGAGAGCCTGCGTTCCTGCCTGCCTGCTTGCCTGAGCCTTGTCTTCCCGGCTCGACGAAGGGAAAAGAGGGAGAAGGGAAGAGGGGAAGAAAGAAAGGCAGCGTTGCGATTCGCTGCTGCTTGCGTGTGCATGTCCGTGTGTGTCCCAGACTCTCCTAGACTCCTCGACTTCCTCCTCGCAGGCTCGCAGGCTCGCAGCCCTGAACACTGAACAACCCCTCCCCTCTCCCAATCCCAGCTCCACCATGGGCCATGGCACGCAGCGTGAGAGAAGCCAGACTCGCCAGAGTCAAGCCCAGCCACTGTGTCCAAGACCAGGCAAGACCCGTTCCCAAGATCCCAAACCCAAGGACTTTCTAAACGGAACGCGCATCCATTTCTCAATAATCTTGCCTTCCTTCCACGCGCTCCACCAGGAGATTGCACTACTCCGCGACTGGAACGCCAACAAATGCCCCCGTCTCGTCTCTGGCCTCGCCGCCTCACCTCACTATCATTTTGTCGCTTCGCGTTCCTTGTTGGAGCATGCCTCTGCCTCGCCCTCGCCCTCTCCTCGCCATGCCATGCCATGCCATGCCGACGGTGCTTGCTTTGCTGATTCCTTAGCATCGCCGCGATATGAGTTTTCAGTTTTGCCCTTTCCACGCATCGCGACGCAGCGCACGGCACGCAGCGTTGGACTGGACTGGATTGGATTGGGTAGGATTGCTGGCTGCGGGTGGCACACTCGCCATTATTGGTTTGCGAGCGTCCTAAGCTAGACAAGCAGATGGACTGCCTGGCAGGGCAGCGCTGTTGCTGCCATACTGGGCCATATAGCACAAAACACTGAGGGCTCAGCACCGCAGCTCATGAGAGTTGCACCCATGGTCTGGTCTGGCGATGCAGGTGTCGCCCTAGCTACGCACGGGGGGCGGCGGTATCACGCAGGCTCCTCCAAATCTCCCAACGCGGACGACGCATGTTCCATGGGCTGTCGTGAATAGTGTGGGCAGTAGGCAGAGACTTGCGGACCCCAGACGCGTCTGTTTATTGGAATCGGGATGGCTTTATTAAATTGTTCGTCGCTCGTGACGGTACGAGCACCCTCCGTGTTTTTGGTGCCACGGCCAGCCCATACTGCTACCGCCAGCGCCCGTCCTGGCCTCCTAGCCTCCTCGCCCCCATTATTTCCATTTCTTACTCGCGTCTCCTCACCCTCACCCTGACCTCACAGACTCCCAAATCCCAGACGCCTGCCGCCTGCTCCCACTACTCGAGCCACTCCCCGTCTTCCCCTCCCACGCCCAGTAGTAACGCTCGCATCTCGAATGGTCCCCCCATCACCACCAGCGCCCACCAGCCCACTAGCTACGCACCAGCAACCGGCACCCAGCAACCAGTAGTCCCATGTCCCAGTGGTCCAGTCGCAGCCCCGTAGCAGCCCCCCCCCCCCAGTCGCCCAGTCCCCGGCGACGCTTTCACCTTCTGGGTGTCTCTGCCCTTCGCAGCCATCCCTGTACGCAAGCCCTCAGCCTACTGGTCATCCTTCAGTCGGCGGCCTGTGACATCAACCGGACCTTGAACGACTTCTTTGAGATCAGCCTCCACTTTGCAACATTATTCACCATTGCCTTTTCGCTCCTGTCTGGAACCAAGCCAAATTGCAAGACCATATTTAAGTTTTTCGTCATTCCTCGCCTGCCCGTTTTGCGCCTTCCCTGCCAAATAATTTGTTGTCCGTTACCGCTTCTGTTTTGCGTTAGTCGAAAGTCGAGATTCCCAGGTACCTTTAATACACTACGAAGCTCCCTCTGCAAAAACTTCAATACCCACGAGTCACTGCTTTACCTACCTTGCCGGCCGCGTCTCATTCACTTGGAACTTCCACCTGAATAGTTCTATACACGGGTGCTTCTCGAATATACGTTACAATTCCAGCTGATACGTCTCTAAGTATCGACACATTCCTCCATGGCTCTCCGATGATAGAGTTCGACTCAAGGCGAACCATCTCGCAAACCCAGAAGGGGAACGGCAAATCGGAGTGCTGGAAGCTCTGGGCAAACGATTGTTTCGGTCATTAATCCTCCCCAAGGTTGCTATTGTCTTGAAGCGGATATCGGTAGACTTCACCTTCCAAGGCCTTCCTATTGTTAAACCCTCCTACAATATTCCCGCCTATCCTCGATAAAACGCACACGAATTTCCTCCATGTATCGAACTTCAGCAAGACCCGCTCCACTCGATTTTCTTTTGCCTTCCGCACATTCGAGTTACGACATCGATCGGCGAAAGGATATTGGGATTTCTCATCCACCACCACAACTCTCTTCTATCTACTTCGAGGCTCCACTTAGTGGGCTTCGTACTCCTCCTGCGGACGACATGGCAACGACTTATCAGAATCGACAATATAATCCTTACCCAAATGCACGAGACTCTGCCTACCCACCTTCTGGAGCTTCTGCAAGCAGTTATGGTGGAACATACTCTGGTTCAAGCGTACAGAGCAGGCCATATACCACTTCAAGTCAATCAATTTCAAGTTCAGCTTCCGCGCTGCGCAGAGAAGTCCAGGGCTCGCAATCTCTCCCTTCACAACCTTTAAGCCCCGCTTCGGGCAATCGGTCAAATACTCTAGCTCCACCAGAAGATCAACCCCGCAGGAAGGGTGCTAACGGTGATCTGATCCGACCGAATCTACAAATTCCGGCGTCGATCTGCGAAGATGGTGGCAGCTTGGCCGAGTTTGCAGCTCAGGTACTTTCTCCGAGATAGTGCTTTATGGGCATCTTACTAATTCCGTCTAGATTACCTGCTTGTTCTGGTTTGAGTCCACCGAAACCCTTCGAAAGGCTGAGGGTATTGCGCCTTCCTCGTCGCCGATCAAACCCTTGGAGAGAGAGGCACTTCCTTCAAGCGGATTTAGGAAATGGGTTGTGACTATACTTTCAACCACACAGGTGACCGACAACGTCATTCTTCTGGCCCTGTTATTCATCTACAGACTTAAAACAAGCAATCCGGCTGTAAAGGGCAGGAGTGGGAGTGAATATCGCCTTTTGACGGTAGCCCTGATGTTGGGCAATAAGTGTAGGTGATTTTGTTTTCGCCTTCGATCCTTGCTAACGATCGCAGTCTTGGATGACAACACGTACACCAACAAGACTTGGGCTGAAGTTTCGGGTATTTCCGTAACTGAAATTCATGTCATGGAAGTCGAATTTTTGAGCAACATGAGATACAGTCTCCTAGCATCCGAAAAGCAATGGGCGGAATGGCATCAGAAACTGAGAAAATTCCGTATTTACTGCGAACGGGCTGCCAACGCTCCTCTCCCACCAGTTCTTCCTCAAGCACTTCCGGCTCCCAGCTTTCAATCAACCTTGCCGTCACCGCCTTCGTTGCAGCCTTCGCCTCCACATACCTATCCAGTTAGCTCCGACCTCACGAACAGTCACCACTACCAACCTCCTCTATCTCAGGCACCGTTGTCTTCGCCGTTGTCTAGCATGCCAGAGCTGGACTTTCGAGGATACAACCGCAAGCGAAATTATGATGGGGAAGCTGAGGAACCTGTTGCAAAGCGGGTCACGAGACCAGCTACGACCCAAAGTCAATACGTACCCAATCTTCCACCTGCTCGGACGGATATTCCTCGATTGCCTGTCCCGAATTTGACCATCTCTACCAGCCAACCAATGGTCAATGGCTATAACTCGGCGACAAGCATGGCTCCCAATGTACCTCTCCTTCCACCTCCCAATGGTAGAGCGATGTCAACAGTTTATCCCTCAACACCATCATCTTGGGGACCTCAGTTACCTATGCTTACTCCAACGGGACCGTCGCCTGCCAACAATGGGTACACTACTCCTTCGCGTCGTCACAGTCCAGGTTCTGTTCATGATCTTCTGTCTTATGGCTCCTCTCCCATATCAGGCAGCTACCCAAATCACACTCCTGGTCACATTTCACCATCCGTCTTCCTCCAACAACGATCTTCTCCATACAAGCCTGTCCGACACGTCAACACACTTCTCTATCCTCCCCCATCCGCATCGATGCACGACTATTCGGTCAACGCCGATCAGATGCATTATCAACCACTCGGGAAGAGAAACGACTATCGCGCTGGTGTTGTACCCGACTACGCTCCTCACCCTTCTTATCACTACCCAGTACTTCCGCAACCCAACTTTCACTCATAATGGATCGCGTGTTTTTACCTTTGCATGGAAATGGTTTTCGTTACGAGCATTAAAAGCGCGAATAGAGCATTTCATTTCATTGTCTTAAAAGAAAGTCGAGCTCCTCAAGGAGACTCGCATGTTAGCATATGCAGGCGTTTTTGCAGCGAACTCTAGAAGAATAAGCGTCGCTAGTATACCATTGCATGGCAAGGAGTTTGGGGGTCTCGTCGTTGCTAGGAAAGCTCGGCTGTCTGTTTTCATTGCCGTTTTCTTCCGCTTCTGAAGAGCGGCGCGGGCTCTGCAGTGAGCGGGCGTAGCTTGATAGCATATGAAGCGAGCGATGAGTTGAGGTAGATAGCTAGTGATTGCACCTTCGGTACTGCCGATAGTAACAATTTACTCACTATACCTGCCAACATTTGTTTTCAAAGTGATGGATCGCTGGTGATTTGATTGATAAACTCGTTCTTTCAGCTCCCAAATATTTTCTGGACCAGACCAGATTCGCCTCGCCGACTCGCCAAAAGTTAAAAAAAGGGGCTAGTATCACGTGGTGTGTAAATTATATTGCCGAGCCTCGGCACAGCTCTATCGAGTATCATACATCCCCGTCAGCGTACATCTCATCATTAACATACCAAGCCCATTTTCCGAGCCTAATCCAATAATAGGCTGTCAGAACGACGGATACCTAGGTACGAACGAATGAGTAACGAATCACAAACCATCATCCATTTATTTCCTCCTCCTCCTCCTCCTCCTCCTACTTCATTGTAACTTTGTTGAACCAAACCTTTTCAATCTTTTTCAGCGATGTGATGGGATGGGATGTGATTCCTCATCAACCGACCACCATCTGGATTTCTTCGGTGCTTACCTGCTGAAGGTTAAGTTAGGTTATGATGGATTCGTTGAGAATGCGGTTTGTGGAGTTGATGGGTGTTAGGAGGATTGAGGTTGAAGATGAGGTTGAGGCGGGTGGATGTGTGGATGGGGATGGTGAGGATGGGAGGAGGGAGAGGTTCATGAGTCTTAATCCGTCGTATGTCCCGGGTGGGAATAGGGGAGCGGCGTATGGGGGACATGTGTTTGCGCAGAGCGTGTGGGCGGCAGCGCAGACGGTGGGTGGAGATAGGGGTGGGGATGGGGGGATGGTTGTTCATGTATGTGCGTGCGTTTCTGATTTTGATTTCTTTCTTTAAAAAAAAAAATTTTCTTTCTCTTTTTTGTTTTTTGGGGGAGGGTGGTGGTTTTGGGTGTTGACATGATTGTGAGGTGGTTGATGTTATTGTTCAATTTCTGCATCTAGGGAGAGTGGGACTTTGAGAGCAGAAGAGGTAAAGAGCAATGTTGATTAACGCTAACGCTATCTATAGAACGTTCATGGCTTCTTCACCTTGCCCGGACTTGGCGACCGGCCCTATGTCTACAGTATCACTCACCTGTCGGAAGGTCGTTCATATTGTACTCGGCAAGTCACGGTCCGTCAACCGCTTTCTGCTTCCTCTTCTGTCCCCTTCCGGGTCCAGGATTTGGGAAAGGGAGAAGAGGGGTTGGGGAAGGTGTGTTTTGTGAGTATGGTTAGTTTTAAGAGGAATGAGGTGGAGGGGGTGAGTCACCAGGTTGGAGAGGGGGTTGAGGAGATGTATAGGGAGGTATTGGAAGGGAGGAGGCCGGAGAGTTGGGATGTTTTGCCGAGGATTGATACGCCCTGGTGAGGATCCCTTTTTTGTTTTTTTTTTAATTATTCTTGTGTGCTTTTTGTGTTGCTGTCTTCGTTTTCGAAAGAGTCTGGAACAGAACTTGAAGTGAAGGTTGCATGCAGTGTATGGAGTCAAGTGACGTTCGGAAATAAATCATCTCCTAGATCATGGCTCAATCTAGATGATCATGCTTCTGCGATGGTGGCTGCCATAGTAAAATTTCCTTGAAACAGACTACAATATCCTACTAGTAAGAGCACTGATGTCGGACCAACCATTGGGTCATTGTCCTTACCCTAGCTTCAAAGTCAAGAATCCCTTTGCTTTCGATGAGACCTCTCCTGTTCATCTGCTCCTATTCCTAATCTTCTCTACAATGAAAGAGAGGCAAGACTAGCTACAATCTTCTCTAAACGAACTAATCCTTCTCAATCCAATCTCATCACCGCAAAAATATCTAACACAAACCTAGGTATTACCGCCACATCAAGCAACACCCCCAGACAAACGACTTCCCCGGCCTCGAACTCCGCAAAGTCGACATGCGCACCTACAACGCCAATAAACATCCTCAGGACTACCGCCAACTCCACTACTACACCCCACTCGGCCCCATCCCTCCCACACTGCCCAACCTGCACGCCTGTGCACACCTCTACGCCAGCGACCGCAATTCCGTCTTTGTCGTCACCAACGCGACGGGTACAGGGGATAACATCAAAGCCATGGGCTCGTTATCCCACTCTGTGATTTTCCACGTTAATGGGAAGGATCTGGTGATGAGGGAGAGGGAGTGGTGGTGTCAAGAATCGTGGACGCCGAGGAGTGGTTGGGGGAGAGGCGTCGTGGAGTCGAGGATTTGGAGGGGAAAGACGAATGTTGCAAGTACGTTTCAAGAGGGACAGGTCAGGTGGACGGATAAGGAGGGGGAGATGAGGCAGATGAATGCTTTTATGGAGGGGTGGAGAGAGGCGAGGGGGAAGTTATAGAAAGGGTTGAGGTGATGGTGGTGGTTGGTGGTTGGTGGATGAGTAGGTGAAATGTTATGCATTTCGACTTGAGGAAGTTGAGAAGTGGGATAGCTCTAGGTCCTGCCAATAATCTCTCTGTGAATTACATGGGAGGTGGTAATAGACCTTTATTTGCATCACATTAGCTGTATTATGAGCTTTATACGTACAATATCCTTGAGTAGCAACGTACTCAACGTCCTCCGAAACCTGACTCGAAATTTTAATCCTTCTTTTATTAACTATGACTTCATCAACCAAGTTTTGACAATAATTTCTCCAAGATTCTTGCAGTACATTTCCTAGCGTTATCTAAATCAATTAGAAGCGGAGATTGTACATACCAATCTTTTAAATGTCCGTAATACCTACTCGTTCATTCTTCTATAAACAACTCTGGCATTGTCTAATACAAACCTGATTTCGATACGCATCTACGACCAGACCTTTGAATGACCCTAACACTCACCTATTCTATAACCATCGAAGCTGCAAGCTTGCACAGATCGATGAGATGCACGACCAAGCTAATATGCTAAGGATTCGGAACCAGGAGAAGACAGGAGCCTATCCAAGGGACGGGTCTAGAATAAAACTGCATTGGAGACCAAGAAGATTTATTTAGGATAGCCAGCACTCCTATAGACTGGAACTAAGGTATGAAAGACCATATGAGGTCGTGCAGATAAAGCCAGGGAAAACTCTACCATGTTACAAGACATGCTCATGGGCACGAATAAGGGTATATGGCACGTTAGGAACATGAAATTGCTCGTCCCAAGAGATGGCGAGGAATGGATAGAACTCGGTACAGAAACGCGTGGAGGGCGTGATACTGCTTGAGATCTGCGGAGGAAGTTGTTTTTTGACCTTACTCTCTTATTTAAGAAAGGAGATGTACTCTGTGTAGTCATTTTATACTCGCTTTTATGTCGAGAAGGGAAGCACGGTACTCGGCTGAATGTCCTTGCATAATCCGCACATCTGTTAGGAGGGGACTTGTGGTAGGTTGGCTACAAAGTCTCTTACTTCTCGAACTTGGATACGCTTTTTTTGTTTGCCTTGATGGTAGTCTTGCTGGTAGCAGATACTGTATATTCATCCTCAGCGATTTGCTTGAAAGCACTCGCTAGCCTGTGCCATAATCTTACCCACTCCCCATCTCCCATCCTCAAAAAAGTCGGTCAAAGCAATGAACAATATCACAATGAAAACAGTCAACCGAGGTACCGACTTTAAGATAATATCTAATATTCACTTTGTTCTCGAGGTCTTCTAAAGGTGAAAGAAAATTTCCATGTGCAATCTTTAAGCGAAGTTAGGCGAGTTTCTCCCCTTTCTAAGTTGCGCCTGCAAAGCAGTCATCACCATTCTTTGCATTATAACCCTTTCTTAAATCCTTTAAGAGCACTTTTGCTAGAATATGCGTGAAGCAGTTACAGCCTTGTAATAGGTTTTGTAGGGGTTATGAGAAAGCTGGAAATAGTTTTGTTGATCGAAAGTAAAAGAGCATAGCAGAAGACTCTGACCGCGTCACTTTCAAATAAAGGCGAATCGTTATTCCGATTTGAACCTCCAATTCAATTAGACTAAAGAAGCGAAGACGTCATATCATTCGATTTGCTGTTGTTTTCTCATTCACCTTTCAGGACCGCGCCTCGCGACTACGCAAGGCATAAATATCGCTGAGAATTTCGATCCGAACAGTAACAACAACCACGACAAACTGCGACAACAGATTGCAAACGCTCTAGCAATGGCGCAAACCCACCCGAATGCCGAGAAGCTATGGAATAGCTTCCTCACCCACTGCACTAAAATTAATAATGACCGCAGCGTCGAGGATGTTCGTGATCTGAACGTCCGCCAAAACGAGCTGAACTTCTGGCGCTCCCTTGGCAGCCCTGCCGGCAATAACGCATACAACCAAGCTGTCCAATACGACGCCCAGCTTGCCGAAAAGCATGCAGTGCGTACGAAGGAGGATGCTGTACTTGTTCGAGCACTGTTCGACCAAGCTATCAACTTGAACGTCAACCTCTCCACCCGTCCTATCGCTGTTCCGTTGTTTGATACCTCGGAAGGCCTACCTAACAAAGCTCAGAACACGGGCGCAGAGATCGGTGCTACGGGTGCGCAAGGAAATTCCTCTCTAGTCACCGTTGGCTCTGCTTTCTCCGAAAACGCAATGCCCCAAACTCCCTTTGCTTCTGGTATGATGCAAGAGGGTTCCCCTCCAGCCATCTCTCCTCCTGGTACCATTCAAAGCAAGACTTTCATGGCACCGTACCCTCCTGGTATGATGCGAAGTGGTTCTTCCCAAGAACACCCTGCATTCACCCATTCTGCCCGAATCGATCCGCTCACCGTTGGCGCCGGTATGTAACCAACCTCTCCCTTTGTTCCTCTTCCTCGCTATTCATTGAATTTGCTGTGTTCGGATCCCCAACCCATGTTTCATCTTCTTCGGCTCTTGGTCTTTTCAAAAGTTATGGTACTAATCCTTTGCAGTGGACATGTCAGGTGCTGGCTCTCTAGTCTTTGGCTTCGAAGGCAACAATACACCCAGTGCTACCACCGCTCAACATGCTGCTGAGATGGGTTACATGAATCTCACCGGCTCACCATCAAACCAAGCTCGTGCCCGTCAATCCGTCAAGAAGTCCCGACGATTGACCGCCAGCAAGGCTTCCTCGTCTAAGAAAATCAAGACCCTCGAATCGACTGCTACCATGGCTTCCTCGTCTATGACAAGCGCGTCTCAACCAAGAAAGACGATTACGATAGCTGAACTCAACGATGTCGATGTTGTGGTTCAGTATCCTAAGTATTCTAACAACTATTACCTCCTCCGATGCCCGCTCTGCCAACGCAACTTTCAGTCAGACCACGGCATATACTGTCATCTGGCCCAAAGCGATACTGCTCACTTGCAATTATTCGGCGAGGGTGGAAAGTCGTTCAAGCAGGCAGTTGTCGTTACTGGCATTAAGGTTGTTGATGCTGATAAAGATAATGTTGCCAATCATAATCCGGGTGCTATTGCGGTTAGTGAATATTTCGATTTCTTGAGGTTGGATGTGCTTGCTAACGATGTGTAGAAGTTGATGGCTCCAATTGGCAAAGGAGGCATTTGAGCGACAGGCTCTGGCTTCTTGCTTGCTTTGTTGGCTCGCTTGCTGGCATTCGATTGCTGGTGCTTACTGCTTGCTCACTTGCTTGCGAGACTTGTGGTTTGACTGCATATGCTGGAGTTTGGATGGTGGCTTTTCCTTTCCCTTTTCTTTGACACGTCATGATCGCTTGATGGATACCCCACACGACAAGCCTGCTTTGTTTGTTGAATGGTCATGATTGCACAGAAGACAGCTTTCTTTTGCTTTTCATTTGCTGTTCATTGCGAGAGGGGAGAACGTGTCGACGGATGATGCCGTTGTGCAATGGAGGAATCTCGTGAATTGCAGAAAGCAATGCTTCTTCTCTCAGAAGCTTCGTGCATAGCAATAGAAAATGCTTGCAAACCTTGCTTCTCATTTCTCCCACGGCCTTCGCACAACCTCAAATGTGCCTTCTAGTTTCTTGTCTTTAGGATCCTTCCATTTCAATGCTGGCAGGTTGACTTCAAACAGTTTCAACTTTCCTACCTGCAGCATCTCGCTTAGGTATCTTGCCTCCTCAGCTCCTGTCAGATCTGTTCTCCACCAGCTGATCTTCACCCACAGATGCTGCAGGTGCTTCATACTACCTATGATCCGCCACAAGCGTTCCCATCTGGAATAGTCGTTACAGGGCGTCCCTTCGCCAAAGTAATGAGAATGATTGAATTGAAGATCGAGCTGCACGTTCTGAATAGAGTCGAATCGATGTGGTACAACACAAGCAGAGAAGGAGATTAGTGCCTCCATGCAATCAAAGTCAAAGGTATTGCTGGTATACAGCACTTCAATTGCATCGGCATATCTACACGTGTTAGGATTAGTCTTAAAGTAGGGAAGGAGGACTGACATCTTTCGACAAGTCTGCAATAGTGGGATGATGGCACCATGACTGCGGCCATTGGGCAGACAAACCCCATTCGGGAGCTTAGTTCCTCTGCATTTTAGTCCTTTGCAGTCGTCTTGACTTCCTGAACTATCGTTGCTGCAAGTGGCATGTGCCAGTCCACTGGATCTTCGAACGATATGAAGTACGTTATTGCCAATGACTTGTTCGTAGATCAGTAAAAGGATCTCTTCTGGTAGTCTCAGAAAGGGCGACTGTGGTTGCTCTAACTCTTGGAGGTCCATAAGTGGTGAGATGATGCGATGTCTCCTAGGCGGGAGCGAGGGCGCTATAGGAGGTGGCTGGTAGTTACTGGCTTTCCTGGACTTGGTTTTCGATAGATGGGTATCTGCGATTGTATACGAGGACATAGGTGCTCTGTCGATCTCTTTGCTATGACCGGTTAAATGATCCAGAGCATACCAGAGAATGGCCATTTTGAGGCTCGGGCGTTGTCGCTCACGCATAGCCATAGTGTGAATTAGATATTGATGCGACGGAGAGGCTGAAGAGGCTCAAGTGGTCTGAGATTGCCGATATACTAAAGTAAGGAAGAGATGTTGAGTCAGGATCCGTGGCGCTGTTGCTCCCCAGCCATCCATCCTCCGAAGGAAGAGGAGGTCGGGTGGATGTTCTACCGCACAGTCCCCTTGCTGATCCTGTTGGGTACGAGCTTTTAAACGAACTGCCCAATTAAAGAGCAGCAAACAACGAGCCATTGTTGGCCCTCGGATTTGGGCCTCACACGATGTTGGTTGTTATGTGTCCAGACAAGAAGGGCACACATAGCTGGAGCATGAGTCTGCATGAGTCTGAACTCGAATAGCTGCAGCCCCGGACACCAATTCCGCGATTCAAAACTTTTGTCGAGACGGTATCACGTGACAAATTCAACTTCTAAAATAAATATCAAATCGCAGCATATATCAATCAATTGAATTTCAATTATCATGTCAGCTGAGTGTATGATATTCCAGGTTCAATCAGTCTTACTACGATTCAGCTATGTTGAGAAAACTGCAATAATTAATTCGCGATAATTTCCACCTTCATGATTTTGGCGGGCGATGCTTCGTGCTGCTCGTCAAAATTGGCTGACTCAGCGCCTTGATAAGATCAGAGTGGGACTGCCAAAATTTACCGCCTCGACCATATCCCGATCGGGCCATTAACTCGAGTGCAGTGCATCATCAACGCCATGATCGAATCGCGATGAAGAAGACGTTACTGCTATGTTTTATTCATGGCTTCAAGGTATTTACATCCAAATATTATTATTCAACTTCTAATAGGATATTCAGGGAGGAGATGACACCTTTGGGGGCTTCCCCGAGCACCTCCGAGCTCTAGTCCAACATGCGCTCCCCAAAATCGAAGTGCAGGCAATAGTTTATCCTAAGTTTGAGACTCGAGGAGATTTGGCAGAATGTGTGGGAAGGTTTAGAGATTGGTATATCCCCCTCAAGCCTCTCTATCAGAAGATGTTAACTCGACCAAGGCTCCTTGAGAAAGTCATTGACATCGAAGTCTCCCGCCATACTCCGTCTCCTACAGTCGATCCCTCTGTGCACACCATTCTTATCGGACATTCAATGGGAGGGATAGTAGCAGCAGACACCATCCTAGCCCTCACATCTGACCGAGCGATCTCCTCCTCCCGACCTTCCTCGGCCCATTCTCCCTCCAAAGAGCCAGACCAAACCCCCGAGCTCCCAAAACCTGAACTCAACACCCTCATGTTCCCCTACATTCGCGGCGTCCTCGCTTTCGACACTCCCTACCTAGGCATCAGTCCCGGCGTCGTCGCCCACGGCGCAGAAGGACACTACAACGCTGCATCCTCTATGCTTACCGAGCTAAGTGGCCTCTCCTCTGCAATTTGGGGCACGAAAGTCACTTCCGATGTCGATACGCGAGCTAAAGAGAAGAAACCTGTCGCAGCTTTACCTGCACCTCCGGCTGCAGAAGTAACGAGCAGTTCCTGGGGAAAATGGGGTCGAATAGCAGCCATAGCTGGAACTGGAATTGCTGTCGCAGCTGGAGGAACAGCAGCGTATCTGAATCGCGAACAGATTAGTCAAGGCTGGTCATGGGTGGGTTCGCACTTGGAATTCGTGGGGTGTCTGGCACGGCCCGAAGAGCTGAAGAAGAGAGTCAATGCTATGGTGACGCTGAACAGGGAGTTAGGCACCGGATGGGGAAACCTGTATACACGGCTGGGACATAAGGCCGTGAGCAAGAGCGATGGAACGACGTTGGTGGGGAGCGTGATTGGGAACACGAGGACGTTTTGCAATTTGCCTGTTGGGAAGAGCGAGGCGAGACCGTTTTGGACAGAGGAGATTAATGATGCTGCTGCGGACGAGACGGGCGCGCATATGAGTGAGTTTTGTCTCTTTTCATTCCTTATTTTCATGTCATGCCCGTATTTTATAATATATTTTTCCCCCATGAAGAATCTAGGAGACTAATAATTGATATAGCAATGTTCTATCCAAAAGACAACCCAGGCTATTACGCCATGTCAGAGCAAGCGAAGGGGTTAATCGTGAAATGGACCATAGACGAATGGTACGAATCCAGCACGGGAGAAACAGCACAATTCGCCATCGAGGACGAATTAATGCCTAGTCGGTGATTGTTCCTCATCTCGATGCTTTTTCGGAAGTCAGTAGAGGAATAGAACGTCTGGCGGTTGTAAACATGTTAAGATAAGTCATGCTAGGTAAATTCAGGTGAGGTCAGGATAGGTCAAGGCGTTCGGTGGATCTGATAAGGGGGCCGGCGGTTTTACTATGGGCAGGCACGGTTTATTGGTATGTATGCACTGTAAATATGGACACTATCAGATACATGCCAGGATCATGGTACATCACATCATATATCGTTCATGGAAGCGTTGATACGACTTCTCTTGGGGGTCTCACTTTACTTTCCCATTTCTGCATGTGACAACTAAGGTAGGATTACTGGATTGAATAAGGCAAGTTAATGGTGGTGACTCGATCTCCTCGTATCCTTCTCGTCTTGCGTTTGATTCGATTTCGATTTGAATTTCATTATTATACAACAATGTATTTTCTTACGAGAGTGAAGCGAGTGCTCTTTTTCTTCCTTTCATGTCTTGATTATAAACGTAGTATTTTCCTTCTTCCTTCCTCCTCCTTCATGATAACAACGACCGTTTCCGCAGTTCCTAACTAATGTTCAAGCTTCGAGACATCAATGTCTCTCACTTTATTTTAAGCTTTCTGGACAGTTATGAAGTATTATGAGTTTTTCTTGTGTCGCATAAGTAGAGAGGAATCAAAGAAGCTGAAATATACCCACTTCTCAAATTCTGGTTTTGGGGAATTGGTTTAGAATTGTTTTTGTTTTTGGAAATTTATGGTCCTTTATAGAGTTTTCTTCTTGAATTGGGGGGAGCGGCGGGGACTGTCGATCATAAATACGCACGTAGGAAGAAAGAAAGCGCAGCTCTTAACTTTTTACCCTAAGTTTATTTTCCTCTTCTATTCATTTCATTTCGTTCCGTTCCATTTCATTTTAATATCTACCACATCATTTCGTATCTTAAATATACAAATCTCACTTCTTCCCCTCCATCTCCCTTCTTCCTCCTTCAGTTTCCTAAAGCAACGCACCTAAAACCGTCGCTCCGCCAATCAGCATCACCCAAGCTAGCACCGCGACCTCACTACCAAACGGTCTCGCGCCTCCCGCCGCAGCTGATTTCCCTGTACTGCTGCCCGAAGCCGCGGAGCCCGTAGCAGTGGAACTAGAACTGGAAGTTGCAGAGACGGGGATGGATGATAAGGCTGGGGCTTGGGTGTAAGAGGCCGTGAGACCTGTGACGTTGGTACATGTCGAGGGGGTGGAGGTTGCGCTTCCGGCGACGAAATTTACCGCTGCGCACTGGGGGGAGATTGTTAGTTTTTGCTTGTTGCGAGGAGGAGGACGGGGTTGGGAGAGAGGAGAGGAGGGAAATACCTGATACAATAATCCATCAGCCGCATCCTGCACAACGCTAATCACTCCCTTGCTGCCCGCCCATGAAGCTGGGATCACAATTCCTTGCTCGCAAAATGCTCCGAGACTGTCTTGTGAAATGGCGGGGAGAAGCGTGGTCCAGTTTCCGGACGCGGTGGTGTCGAGTGTCGCGCGGAAGAGCCATGTTGCTGCTGGGTGGGTGGATTGCTGTTGTCGTCATAAATCAATCAGTATGTCTTCAAACATTGAGAGAGAGGAAGAGCGGGCTGGGTTGTGATGGAGATGGATGGGTGAGAAACTCACAACGGCAATGACATCGCTGTCGACGTGGAAATCAGTCACGTTGTCGGTGGAAAAATCAACGGTGAAGGAACCGCAGGGAGCTGTGCCTTCAGCATCGTCATCGAAACCGATTGTGGTGGGGTAGTTGAGGTGGAAATGGGCGATTGTGGATTGAGCTGCTAGAAAGAGCAAGAGGAGATTTTTGAGAGGAGACATTTTGAGTTTTGAGAATTTGGAGAAAGAGTGAGGGGTTTGAGAGTTTTAATTGAGGTAGATCTCGCAGAGAAAGTTATGTTTACAAGTGAGAAAATCGAGAGAGCGCGGGGACGAAGTAAATAATAAAGTGAGAGCTGCTCGGTGCTCACCTTGATCCGCCAAGCATGCTCATGCTCTTCCTTCCCTGCATGGAGACTTGTTCTCCGAATCAACCGTCTTGGCAGAGAGGGGACAAGCTTTGAATAGCATCGAGAGGTTTTATTCTACAGGTGAGAGAGAGATGCCAAGATGTCATTCCCGAGAACAGAAGGTTGGAAGTGAACCCTTAGCTCAGAAAGCAGGGGAACGATACTGGGGTCCTCATTCCGCATATTAAGTGTTTGCAGCGGTCGGTGATCTGGTATTAAGCGGTAAGAAATATTGTGAGGATGGGGGGTAATCTTTCTCGTTTTATGGTTCTTTTGAAGACTCACTTGTGGCAATGTCTGGGGAGGCGTGCATGTGTGTTCGAACGCGAACCGAAGCCCTCGTGAATTATTAACTCTTTTTTGCTCGTGTCTCCCGTGGAATCATCAATATGCTCATAATATCTCATATTCTCGTAAATACCGTGATTCACAGCAACTTCCCAAATTTACATATTGAAGAGTCCCCAAATCCAAGTCTACTCCGTCGTGCACCCGAGCTCGCTTAGCCCCTGCGCACCCCACATTCTCGGGCGTTCATTGGCCCGCTACACATTTTGGCTCCCCTTTGAGAGCGTTTGAGCTAATTGTGGCTGGTGCCAAGCCAGTCACGACCCACCGCTCTGCAGAAGAAGCCGCGAGATCATCGAGAAGGAGCGAGTTCGTCTAAAAAGAGTAACAGTGACCTGACCGAGAACTCTGACTTGCGGGCCGGACAGTTCCTGCTTTGAGCATGCTGATAATTATCTCGCTCATCTTCAAGACAAGGGTGCCGAGTGTAGTCGATGTCTGGGGACACACCCAGAGGCGTGCATGGTCTTTTACGTACCCCGCCACTTCTCCCAGTATCTGGTTCCCTACTTCGTCATCTTGCAATATCTTACGCTCAAGTGTTGTGTTTGTGCAAAGTCAACTGCTGATTTCAAGGAATGAACTGAGGTACTTTGGGTGTTGACACCTTTGATTCTAATCGTATTGCCAAAACAACTCCGAATAAACGCCCAAGATGGATATGAGCGGTATGGATATGAGTGGGGGGATGGATTCCAGTTCGGATCCCATGTTCAGGCCCTTTAACCAATCTTTAGCTGAGGACTATTGGTACATCTTCGTTGGAATATTGGGTTTCATTGTATTAGTGCGAGCAGTTGACTATTATCAGACTTGGAGCAGGTCAGTTATTCCAATCGTGATCTATTTGTGCACTTTTCAGAGAGAGTGAGGGTTCTTAGAATTCACTTACCTGACAACGACCTAGATTAAGGATATGTCGGACCAGAAAATCGACAACATACCCAACGAGGGTCAGTAATCTTCCTATGCAGTTATATGCCACAGCAACAGCAGTCGTACGCGAAACCAGCTATCCACAACTCTATTTCGGCGGATGGCTTTCATGGTTGAGTCCACCTTCTGCCGGACGAGTGATAATCATAGCCTGCTACTGGTCCGTGATTGCCTACATGTTGTTCTACAAAGCCTTTGTCAACGACGCCTACTACTGGGAACGTGTAGGCTTCCGTGGCGCCTGGATCTCTGTTACTCAAGTCCCCCTTATTTACCTCCTCGCCTCAAAATCCAGTATCGTCGGCTTGATCATCGGAAGCTCCCACGAACGACTCAACTGGCTCCATCGCTGGGTCGCAAGGACGCTTCTTGTCACTGTAACCATTCACGGATCATTCTTCCTCCGAGAATGGGTACGAGCCGACTTTGTCAGTCTGGAACTATCCATGATGCCAATGGTGAAATACGGAATGGGTGCTTGGGCCATCCTCGTCTGGACATTCATCACCTCGCTCTCCCCTCTACGGAGAATCGCATATGAGTTCTTCGTCCTACAACACATCGCCTGCGCAGCCATCTTGCTATGGCTCCTCTACGTCCACGTGCCCTCCTATGCACGCTACAACATCTGGTTCGCCATCTCCGCTCTATCCTTCGACTTCATCCTCCGCGGTCTTCTCCTCGTACTCAACAACATCCGTCTCCGAGCCACGAAATCCTGCAACGGAGGCACACGAAGAATAGGCCATGAGATCTCCCTCCAAGCCAAAAGCAACGATCTCACTATCCTGACTATAAAAGATGTCCATCTCTCCTGGAAACCAGGACAGCATCTCTACCTCTGGCTCCCACGCCTCGGACCCCTAGAATCCCATCCTTTCACTATCGCCTCCGTCTACGACACTAGCAACAAATGCCACTGCAACGAGGTTCAGCTCGCTATCCGAAAACACTCCGGTATCTCAAAACGTATGCACGACTTCTCCACCAAGAATCAAACACTTCAAAAAGATAGGACCCTCACGGGCTTCATCTCAGGTCCCTACGGTGCACCGCCGGCATGGGAAGCATATGAAACGTTGATCTTGATCTCTGCCTCCACGGGAGCTTCGTTCACGCTTCCCATCTTGGAAAGTCTTCTGAGCATCAGCGGAGGTACGACAATCTGTACGCAAAGGATCTATTTCCTGCTCCTGGCAAGAGAGAAGACGCATATCGAGTACTACGTTGAGAGGTTAGGAAAAGCGCTCTTGCGAGCGGAGGAGAGGGGTATCGAGCTCGTAGTTGAGATTGCCCTCACAGGTGAGGGTGACAAGGACTCATTCCTGAGTAAGCAGAGTACAGAGATGAAGAGTGTCGACCTAGAGTTGGAAGTTGAGGAGGAGAAGGAGGGAGAGAAAAAGGAGTTCGACGAGAAGAAATCACCATCAGAAGCAGTAGTGACCATCAAACCTCATTCTTCCTCTTCCTCCTCCACAAAATCCTCAACCACCACCACCACAACTACCACCCAAACACCAGCACCTACAAAAGCAAACACAAGGCAATGCTGTTGCGCCAACCCCTCTCCCGCCCCAAAATCCTGCTGTCTCAATATCAGCCGCAATCTAATCCCCACCAAACAAATCATGTACTCATCCACACGCCCCAGCATACCATCCTACCTCCGCAATCCAGTCGAGGTAACAGGAGGTGAGACCGCGGTTGCGGTCTGTGGGGGCAAGAGTCTAGTTGCGAGTGTGAGGAACGGGGTTGTAGCGTTAAGTGATGAGAGAGCGGTGCATAAGGGGACTGGGGCGCAAGGAATCTTTTTGTATGTTGAGGAGTATTGTTTTTGATTTATTTGAGTTGCTTTTTTTGGGGGGGTAAGGATGAAATCGTGAATGGGATGTTAGGGTATGGTATTGGAATAAGGACCTTGGGCTGATGGACTAGATTAGGAGGAAGTGAAAGTTACATTAAGTTTTCTGGTGAATAGTGAATAATGTAACTTACACATAATATATCATTACCCTTGCTCATCCATACAGCAGCTTTCTTTCGTCCAACCGGGAAACGCCTCGCTCTCCAACCATCAATTAGGTTAAAGATATCCAAGTCCCAAATCCCGAATTCTAATCCCCACAACCTCAATCCCTCTTCCCCTTCCCCTCACTCTCGCTCCCCGTACTATCCAAACTCGTCTCGCTCGCCTTAACTGTAAACGAGAAATCCGTCTCCCCCACCAAATCCCTCACATGATCCACCAACCGCCTCAAATCATCCGTCACCAAACTACTACAAACCTGCATAACCGCATACGCTGAATACCCCGGCTCCTCCACATGTCTCGCATCCAGAATCCCCTTATCAAGTCTCTCTAACCTGCGGCTCAGATCATACGGTTCTGGCATCTGGATATAAGGTGGTAAGGCAGAACCTTGCTTAACGGATGCGGAGAGGAGGGAGAGGATGGAGGTTATGGAGTGAGAGGTGGGACCGATGGAGTCGACGAGTACCATGAGGTCGTTGACCCATTTGCGGCGTTGGAGGGGCGTGGTGTTGGGGTAGTAGACGCTGTCGGGCGCTGAGGCGGAGGCGGACCAGGATTGTGTGGCGTAGGCCATGAGGGAGAGGTAGTTCATGATGTTTGTTGCGCGGAGGGTGATTCCTTCGTACGTTTCCTGCACATAGTCAGTTAGTTATTCTATGTTCAATGTAAGGGACTGGCGATGGAGTGGATAGGCGTTGTGGGGCTAGATACGTACTCTTGGAAACTTGCCGCCGATGGTGGGCTCCCATTTCTGCCAGTCCGCATGCTGTTTTAAAGAAGGTAGGAGTAGCAAGAGCTTGCCGAAGATCTTGTGTCGTGCTTTTTCTAACGCTTTGCCAGGAGAGCTTTTTAGGGCCATGTCTCCTTCTGTATCGTGAATCCGGGCACCGATGGTGGAATGCACGACGCTGTAGAAATTTGCGAGGAGGTAGAGCGTTGAGCCAAGGTCTCGTCGTAGCCAGCCTTTGTCGGAAAGAGGATATGGGAATATTGTCCAGATGAACGCTACGAATGAGCCACCAGCAACGCATGCTAATCGATAGGGGGCAAGTTCATAGATGCTGAGAATTTTATTAGTGAGAGTTCAGAGTATGGTAAAGATACCTCTTACGGGTAGTATGGCTGTCCTGACTGGGAGGCTTTGAAATCATCAGTAACATTTTCGTCCGTGGTCAAAACAAACTTACAAGCTTTGAGGCCTATCTTTCTTACTTGTAATTCATACCCGGTGATCAAGACCAATGTAACCATAGAGATGATGAAAATGGGAATAAATCTTGGAAACTTGAGGAAGAAGTACATCATCAGGAAGATGGCAAGCCATAAAAAGACGATGACACCAGCGGTTTTCTGGTCCACAATGTACCATATGGTTATGGACACAACCATAGAGATAGCTGTACCTGCTATTCGGCCAAAGAAGCCAAACAAGGACTGACCCGAAGTCATCGTCATACCAATAGCCTGAGAGTCTAGTCAGGATTCGGGATAAAATGAATGTATTGAGTACGGATAGTTCATTATTATGGACGTCAAAGTAGTAAGAGAGAGGGATCTTACAATGATAATCATTGCCCACACGAGCCTCTGCTCAATGAAGAAAACTTGGGTACGTTCCAAAAACGCAACAATACCTCTTAAGTATCTAGTCAGCCATTGTGCAAACATCCAGTCCTTCTGTGCTCTACTTACACACTTAATGTTGCACATCTAAACCACATTAGTCTCAGTAAATCAAAAGAACAATCAACTGCTGACTTACGCAACTCTGAAACCAAATGCAGATTCCTGCGAGCCCAAAAAGTGTGGGATCGTACGGAGACCATTACCAAAATGCTGCCAAGCCGTCGCTGGTGGGAGGTGCTCAGGATCTTTTTTGGGGTTGAATCCAGATCCCAAATAGATCGTGTTCACGCCGGCTTCCAAGGAGTCTGGGGATTCAGTATCAACAGTCGCGTCTTCTTGGCCAATACTCATGACCTATTGGCTTGTTAGCATGATAAAGTGTCAATGTTTGGAGAGAACTTCGGAGCTTCGACAATTGGACAAACGGCTATGACGGCTCACGAATAGCTCCCAACTCCGTGCTCTCATGGAAGAAAAGGTAGAAAATAAGTATAAGAATAAGCCTTACCCATTTCCTGAGTCTCCGTTGACCGGGAGCAATCAAGCGATTCTTCTTCATTGTTCCATCCGCGACTTTCTGATCAGCAAATTTTATGAGTGCCGAGATAGCAAGTCCGCATGCATAGAGAAGATGCTCCAGATACAAGATCAAATAAAGCTGCTGTTGATCTCGACGATGTTGAGCTTCACCCGGTGTCCAATCTTCGCCGGCGTCTGGAGTTCTGACGGCATCGAATTGAGCTTCTGACAATCCTTTCTGCCTAGCCCATGCCTTTAGTGTCTCGCCTCGTTTACCATAGAACTCTAGCATTTTCTGGTCTAAGTGTTTGGCAAAATCAGCATCGCCAGGTTTCGGATTCTCAGCTCCCGCTTCAACATCATCGCCTTGCTTAGCTTTCGGCTTGGGCGTCAATTCAAGGAGCAGGCTAGCATGCTCGAGCGCATCGTCCATAGCTTGAACTACCTAAATGATAAATTAGTCTTAAATGAACGTCAATAAAAATAGGTGCTATCGAGCAGAATCTGCGCTTGTTTTGCATAATGGATGATGGATGACAAAATAACTCTTACTATTTCGAAGGGTTCGTGCAAGGTTTTCATGATGGTGTTCCACGTTGCCTTCTCCTGCTCCTTCGCATCTTCACCGCATTCTTCCCATTTCTCTGCCTCGTGATGTTTCGAGTTCGGCACACGAACCCAACCTCGTCGCTCTGCAATTCGTTCAAAAATATCGGTGATGGTGCCCATCCCAATAAGAGGGACTAGAATGCTTCGAAATAGTCGAAAAATCTCATCAAGATCCTTTGCATCAAGTTTACCCCACGCAATCTCCCTCTTCGCGAAAGGCATATCACCGTGCAGCTTCCCGTGCAGTCCAAGTAGGGCATCCAAGCTGCCTCTCAAAACTTTGGCTTGGGCATTATAAGCTGGGTGAGAAGCTTCTGCGTTGCCGTGTTTCTTGGCTTTCTTCTTCTTGTCTTCATCATCTCCATTATTGTCAGCCTCGGCTGGTGCAAACATATCACTGGTCTCAAGACTCATCAGATATGCCTTTTGAGCTTTGAGGGTGGCTCGGATTAACTTGATATATCCAGCTTGTTCCTCTGCATTGTGTCAGTCTCTTCGTCCTATCATCTTTTAAGAAAGAAAGGCAAACTAGGAATGATATGCGTGGCAGCGACTTACTGAATACAACGGTCCTCGACGTGATCGGGATGATGAAAAGATTGACTCCAGTAGCAAGAGCGAAAGCTGTGAGAAAACCTTCCAGCAATTGCTTGATCAGAGCCTCACCCGAATCAATGGTAGGAAATATACCACCATATGTAAACGCGACATTGGTGAATATACTGTACATCATCACTGGAAACTGAAGGGCTGGAATCTTGGCTCGCAACGTGTTGACAAACCAAATATTTGCGAACAGCCAGATTGCGCACACACTTTGATAGAGTTAGCGACCCAAGGAATTAAAAAGGTCTCAAAGAGGATGTGAATTGACAGCTTGAATCCACAGAATTCGTATGACTTACGCTGATTGAGAAGAATTATACTGCTCTTCAGAGCCTGGGGGCGAGGTATGTTTTCGAGCTTGAACGCCAGACCAGATTCCCAAAAGAGCAATAGCCTTCGACGACCAGTTAGTAAGTCAAACATTATGGCCAGGAGAACACTTACCGAACCGATGCAAGTGCCCAATAAATTCAAAACCAGTGTCTGAAAATACTTTGCTCGAGGCATGATAGGCATAGAAATGACTGAGATAATAGCGACAAGATATCCCAAGGTACCGTATACCTTTGCAACAGAATCCGCTTGATAGAACGCAATTGCTAGAACAATGTTTAGTAACTCTAGAAATAAGGTCCGAAATAGGCAAAAATGGCACAACTCACCAATTGTAGGAGCAACTGAACCCCTGTTTTCTACATTAGTAGTAATTCTCGTTCAACTTGGCCCATACTTACTTGAACATCATCATCAAAGTTGGAGCGTCCAATCCAAGCTTCCCCACAATCTCCTTGAATTTCGATGGCTTCTTCTTCTCCTCTTCACCAACTTGAACATTCTCAATTTTAGATCCATGGTTGCTCTCATCATCCCCAGCTTTCCGTATCTCATCTTTATCGCTTTCTACTCCATTTTGAGCATTCCGAGTTTCCCGACTCTCCATCACTTCAGGCTCTACATCAGCCATCTTGACAACGCTGGCCGATCGTCAATTGCTCCCTTGGAATAACTCTGCTTACACTCTCGAAACCATCGACTCAATTGAGATGCCGTGAGTCGTGACGAGATATGTCAATAGGGTTGACAGGATGATAGGACGATGACTTAATGTCATTAGAACGGAATAGTAAATCAAACATAAGTCGCGCTTCGCGGCGCGCTGACGATCATTCAGGGTTGAGGTGGAGAACCCCTGCACCCTGCGAGATTCTAACCGAATGCGGCTACTAGTACCTTGGTTGGAAATTAGCCTCACGACTTGTCATCTCGTCATTTGTTTCCTCGTTCTGCAAGTATAAAAGGAAGCTGGAAAACTTCTGAAAGGGAATTGGTCGTTTGGCTTTCAAATTCTCTATGCACATGCTTTCAGATAATGGTTGATAGGCTTTTAAGTGTAGGTTAGCTATCTTTCATTGCGCGATTTTTTTGCGGCGCAAATGGCTTTGGCAACAAGCGAATCACCGACCAATGATTAAGGGGCCTCGGGAGCGAGGCCAATGAGCCTTCGACTTCCACCAATTCATGGTGTTCTTCACGTTTGAGATTGGTTCTCAAAATTCCAAAACTGAAAATATGCAGATTGCTGTGCCGTGTGCCACCATTGAAATCACATCGCTAATGGGTCGCACTGGATTCTGAAAGCAGACTGATCTTCAATCAGGAAATGAGACGCCGGTGCATATTTATATCCGACTCAATCCTGCTTTGACTCAGGCTGACTTTGAGAAAGCTTAATGTCAAGACAATCCTTATTTCACGGCCAGATTATCATGTCGTAGTTTTCTAAGAGCTTTTGTTTTGGACGTCAAACCCAATCTTCACTCAGGCCTAAAAAAGTAAAACACACCTTTGTCGTCCATTGAAACCTACACTTCTATTTTGTCTAATCGCCGCTAAAACAGAGATCCGAAATACAGTCTATTGAGTTCGCCACCATCTAGCAATTGATACGAAGCAAATCATAACTCGAAAAAAAAGAGGTCTAAACATTTCAAAATCCGGACCGCGCGAGCTCTAGGAAATCTATCTATCCAAACTTCAAAATAGATCTGTCATAGCACCATGAGAAGCATCACCGACCAATGCAGCGTATTTAGCTAAGACACCGCGATTGACGTTCTTCTTTGGCGGCTTCCATTCCTTGAGACGGGCCGCGATTTCTTCATTGCTGACGTCCATGCTCAAGGTGTGAGTTTTTGCTGATATGGTGATTGTGTCGCCGTCTCTCACTACTGCAATTGGACCACCGACTTTCAGAAGGTTAGCATAATTGAAAGTTCAAAGGTAGGAGAGGACACTCACCAGCAGCCTCTGGAACGATATGGCCAACAATAAAACCATGACTAGCACCGGAGTATCGCCCATCCGTGATGAGAGCCACGTTGGTTAAGCCTGCACCCATGATGGCGGCCGATGCCTTCAATTGCTCTGGCATACCAGGTCCGCCCTTGGGCCCCTCGTATCTAACAACCAAAACCAGGTTCTCGCCATGCGGGATCTGTCCATTGCTCAATGCAGTGTTTAGCTCATGCTCCTTGTTAAACACTCTTGCCTTGCCAATGAATACCAGACCCTCCTTGCCAGTGATTTTCGCAACCGCGCCACCAGGTGCCAAGTTTCCACGAAGAATTTGCAGGTGTCCAGAATCCTTGATAGGGTTGGAAAGCGGGCGGATGACGAGTTGATCTTGTGGCAGAGATGGCCAGGACTCGATATTCTCAGCTAGGGTCTTGCCGGTGACGGTGGGAATGTCACCATTCATGAAACCGGCTGCAACGAGGAACTTAATCACGGATGGGGTGCCGCCAATGTCGAAGAGGTCCTCCATGAAATATTTTCCGCTCGGAGCCATGTCGGCCAAAAAAGGGATCTTGTCGCTAACTCGTTGGAAGTCATCGAGGTTCAGTGGAACTTGGGCGGTGCCTGCCATAGCAAGAAGATGCAGGACAGCATTAGTAGAGCCACTAGGCATAGGTCAGCGTGGTACACAAAGACTGAAGCAATTTCTTACCCGAATGCCATAGTCAGGACCAAAGCATTCTCGAAGGACTCCTTCGTCAATAAATCTCGTGGCCTGATGTCCTTCTCCATACATATCTTGATGGCATCGGCTGCCTTTTCGCATTCTCTCATCTTAGCAGGAGAAGTGGCGGGATTAGACGATGAACCCGGAAGACAGAGACCCATGGCTTCGATTGCGGTACTCATAGTATTCGCTGTATACCTAGGAGTTGGGGAGTTAGCTATTGCGTAGTAAAATTAGCCTCTTCAGACGCGACAGCGGAGGACGCATAATGTGCAGACAAAATATCGCCTAAAGCTAAGAGCTAGTCTTCACTTACATTCCTCCACAAGCACCAGCGCCAGGGCAAGAATGCTGCTCGAGCTCCTCCATGACATCGCACGGAAGGTGACCTTTCTCACCTGGTCTTTCAACCGCCTCGAGCTTTCCGTAGGCGAACGCACCAGAGGCTTCATAGCACTGAGTTATGTTAGCATAATTGCCAAAACTCTCACTTTAGCCTACCGTGCTGATGTTGACATCCTTGTTTAGAAGCTTCGAATGGCCCTTCATGATCGTGCCACCGTACACCATGACAAATGGGCGATTATGGCGTGCTGCTGCCATAATGACTGCTGGCATATTCTTATCACAACCTGGAATTGAGATATTGGCATCATGATGCTGTACTTGTCAATACCATTCCTAACCAGAAGTCTGACAATCGTACCTGAGCACAGGTAACAGTCTCGATTGAATCAGCGATAACTTCTCTGGTCTGCAACGAGAATCGCATGCCTAGACAATCATCAGCTTGAAGTCCTAGGTAAGCTGTACATCCACTTACCTTCACCTCCCATGGTAATCCCATCCGAGACGCCTAGTGAAGAGAGTAGTAAGCAAAGGTGAGGAATCTCAATGTCTGACTTTGAATGTGCACCTATAGTATTGAACTGCCATCCTAACATTCCCTGCTTCTCTACAGCAGTCTTGACCAATTTTCCGAGGTTGTTCACTGAGTATGGGATGTTAATGTTCGTTCGAGTGATTGCCGTTGCAGTACATACGATGCATACTGTACACCATTGTTAGCGAATCTACTAACTCTTTCTCCACATATTCCTCCCCGACCAGGACTTACTTGCAAGGGTTTCCCTCCCACCAGACAGTGGATATACTGAGCATATCAGATGAAATCGTCACATTTGTGCCAATGACCCTTCACTCACCCAACATGAGGAGCAGTCTTCATCATGTCACGATTAGGGACACCAGCTGCGTAAAGCATAGCCTGTAAGAGGTCAGAGAAACTTCTACATTGGAATCCACTTCATACTTGTGCGCCCGGGTAGTCATGATCTAATTGGAAGCAGAATGTCAGTATTCAGTCTGCAGGGTTAAGAAATCCCAAACCCTTTGTTAACTTGTAAGACCATCTGTTCAGAGCAGGCTTTCCATCCAGGATAGCGCCCACTTTCAAGTGAGGGAAGTCAATATACTTGGGCTCCTCGAGCTTGCTGTAGCCGTTGAGGTTGCTGTGGCCGTTGGGGCTGCTGTGGCCGTTGGGTTTGCTGTGGCCATTGAGCTTGCTGTGGCCGTTGGTGTAAGCCATAGTTCATTTGGTCAAAAAATTTTTGGGAGAAAGAGAAAAGTGGAGGGTTGAAGCGTGGAAGAGAAAAGGTCTATTCGGTGGACAAGAGAAGGTAGAAGATAACAAGTGCACCAAAATTTGCTTAAAAACTTTGCAGATTCTTTTCCATCTAAGATCCGATTCTGCAAATTTCAGGTCGAATAACATTTCCAAGATACTTTTGCTTCGCTTTGCTGTCTTTTGAACTTGTACCTAGGTCCTAGGTGCAGCTAATGGACTGACTCGCCCCACTTCATCGGGTTCGTCCCGGCGCAATGAGGGGTTCTATGGGGACAAGATGCCCGTCGTGGGACTGTCATGTCCGGCAGCTGGACATAGTTGTCCTGAATAATACAAGGACTCCGCGATCGGCCCATGTTCAGATGTGAGGTCATGCCTGCTGGAGTCAATAGCTCGCATGTGTAAAAGACGACAAGGTGAGGAAAGGCTCGCAGATCCACCAGGACAACGAGAAAAGATAAAGATTTGAGACCTGGTGGTCCCTGCTCGGCGTCTCGGAGGAACTGATAAGACGAGGACGAGCTAGCTTGTGCTCCATTGCTGCGCTGCCGCAGTGGCCGCATTGTTCCGCCCTGATTGCTTATGAGTGCGAGATGATAAGGGAAGGGTACGGTGCCACTGTACTTGCGTACTGGGCTCTGGATGGTTCAGCAAGAACGATGCACTGGCATTGGCTCCGGCCTCCCACTGACTCGAGGGAGCGCTGGTAGTGGTAGGACAACTCGAGAAGATTTTTCGTGCGGACTGATGGCGGCACCGGTGGTCTCCCCAGGCGAAGAAACAGCCAACTGCCACGCAGATATACAAGTACTTCGGAGAAACGAAACCAATACAAGCCTCGCCTAGGTTCGTACCTGGAGTCAAGTGCCTTGTTTCAGAAGGCTGCGCTCTACTGGCTCGTTTCTCTCGTCGCAGTCGTCTCGTCGCGGCGTGTGGGGGTTCTGAAGCGCAAGCGACTGGCAGTGGAGGAGGCCGTGGTTCAATTCGCGGGTGCAGCCGAAGCGGTCCCCTCGATCTGTGAGCAGTGAGCAGTGAGCACATACCACACATACAGTACCACATACCTGGCCCGTCAAATATTACGAAGCTCCCAGCCTTCCGGACTGCTTCAATAAATAACATCCTCCCCATAGGTAGGTTGCGGTCTGAACAACGTTATGGCAGTACCTCAACCAAAGTATCCCCTCCTCTCTCGTCTCGGGATCTGTTGCTATGACATCCGATGCTGGCCGCGTCGAATAAAGTGCGTCATACTCAACACGTTTTTCGACATCTCTTGGTTTTGGTAGTGCCAGTCGACTCACCACCAGGAATACTATCACAATCTCGAATTCGAATAGCTTTTGCCCGGTGCCACCGCAGATCCTATATTTGTAAGACATTCGGATAGCCACCAATATTCCCCGACCGGGCCACGTTTGTCTCAAGGCAATTGATGTCCGTACACGTCCCACGCCATCGGTACTGCATCAGCTCCTGGCCAGCCAGAGACTGCCCTGTGGGCGTCTTCGACGCCGTCATTACTTGTGCGACTGAGGCGTTGCGCACGGAAAAAGAAAGCTTCTCTTGGAATTGCGCAGTCTTGAGTTCAAGATGCGCCTTTCCCTCTTGTCATGTTTATTATTTGTATACGTTGATATCGCGTTCTGCGCTCAGCTAAACCACAGCTTTTCACGAATTACAAACGGCATACAGTTGCACGTCTCATCCAAGCTTCTTCGGCTCTACCCCCGCATTGCTAGAGGGCAATTCAACCTTTGGGAGATGACCCAGATCGTCGCGTTGTGCAGTATATTTGTCCCTGGCTGGTGGTTATTACGAAGGAAGAGAAAATATGGCAAGTCATTGGCTTCGAGCTCTGAAGAGGGCATGCAAAGTGAAGGCGCATACCCTATAGATGAGAATGGTAAGTTTCTACAAGGTCCTTCTGTACCTATACTGATAGTTCACTACAGATGCCGAAGTGTCTGATCCGGGCTTATTGAAGAAGCACAGCGAATTCAAATCATATACAACAAGTCTATTCACATACCCAAGAATTCGAGTCTTCTATCGACCGCATCCTCAAATAGCGAAATTACCTTCTGATCCCGCCCCACTGCCGCTGCTAGTTTTCCTACATGGTCTTGGTGGATCTGTGGCCCAGTTCCACCCATTGCTAACGAGCTTGGTGAATAACTCTTCATGTCTTGCTATCGACCTACCTGGCTGTGGTCTTTCTGCGTTTGCGCCGAAAGCATGGGACGCATACACAACCCAGAGCCTTGCAGAATTGCTTGAGAACATAGTCGAGGACTACAGAGACAAGGATGCTGGACAAGGAGTTGTTTTGATTGGACATAGCATGGGATGCTCTCTTGGAGCAATGCTTGCTTCGAGAAATTCGAAGCACTACACAAATCTGACAGACCACGTCGTTGGACTTGTGGCTGTTTGCCCCAAAGCGGAACCACCTTCCGAATCACAAGTTGACACATTCAGAAAGCTTCTTTGGATCCCAGGTCCCATATTTAACGTCTGGCGAAAATGGGATCGTCGAGGAGGGGTCGAAAGTGCTAGTGTACACCGATTCGTGGGAGTCGATGCGGATGTAGAAACAAAAAAGCTTCAGTATCGCTTCAATGACCAAAGCAAAACCCCAGTATGGAGGCGCATGGCCAGCGGATCGTTACCTCGTTATCAGGATGGAGTAGGGGAAGGTGGGCTCCCTGGTGGTGAAGTGTGGGCTGGTCTAGAAGCACCCGTCTTCTTAGTTGCTGGCGAAGCAGACAATATCACCCCGCCTGTCGAAATTGAGAAAATTGCTGCATATCTAGGCAAGTCGCATCCTGTCCAACTTGAGGTTGGCGAGGACAGCAAGCCAGTTACAGATGCAGCTGCGCCTGTTGACTCGTCACTGGAGGAATCGAGGACAAGCCCAAGACAGATAGACTCGATTCGGGATGAAGATTTTCTGGTTACAAATCCGAATACAGCTGAAGATGCTCACGAAGATCCATCAACACCAAACGATGAACTTTCTGTCATTCCGCCACAAGCCTCGAAGCCAAAGAAGATCCTCAAAACGACCGTTCTGCCTTCACCCGCTTCCCATGCACTCATATATCAACCAACTCAAGTCAGGATATTAGCAGGCCTGATTTCTGACTTCCTCTGCAGCCAAGTCTCGCCTCGATTATCGTTAGGCTGGCAATTGCAATTTCTCTCCACATCTGGGAAGTGGGATGTGAAGAATTTGGAAAAGTGGAAGAAAGTTGCACCGGTATCAGAACCCATCGCAGGCATGTTTCGTGCCATGAAAACACTACGAGAAGTGGACGAAAAGCACTGCCCCGAAGTTTTCGTGCGAGATTGGGGATCTCAGATCAAGGATATCATCGACATTTCTCATGAGAGTCCCGTTTATGATCCTAGAGGCCTCGAGAAGGGTGGTGTTCATTATCACAAGTTTCCAACTGTTTCAAAAATACCCCCTACAGCAGACGAAGTGACTGCGTTCAATGCGCTTGTTGACCGCTTAGTCGAGGAGCAAAAAGTTAGAGCCGAAAAGGAAGGCTGGACCGGCAAGTGGTACATCGGTGTGCATTGCCACTATGGCTTCAATCGGACGGGGTACTTCATTGTGTGTTATCTAGTTGAGAGGTTGGGATACGATGTTCAGGAGGCGATTGATGAGTTTGCGCGCCAAAGACCAAAAGGCATCAAGCATGCTCATTTCTTGGATCAGCTCTTTGTTAGGTTCTGTCGTGGACTGAAAAGAGCGCCAACATTATGACAACTGATGACATTGGCGTTGTATGATAGGTGGATAGCGTTCATAGAAGGATGGACTTTCGCGAGAAATTACTTGGGACGATTGCCGACGGCGTCTCAGGCACCATTATGAATTATGATTATGAATGCATTGGCTATTACTACCCTAGACCTATAACTATTCTACTTGCTTCCACATGCTGATTACCATTCAAAAAATCTTTCTGTTGAAGTGCATGTCGTGACTTTCATTTCGGGTTAGCGTCAAGACCTTCGACAGGGATAGCAAGCTAGAGCTTAGAGCTCCTCGTTCCAACAACGTCAGAGCAAATCACAACTCCAACTCAACTCCTAGGTTCCGACTCAACCTTGAAAAACCACAACACATTTCAAAATGCCATTAATACGTCCAATCTCACGACCCACAATCCGCGAACTCTCTAACTTTCTCCTCTCACCACCAACTCAATCCCAAAAAGCACGATGTATCTCCCATCTATCCCGCAGAGCTGTGCGCCCAACTGAATATCCCACTGGTCGCAACATACCTCGATATCTCTCCTCTACATCTTGCCTCACCTCATCTCCCAAACCTCAGACCCGCGACCGAGGTCCAGCTTCAAAAGAAGACACACAGACGGATTTTGGTGCTCTAAATGTGCTGGGAAACACTCCAGTTCCAAGCACGAGTATAGATGCCTGTCTCTGGGATGGATTCCATTTGGATAGTGGAGTAAAAATCACCGGTGGGACGGGAGTTCTGCTTATAGCCGGAGAGGCATTTAGCTGGCGGCCATGGGAAGCAGGAGGCGGGAAGGAGTTGAAGTTGGTTAATGAAAAGGGCCAGTGGGATGTTGGGGATGAAGCTTGGGGAGTGTTGGATTTGGTTTGGCCGAAACCTGGTATGTTGCTCCTCACCTGATAGAAGAGGTGTGAGGAAGATTGTTTGGAAAATATTGATTCGATGCAGATCTTCTGATCCTCGGGCTTGGGAAGGACATGAGACCGATAAGTCCGAAAGTCAGGCAGTATATCAACAGCCTCGGCATTCGGGTTGATATCCAGGATACAAGGAATGCGGCTGCGCAATATAATTTGCTTGCGACTGAGAGAGGGATTGGAAATGTTGCTGCTGCTCTAATTCCTATTGGATGGAGAGAGGATTTCGGAGTCGTTTCATAAGGATAGACAAAGCATTTTGCCAAAATCCGACTTGCATTTGGGTCAATTAAGTTTATAACATTCGATTCAGTCTTCACGTGGAGATAGCTGATGTAGGACTGAACCCAGTTAGGTGAAGCCCTGAAACGACCGTCAATGTCTTTGATCATCCTCAAAAATTTGACAAAAACACTCCAAGTTGACTCTCACATCCAAAATAAAAATGACAAGCACGATCTCTAATCTCATCATTCCAGATCACCTGATTTTGAACCCCTCATCTGTGCCTCAGCTAGCTATTTACAATTACGTCTAATCCATGAAGTCATGGCTTCGTCTCAATTGGCTCAGAAACGAGACCAACCTTGATATCAGCAAACTTAAGCCCTGCAATACTCCACATTTACATTATATATCCATGGAGTTTAGCAAAATCCGACGTCGACTGATTCCGTTGCTCTCACGTGTAGAGTCTACATAGTACCTACCTAGTCACTCGCCTGGCTTAGGCTCGTTGCTATCCAATATATACTTTTCCCAAGTTATACAATATAATTATCTTCTTCAAAAACCAATTACCTTATCTCACAATGCCCGTCTCATTCCCCAATCTCTCAACCTACGCAACATCTAGCCAAGACACCACAAAACACTTCCCAGTCCACAACCCCGCTAGTGGCGCCATCCTGACCACTGTCGCCGCCGGGGATGCTCAAACCACAACAGCAGCCATCGAAGCCGCCGAAAAAGCCTACCAATCTGACTGGCGATGGTGTCCTCCTCTCGAACGAGCCAGCTACCTCCTCAAAATCGCAGATGAGTTGGAGAAACATTCGGAAGAATTAGCTGAGATAGAGTGTTTAGAGAATGGGAAACCGTATCAGGATGCTTTGAATTTTGATATCAAGTTTGCAGTGACTATTTTTCGATTCTTTGGAGGAATTGTGGGGAAGTTGCCGGGGGAGTTGTATGAGGTGGGAGGAGTGTATGTTCAGGTTCATAAGGAACCTTTTGGGTGAGTACATGCGAGAGATTTCCGATTCTTTGTTCTGTTCTTGTGCATTATAGAGTAAGCTAAATACGAGTAAACTAATGGATATGTAGAGTTACAGCTGGCATTCTTCCTTTCAACTGGCCTCCAATCCATACGAGTGGGAAGATTGCCCCAGCCATTGCTGCTGGTAAGTAACATCTATGTCTCATTCGCGGAGGGAGATTCCTCCGAAATACTAAAACTGAACAATGTCAGGAAACACAATAATCATCAAACCAGGCGAGCAAGCCCCTCTAACCTCAATGCGCATGATCGAAATCATGCAAACAGTCCTCCCACCCAACGTCGTGCAATTCATCCCAGCCCTAGGCCCAGAAGTCCCTCAACTTCTAGCCTCACACCCACTCGTGAGAAAAATCTCTCTCACAGGCTCCACAGCCGCTGGAGCGGCAGCTGCAAAAACAGCCGCTTCTCACGTCATCCCTGCAACGCTCGAGTTAGGTGGCAAGAACGCTATCGTGGTTTTCGAGGATGCGGATCTTGATCGTGCGGTACCGGACGCACTTGAAGGGGCTTTCTTCAACAAGGGAGAAGCGTGTACGGCTAGTTCGAGATTGCTTGTTCATAGTCGTATCTACGATGAGTTCGTAGAACGGCTTGCGCCTATGATTCAAAGGCTTGTGGTTGGCAATGGAATGGATGCGAAGACTCACGTTGGACCTTGTGTGTCGAAGGTGCAGCAGGAGAAAGTCCTCAAATACATTGAGATTGGGAAAGAAGAAGGAGCCGAGATTGTGGTTCAAGGGGAACTGCCGAGCGACGCAAGCTGCAAGGAGGGGTATTTCGTCCCGCCAACTTTATTCAAGGGCGTGACGAAGGGTATGAGGATTTTGAAAGAGGAGATGTTTGGGCCGATCGTGACGGTGACGAAGTTTGAGAGCGAGAAGGAGGCGATTGAGATGGTCAACGATACGCCGTATGGGCTTACTTGTGGTATCTACTCGAGAGATTCGGAGAAATATTTGCGTGTTGCTGTGAGTGTTTCAATTCAGTCCTTTCATTCGAGTCAAATTAGCTGATTTTGTACAGAGACATGTTGATGCAGGCATGATCTTCATCAACAATTACAATCGAAATGCGGTTGGGACACCTTTTGGAGGTATGAAAGATAGGTAAGTAACTCTGACATTCTATTTTCGAGCAGTGCGAAATTAATCTACCTGCAGTGGGTACGGGAGAGAACACTGCATCGAGACTTTGAATGAATGGTCGACTCCGAAGCAAATTCGGATTCCGAACGGACTTGGTCCGCTCCCTGCTTGGAGAGCTATTGCAGATGTTACTAAAAGCTAGAAATAGAATGATTAGCAAATGATTCTGCAAGCGAGAGAATTTCGAAGCAATCTGTAGCGAGGAAGGCGAAAATTTTATGTTTGCAATTGCGGGCAACGCGAAAAACAATAAGTATATATTAAGGATGTTTCACCAATCATGACGAATATAGTAATAAATTAATCCTCAATCATGCTCTGTTTCTATTGGTACTCCAGTTACTTACCTGGATAGCCTTGGAAGCAAGGGTGAGCTCCCCTATTTAAGCGAGCTAAGCGAGACCCAAGAACTTCTCTCCCCAAAAATTCCCAAAAGTCTTGCCTCTATAATACATCTGAAACCCTAGAGAGTTCAGATTTTCAAGTAGCTCTAAGACCAAGTGCAGCACAAATTAGAAAGTTATGTCTATCAGGTAAACTCCCGAATTGTGACATGTGACGGACTTACTACAGAAAGGGGTAAGGGTGAGCTATTTCTTTTTCGTGGGCGAATACAAAACGCTTATTTTTAGGTGAGTTGGGGTCTGGATTGAAGTGGATGTGTTGGGCCCGCAAGGCTGAGACTCGGACTTCTCAACTCAAAACTGAAGTCGAGCGAGCAGAATATTCGATTGCAAGAGGTTCAGTCAACTTGTCAACTTTATGACGAAAATTTCTTTTTTCACTTTAATATCGCCTTTCAATGTTCCTAAGTTGTCTTCGATATTGATGTTCAGGATTACACCTAGAGAACTTGATCTCCCCATCTCATTTCCGTTCATGTTCATTGCGGCGCAACACCTTCGACTACTTCGAGTTCAGCTTGATCTCAGTTTCCATCATGTGGGTGGTGCTAGCTACTTCTCTCCGTCTTCCGATATATTAGATCGACACAATCTGCTCTTCACCGAAAAGTGAGCAAGCATCCGTTCTTGCAGTCATCGCCTGTCATAAATGAGCTTGAACGAGATGACTAGCTCCGGAATAAATCATGACTTCTTTATCAATATTGTTCCAAACAAATCTCAACTACATCTGATTGCTTGAGCCTCGCGACTCATAATATAGGTAAGTTATGAATGACAGTCCTCAAGATTTCAAACGGAACTCGGTGACAAATACACAGGGATAGAAAAATTATCTAGGATCAGCAATACAACATTCAACCTCTCATTGTCTAATGAGTATGACCAAAACATTTGCCAGATTATTAAACAGCAGCCATTATAAGTATGTGGGTTCCCTTTTCCTAAGGAACAGCAGCAGTTCAGCCTATTTCATAATTCTTGACCTATTTTCGTGTCTGAGATTCGAACGATTGACAATGGCTTCAGGACAGGTCCACCAACACTGGTATTGCTGCAGAGGTCTCCTGGATGAAGCTCGGCCATTTCAGTATCTACCTCAAACAACGATAGATGACATGGAACGGGTCGACGCTTTCATGATAGCAGGCTACAAGAACGAGGTCATGGCTGAGTTTCAGGGCCACCCGAGACTTGATCCATTGCTCGTCGTCGAGGTTCAGAAAGGCGTCAGAAAAGGTCAACCTTGCAACACAACTCAGCACTATTATTTTGCTCGAGATGACGACTACGAAACACCCGTTAGTCGGCTTTGGTATGAGATAGGAGAAGAGAGATGGGGGGCGATCAAGCACAACATGAAGCTTTTGTATGATGCGAAACGGTATTGCGTTCATGATAAGATTGAATTTCGCCTTGTCGTCTGGTCTGGAAAGCCTGGCCGAATGCATGGCGCGATAGACATTTCAGGATCTCAGGCTGTGGAATCTCATAGAGAGAGAAGACACAATGACCACGTGCCAAGACAAGACAGAAACACCAATCACGGCGACACAGCTCGGAATCAGTCCGAAGGAGCAAGTAATGACCAAGCGTATGGTCAACGGTTCAATTCCTTGTACAACAAATTTCGAATTTTCAATTCTTACTTCTATGCAACGATCCAAAACCAGGCAGAATTTGGAAATCAATTCTCCATACCAACCAACGAGGATGATACGGACGCCTTCTCATCGGTTTCTAAGCCATTCATTCATAAGGAGGGACGGTGGATGGCTGAACTGGATAGTTCTGCTCTCCTAAGTAAAGAAGAGGTAGATATGTACTTTAGGGAAGCATCTATGGAACTTCTTTCGAGAAGTCTCGGGCAAGTGCAGGAGTCGAAGGCATGAGATGTCACCGAGGATTGAGTAGTCCACAGAAGAATGTCTGAATTGTGTCCCAATGAAGGGATTATTGCGATGAACTTGTTTAGGGTTTCCTGCTCGAAATGCTTGAAGTATGATGTTAGCCTATTAGCTTGCAATAGTCTCAAATGAAGATGAAATTTAGGACGATCTACCTCTAGTCACTTTCCCGTATGAAATGTTAATTGAGAAATATACATAATCAAAATGGTAAAACCTGAGGCAACGGGGAAGGGCCAAGAGAAGACTATAGCCTGCTGCCCTGGAGGTGGACTATGTTAGGACAACTTCCTTTGACTGCAAAAGCTGCCTCTCCTCATCCCACAGGAAACAAACCTCCCAAGACAGGTTCACTTTCAAGCTCCCCTCCCTCGAAACGTCTCGCAAAAATAAATATCTTCAACAGATCGTTCCACCCGGAACGACAATACCAACACCACAACAATACCAAGCTACCACAATAACAACAACTCTCAACCTTGACCAAAAATGGCAACAGGTAAGAACAATAGCAATAGTTTGACAACTCTAGGAGCAAATTTTGACAAGTTTACAGAATTCACAGAACAACCCCTCGAAACTCGATCTGAGCCTCCTACTCCGTCGCTCAAGCCTATCCTCAGGTCGAACCGCCGAGCTACCAGTCTTGACCTCAATCTACAACAACCTGCTTCGACTACAACAACCGAGCCAATCTTTTGTTGCCAAGACTGCACCAAATCCATCAAAGAGACTTCCTTTTGCAAATTTGTGCAAGTCGGATCTGTTGGCCCCCCTTTCGGCGGCTCGGTTAGATCGATCTGTCACCCCGTTTGTGAGCACGTGATCGAGGTCAAACCTATCTCGAGAAATACGACTCCCAACAATCCATTGAAGCCATCTCGGTATTATGCCTTCTTGGGGCTTGATAACAAATACCATGAGATTGATGTTATACTCTTTACGTACCTCCAAGACATTAGCGTTTTCGACGAGGCGACGAAGGCACGCTTCACTTGTCCCGCGCACCACCAAACAGGTCAACTTGTTCGACATGATCGGCCCGCCATCGACCAGAGCCCTACAAGTTCCACATATTTCGAGCTGTCTGAGGATGAGTCAATGTCCCAGCCTTGCGATTCTTCAGGTATGACGGAAGGATGCGGTATCTCCACGCCACCGTTATCACCATACCAAATCTCTCTAGAGAAGCGAAGATTTATGATTCGCAAACTGAGTTACGGACGTAAAGACCAGATGCAAGAGATCATTAGAAATGCTGTTGTTCATGATGATGATAGTGACAGACAGGGTAGTTGGGGATGGAGTTGGCAGGAGCGACGACAGGAAAAGGAGATGCAGGAGATGCTTGATTTTGAGGTTAGGTACTGCTTGGAGAGGATGAGGATGTTTTTCGTGGAGGGTAAAATGTGCTGAGGTTGTGAATACGTGCATTTGATGAGTGTGAATGAGAAGGAGTCGGTGGTATTGGTCTGGAAAAGAATGATATATTTGAGGAAACTAAGGTGATAGGTACTTGGGATTTTATATCGAATGCGGCAATTTGAGGCATTTGAAATTGCAGAGATGGCTTTGCTCAATAAACTTGAGCATTAGTTAGAAGGCAGGCCTTCACATTATCTAGAGTAATGGAATATAAGACATTTCCAAATACTTGTCACATTGTACTGCGAATTGTGATTGTGTGTCATGTGACACACAGTGACTGAATTTAGCTAGGGATCTCACGAGGCTAAACACCGGTCCTGTAGAGCTCTCGGAAATCCCTTATTCGACAGAACAAGTTATCTCAATCCGTCAAGTCTGACGATTCATTGCAAATCGTCCTATAATTCAATGCAAATCGTCTGATGACTGATGTAGACTCGACTGGCGGGTATCGTTCTAGTCAAACATGCACTAGATTTAAAAATATATAGGCATAGCTCATCAAGAACTAGATCTGTAATTTAAGAATACATTTGGCAGAAATTGCTATTGATTCACTTGACCACACTCATTGACATGAGTCGCCCAGATGTAAATCGTCTCATGATTCAGTGCATTCAGGGATACAGATGAGTCAAAGAATTACCAGCATGAATCTTTATTGAGCGGATCTGTGAATGAAAGACATGTTTAATAGGCATGTTGACTAATCTACTTGATCACAGTCATGACATGAGCGTCTCACCATCGAATAATTGAGAAATAGTCATCGGAGAAATCTTCAGGATGATTCAAGAGACTGGCGGAAACGTTCCTGCCCCTTCTCGTCATAGAAACATATTCTTGCATAGTAGAATGCATAGTGAATGTTCAGCAGAAGGCCTTTGTGATTCCTTGAAGCAGTTAGCGTGACACATCTCTCCTCCAAACCCTTGGTGAATTAAGCGTATCGTGAATCTTGTTATCCTGAGCCCACCTATTTCTTCAGCCGTCACTCCTCTTCTCATTCTCATCTCCAAAAATCTCAACATTTCCAAGATACAACCAACCAGCAGTAGATACCAAACCAAAGGCTCTCCTTATCTACCATGCCAACAGTCGCTACTCCCATATTCTGCTGTGGTGGCGCAGCCCCAGTCCTTACCTCCTCGAGCCAGAAGCTGCACTATGATCCGAACAGAGAGCTGCATGAGACGATATTCAAATCGTTCATCGCCTTCGCTATCCGCCGACAACAAGAAGCAGAGCGACAAGAGAAAGCTCGAATCCAAGCTCAAGAGCTGCTGCAACTGCTCATGGGAGCCTTAAACCCAGACACGGCACCTCCGACTCCAGAGATATTCGCTTCAACTCCTTCATCGTTCTTTCCAACTCAGGGTTCCTCGTCTCCGGCTTCGGCCTCAAGGCTTGCCGCAATTCCGGCATCCTCACAGCCATGTCTAGCCACAGCTCTTGCACCAGCCAGACCACAAACCCCTCCTGCACCAGTCCTGACATACGAAGCTCTCAAGAACAATCCACTGAGCCCACAGATCCCATATGTCATCCATCTGACTTCAAGGCATGACTTTGGCCCAGTGTATTCACATCGCTACTTCGTGTGTCCTGATGATCTCTCGCAAGATTGGATAGAGGTGTCTTTGGTGCAGTGGTTCGCACAAGGCGAACCTTTCAAGATGAAGGCTGAGAAGTGGGACTTGAAGTGCACCCATGACTGCAGGTTTTTTCGAATGACGCTGAGACCAAATTTGTGGTTGAGAGGGCGTTATACAGTTCCGGTCCCAACACAGACGACAAAGCAGATTGCATATCCAGTGGCTGAGGCTCCGATACAAATGCTGCAGACGTCGAAGTATATTCCATATCCGATGACCAATGCTGGATTAGAGAGTGGCGGAAGAGCATTGAATGTGGTAACAGAGCCAGCAGAGACGAGACAGCTGTCATATTATCCAGCTGAGGGCAGTTCGGACGGTGATGGGAAGTAAGGACGAAGATGTTTTGATAATGTATTGTATTTTCGAGCGAGTAGTTTGGCGATGTGCGTGTTCTTTGGTTTGATGTACGAATGCGATGACTTATAAACGTTGGTTTGATAGTATCATAGCTATATGCGAGACTCAAATATGGCTGGAACATGAATTTGGTGAAATTGATATCCATATCGTTTGATGTTAATGTTCGAGTATGTTCTTATTGGCCACTGGGCTTGAGAGGGATAAACATGATCATGTGTGAATGCATTGTGAACGCGTTGAACTAAGGGCATTGAAGTGCGATGAAGTACGAGCATGATGCAGACTATGGTCCCTGCGGGATTGACTCCGGCAGAACTATTTGATGATGGATACTTCCATCAAACGTTCAAAAAGTAAAACACTTGTATGTTCTTTAAGATCAGCTCAGTTCCAGGCTCACGACACATGGTGTCGAGTAGAGCTCTTATTGCACTGAAAATCCGCTTCATGTCATTATCACAAGATTTCAATGAAAGTATCGTCAGAAGCAAACAGTGGAGAGCACCCCTGCATGCACGGACCACATGATCCAGATGACCTCGGCACGCGTCACATCTACCGGTCGGGAGAGAGGAAATCCAATAATATTTTCTGTCCTCCCATGTGTATATCTTAATTTTGTTTTGTTTTCACAGCTTCACATCTTCACTTTCTCTTTATCCCTGATATGCGATGTCCGAAATCAGCGCTATCCCACCGCCAGACACTTCTCCAGATAAAGCTACCCCAGTGCCTGCCCCACCATCACCTCCCTCTGTCAAGACCCTTAAATCCTGGGCCCCACTCTACCTAAAGAAAACCGATGCCACAATATCCCAATTATCGAAGATTTTCTCCACGTCTCGAGGGACTGACACTCTCCTCTTGACAATATGCTACACCTCTCTCCTCGCCTCGAATCTCCTCTCACGTATAAGTCTCTCCAGAATCGAGCGTCTTTCTAGACAACTAATTGAGAGCGCTATCTCCCTTCCTCCGAACACAACTGTTTTCATCGACACCTCTGCCATCCCTCCTTCTCGCCTCTTAATTACAAGTCAACGTCTTAAAGCTTTGAGCGAACTCATCTCCGACTTTCGCATATTCACGCGACTGTGGGGTTTGCTAGGCATCTGGAAATGGGGCAAAAGTGTCTTGTTGAACCTGCAAGAGGAAGGCGATAAAGATTTGACTGCCAAGAGGATAGAGGCTGCACAAGTGGTTGTGAATGTTGCGTATCAATATCTGGAGAATGGCGCCTATTTGTCGAGTAAAGGTATTTTGAATTGGAGTAAAGAACAGCAAGGGAAGGCGTGGGTTTGGAGCAGCAGGTTTTGGATGATGCATGTTGGGTTGGATTTCTGGAGGCTAGGAAGGGAATGGATGTTGAGGCGAAGTAAGGGTAAAGGAAAGGTGGTGGATGGTGGGGTGACGAATGTAGGTGAGGAGGAGTGGAAGGTGAAGTGGAGGAGGGAAATGGTGGTCAACATGGCATATGCCCCGTTAACGATCCACTGGAGCTTGGAGGAAGGGCTGGTGAACGAGTTCTGGGTGGGATTGTTAGGGAGCATTGCTGGTATTACTGGCTCGAGGGAGCTATGGAAGCAGAGTGGGAAGATTTAGAAGGCTTTGTCATAAAAGGAAATGCTCCCGGATGTAAAGGATAAGAGGCTTGTGGATTTTGGGATAGATCATAGACTTCAAGCGAAGGCGTACTAGGGACCCAAGGACGGGACGTATTGGAGGTAGTTAACGTATCTCTATTCAAATCCTACTTGACGTTGAAGTTCGGTATTGAAATGTGACCATAATCCTTCATTTCAATATAGGGGTGGAGCTATCCTGCTTCCATACTATCGAAGACAGACTTAGACAGACTTGAACCTCCGTTGCATAAGGAGGGCTGAAGAGCACAAAGAAAAGGGGCCCAAAGGTGTCCAATGAAATTTCGGGCACGAACTTGGGAAAATAGTACAAGATTTCGCAGGACATGCTTTTCAGCATCAAATAACACAGTAGGCACGAAATGAACTCAGCATATTCTACTGCGTATGCTCCAGGCAGTGTCACTGGCAAATATCCCTTGTAGGGCCAGATGCTGTCATAATCAAACCTCGACAATCGCAGATTGTATTGAACACCCTCATTCCCACTCGATTCGACATGACTACTGCTAGAAACAAAGCATATTTTGTGTCATCTGCTCGGCCATCATCATCGTTAGGTATCAATTACACTAATGCCTCCTGCTTTGCATCAAGCATACGTATAGAACAGAAATAATCGCCATCGTTGTCAGTTCCTTCGAGAGCGCATAAATATTAGCGAAGCCATCAATGAGAATACGGCAGCCAGACTCACAAGACTCTCTGCCCATCATCTTGCGGCTTCCCCCTTAGGCCTAGCATGACCTCAAGCTCAACCATAACTTCTGGGTGGTCTCTAATCACACGATTAAAGTCTTTGAGATCGTTCAAGAACATCCAACCGTCGCCTTTCCTCAAATACTTCTCAAGCCACTTCTTCATGCTATCATTTACATTCGAAGATCGCATGATGGTACAAACGATATCCACCAGATTGTCCTCATTTACTCTGCGCTCTAGGTCTTTCATCCGGCCCTGCGAAAATTCCACAACCGATTTTGCTCCAACGTTGCTTGCTAGGACATTGAGTGTGACCTCGTCTAGCGGGTCCTTGTTTTCATAAGCCTCGCAGTTGATGAAAGAGATCAACATGTCGACCACCCGGTCAGGAACCTCCTCTTCCGTTTTCTTATCCATGAATGAGACAAGTTCTTTTTCGAACTTGCCTTGCTCTAGAAGATAGCTTGCTCTCACAGCAAAGGCTTTCCCTCGAATCGTGACATCTCTTGTCTTGTAATCAAAGCTGCGTCTGTGGCTGCAGCTGTGTGAACCGGAGGATGATTCGCACGCGTGATGATCATCATGGTGATGAGAGAAAGGGTAGTCGTTACAGGCATGCCGCCGTCGGTGAAGACAGTCGTAACACGAGCAATTGTAATCAGGGTAAAATTCCGGTAACATAACTTCTCGCCGTGAGCCAAGTGTCAAGGCCCCCAATCGAGGATCCACGTTGCATGGATAAACTCTCTGAAGAGCTCGGTTGCCAAGCCCCCCTCGACTTATCAGTCCTTGGGCTAAGCCTGGTGAAAGTCTGCCACCTCCTCCGAGACCAAAGCCCAATGGGACCTGCCCATAGGCAGGCTGCATTCGACCATATGCGGAGAGTAAGCGTGGATCGAGACCATATGGATTTTGAAGTCTTCCATCAGGCATATGACGCGCCATCTTTCTTTAATAGAGAAAATTGCGATGTGAAAACACGAGGAGATAGCAAGGAAGGATTTTATGAGACACGATGACAAGGGCACGAGAGGCAATAACAGTTGACAATGACGCTGTAGTGAGCGAGCCAGGACAAGCCTATAAGTCCACATCAAGGCGCGGAGGGGGTTTTACAAGAAGTTGCCACTGACAGTGTTTGATGTGTGACCATGTTGCACGCTGAACCGCTGGCAAATGACAGATGCTTGAGTTCTCTTCCCGTCTGTCATGTAGCAGAGCACCGACGTGTATCGCATAGAATTGTAAGAAAAAATTGGACACTCACAGGGAAAGTCCAACGGTCACACAATAGGTCACGTGGTTGTACCGGTACAAACATTTTTCCAATAATTCGTATCTGACAAACAGTCGCGACCAATGAAATTGACATTGTACAAAGTTCGGAGTGACGTCTCCCGTCCGTTATGTTGTATCTTCCGTAATCCAGGAAAAGCAAGCAAAGCTCATGAACAAATCGATGCGAGTCTCCAGTCTCAAGACCAGTTATTTCCACTCGATATCCCCAAAATTCAGCCGCAAGCGGGATCTTTCACAGATCAGGAAACCACAACATTAGCGACCCTTACTAGGGTTGCAAATATCCCGTCGAAATACGCCTCGTGTTCAGTATTTTGGACCGGGTCCTCCGTAACCCTCATCGGGTCTTCTGCTCTCGTCAAAATGTCTCTTTCTGAGGGCCGCGAGACGCTTCTTCTTGGTAACGGAGTTCACATATGTGCCAATAAAGAAACCGATAACGTTGAAGAACGGCACCCAGGTATGCTCAGGAAGGAATTTCTGCGCAAAGGCGAGGGCCAGCGGCGACGAAATCCAGCTGACCCTCATGACAGGCATGAAACCAGCCTTCCATGTCGCATGAACTTGATGGATAGTCTTAGCTCCTGCAATGATAGCCATCGAGATCAAGTAGACACTGTTTTGGATGGGGGCAACCTGAGATAATATCAGTAAGAACTAGAAGTGGGATGAGCTGTCGCAACGTACAACCAAGTTGCTGATCAGAATCTGTAGGACCTTGGCCTTTAGACTTGTGCGTCCTGCGAACAGCTTCTGAAGGATGCTGATCAAGACATGGCCCAACGGTGCGCTTATGAAGGCTCCATACGCTGCCATCTTGGGCACTCGAGATGTGAAGTAATGACCCTGTTTGTTGATGTCCTTCGCGATCCACGAAGCAAGGATCTCTTGTAACGCAGACAAAGTGCCGGATGTGAGCATCTTAGTTCGAAGGGGATTGGTTTGGAGCTGCTTGAGATATGCCTGCATGGGACCTCCGTCAGCATTCTACCACGATAGCTATCATTCGGATTCATCACATACCGCCAAATATCCTTGACCAATGTTCCCTTTTCCTCCCGTCAGTGCCACACCGACTTCATCCGCCAATTCGTGCGCGGGACCCTTCATTGTGCTGACTCCTTGCGCGCCAACAAGTCCTGCTGTTTGGGTGATGGTATCTTTCTCAAATTTGACCGACATTGTGACGGATCGTTGCGAGGGAGGACGTAGATTCTATATGCGATCGAAGATCAGAGGAATAAATCCAATTGTAACACTGCTGGAGTGTTGAGATCGCTGGGTGTACGCTGGGTGTAAGCTGAGCTCCCAATGTTTACTACTCGAAGCCGAGGTAGCGCGAGGATGGCTGGGGTGCAACAGAGCTCTTTGCGCGACGTCTGGGGAGGTGCAGATGTATTGACGAAGGCGGTTGATCTCTAGGAATCACTGTAATACAGTTCACTGACGATGATCTGCCAGCCTGCGCGGTGAGGTTGGAAGTAGCATCAAAAGCAAGTGCGGTAATAAAGAGGGAGGTGAGGTGCGGAGGCGTCCGAACAATCTGAGTTTAGCGGCTGCGTAACAGGGGTCGACCAGGGCTGAATGCTGTCGTGGCAGCGCCGGCGACAACAACAACAAATCACGTTGAAATTCACGAACAAATGGCAACCCTTCAAAAAACGAGCACTATAGCTAGGCCATGTAATAATTGAGAGATAGAGGGACCTGAAACTTACCTAGCCGTTCCACCTCCTCTTCAACCACTGAATAGACAATTACTGCATTAGGCCACTTATCTCACAAACACAGCAGGCAAAGTGGAAAGAGCTTTTATTGTGCCGTTCTACTTTTACGCATGCGTTTTCCATAAAGGAATTAGCTCCACCTTCATGTTGCTGTTCATCTATTGCTTACCGGTAGCCCTAATGAGCTGGGCATTCATCTCCGATCATACCGAGTCCTCTTGCAGCCGGACCTGCTTGGTCGAATATCATCCATGTTCAGAAGTGACTGGCTATATTCTTGCTTTTCTGCTGTTCTTCATGCTACCATTATTGCCCAAATCGATATTCTTTTTATAAAGCATGAAAGCCGAGTTATAGTTCTTAGCCAGCTAGCTTTGCCATAAAAAACATTAGTTCAAGTTGAAAGGTTCTGAGCTTTGCAAGTCTGTCCTTAAAAACATACATTTATCTTTAATATTTGTGTCTTACCTGCTCACGATTTCGTCTAATATCTTGAACAATATGCAAATGCACATTAAGCCATAGAGTTCCTTTAGAGATGAACACTTGTTTACGTTGAAGTCTCTGCCGAACCTTAGTTGAATTCTATCAAGTCAGTCTAATGTCCATGAAGAAGCCAATGCATGCCTCGCTTGTCTTCCTCCTAGCGTGGAATAGCCTCGGATTATGGTTTTCATGCCTTTGATATCCTCTAGGCTTCGTCGCGTGGTGATTCGCGATGTCAACATAAGCGGAGCGTCCCTCGATCTACCTACAACTTCGAACGTCAACTATCACCAGAACATAACCTTCCAAAACAACCATGCAGGCCGCTCCTCAAGATCAGACAGGGATGCCCTCTCAGGAATCGTCAACAATGGCAACTCACGAGCCCCTACAGCGGCGCACTACTATCACAGCCGTTCAACCCATGAATCTGAATTATATGCCACGCGCACGCGCGCCGCAGAGACCCGTTCATTTGCAGTGCACTCATTTGACTATGACGCGTCTTTACACTAATGAGTTCTGTTGTAGCAATTGTAACGGACCTCCAGTCGGCGGTTGGCTCTGGAGATGCACTCAAGATCGGGAGTTGATCCTCGACGACGATGTGGATAAAGGCATCGTGGTAAGTATCAGATATCTTCAGCTACTCTTCTACAGGGTACTAACTCAGATACAGGAGAAAATCGATCCTCTTTGTGATATCTTCGAAAATCGTATTTCGCCTAGCCCGAGGAGTCCAGCTGCGCGGATGTCCATCCTGAGTTTCTTGGGAGAGGTTGATGATGAGCAACTACAGAGCTATACCCAGGAACAACTTCAACAAATTCTTAAGCAAAGAGCAAAGGTACTAGGCGTGGCTCAGATGGCAAACGGTGGATTCCGACCACAGTTCTTCTACTATCAGCCTTCCGTTGATCCAAGCTCACCATCCCGATCAAACACCATCCACGACCCCCCCTCGAAGTCCTCCTCTAAGCCTGTTCCTAAGCCGTGGTTCCCAATTCCAGGAGGCGAATGCCAAACTAAGTGGTGCCAAGCTTGTCGACCTCATGGTATTGACCGGTCATGGCTCAGCCTCGACGGCATCGCAAATGGTGATCTCCCCCTCACAGCAATCTATGGCTTTGGCTTCAACTTGCTTGGCAAGCGACCAGTCAATCAAGTTAAACACGTAGCTAACCTTGGATTGCGGCCAAGCCCTCCTACACTCTTGGTAAGTCCAATGTCGTAGACTCAGGGAATACTCATTACACTACAACATCTGTGATACTAACTCTCTGGTAGAAAATGTATCCCACCACTCACAGAAAGACCCGCCGCCGCTACCTAGGTGGTAGCAGCCGCACCCCAAACGTTAATATCGGACTCGGTATCTTCGGTCCCAAGCCTCAATCTCAATCTCAATCGTCTTCCGACTCTCAAGTTACCACCTCACCAGATACCACCAAGCTAGTCTATCAACCAACCGTCGTCGCCTCGTTCGCTTCAACCTCCCTCCCCTCATTAGTCCCCGAAGTCCAACCTTCTCTCCTCGAAACTCCCCTCTCACCCACAAACGGATCCTTCCCACCAACCGTCCCCTTCCCACCCTCTCCTGTTCCAGGCCGTCGACACTCATTCGACCTCCTGCCTCGCCTTTCGCTTGTAATGGATATCCCGCTTCCGGAACAAACTGAAGAGGAGATTGAGACCATTGTTTGCCCAGGCTCATCTTTGACCGCGATGGAGGAGAAAGAGATGAAGAATGGTGAAGGTGTTGGTGCATTTGGCAGCGGCCCGTTGGAGGTCGAAAATGGAGTGGCGTTTCTGGAGGAGAGCGTTGAAGATCATACTGCGGATGTTATTACACAGTATTGAGTGGTGGTGTTTGAATGTGTGTTACTATTCATGAAACCTGGGAAATGGCGTTGGGGAGTTTAGCTTTTATGATTCATGACTGTCGATGGAGGCGTAACTAGGGTTGGAGAACCAGAGGTTGATTTATTGCTGCATGAAGACGATGGATATCTTTGTGCTTTGCAATAAAGTTGTAGGATAGCTCGTGGAGCAGATTTGGTAGCTTGCTAAACAATAGCAGGAAGCATCCCAACAAGGTGTAGGAATAGTACTATACCTACCTAGGTAAACCTAAAATCACTCGTCTAATCGAGATCACATGTGAAGGAGAGGAGAACAGGATAGGTAGAGTTTCATAGTCATGACAACATTACATTTACAGAATCATAAACTCATAATACGTAAACCATAGCTGTGATGTAACACAGCAAGAAGCCCCCAAGCCGCCAGCGCCGAAAATACTAGGCCCAGCCAGTAACTCATATGTACGTTTCGTTTCATCATCAAACCCATTTTGACCACCGTATCCAAAACAACGCAATGTCAATACTCAAACACTCCATATCTTCGCTTTCTCAAATGCTCCCTTCCTCTATGAAATGGACACCTTTCACACGTCACCGCCTGACAGTTTTCCCCTCTTGCTCCTTCCTCTTTGCAAGCAAGCTCTTTAATGCCCCAAGGCTCGTATCTAATGTATCCTCGTTGTGGGCGCAGAATTTGTAGCTCTTCTCTTCCGTGATTACCTGCAAACAATGTGTTTTGCTCTTGCTTAACGGATCGATCTCGACAGCATTGATTACCGCACTCAATGGAATGATCAAGATGGGTGAATATTCCGAATCATTTTTATACAGAGCTATACATTTCGGACGGACCACAACCCAGAGATCTTTCCATTGGCGGACACCACGGTTGGTCTTGAGGTACAGCAGGTAGCCTTGCCAGACTACGCGCTCGGAGGAATTTGGGTCTTGCTCTGTGGCCGGAGACGTAATGCTCATTTGACTAGCGTTTCGCGCGTCTATTATGGGGCGTACACCGGGCGTTTGCACAGCGAGCGGTTCTTCGGGCATGGAGACCGAGGAGCGGTCTCGCGCGCGGGTCATGTCTACGTCTGACATGTCTGAGACCTCATTTCCCGAGTATTCGATCGTATGTGACGGCCGCCGATGCCCATGCAACCCTAGTGCTTCTGTTCGTTGAGTCCGGGGGATAGGATCGCTAGGTTCGGGTGAACTTGATCCCAAGCGCTCCTCATGGAGCAGTCGTTGCTCGTTGTGCTTTTGCATTGCACGTTCGAAGCCATTGTGTTGACTCGTCAGGTTTCCTGCGGGGCTGGCGAGCAGCATTTCCTCTTCCTCCTCCTCGATTCGAGCCTCTTGTCTGATGAGTCCAACCCATTCTTCGGCATCTTTGCGTGATCGTGCTTCAAGATGGTAATTTCGCGAAGGGGAAAATAGTCCAAAGACATTTTGGCGTTTTTGCTTGGGATCTTTGAGGAATGCGACGGCAGTGAGGTCTGAGAGGTGGATCTTGTGCCTTAACTTGTCTTCATTTTGATCTTTGTAAATAGAGAGGGAATTCGGCCGCAGAACTAGGAATATTGGTTTCCAGGCCTGTGAGTTATTATTAGTATAGCTAAGATGTCCTAAAGCTGCTTGAGATATCCTACCTTCGTCTTTCTAGTCCGCTTCTGCACATATCCACTCTTCAACACTCGATCGAACTCGAAGCTGCCATTCTGATTGACAGGAGAGAAAGTATCAAGGTTGAGATGTGAATTGCGTATTCGACTCGCCGAAGATAGAGGAGGCAAGGTGATCGAGGAAGTGGGAGGTATTTGCAGTATGCTTCGTTCTGGTATTGGCCGAGGCTGAGATGCTTCTTGCATGGTTGCGCTGTGAATGTCCGTCATAGTCATCGGCGATACTAAAGATCGAGGATTCCAGAGACGGTCCAGAAGCTTTGCTTCTCCGCAATTGGGGATTCAGGCGTGGCGTCCACTGATATTCAAATTGGTGGCCGGTACCTTTCGGTGTCTTTCTTTCTCAGCCACCTGATTTCTCGTCGCAACCGATTGAATACGTGCGTATCCTCAACACAAATTCCCAAGCTTTTCAAAGTCCGTTGCCTCCATAATAATCGAAGAATCTTGCTCAATATTAAGGTCCTGGTACGCAAGCATTGATCGGCAGAAGCTTAAATGAAATTTGACTTTGGGTGAATATGGACGGTGGTGAAACTGCAACGAGCAAGGATATCGACTGGGGATTTCCCTCCAGCGAACGAACCCGCTGGAAGACGCTTCAGATGATGTTACAGGCTCTAGCGAGACCCCGAAAAAGATGCAGAAATAGCAACACCGCCTGCAGAGTTGGATCTTTTTGTGGCAGTGTTCATGCTGCTGAGCGAAGGGGAAAACGACTGGAGTATGCTGATTCAACTAGAAACTCTGGGACATCTTGAATCATCATGCGTATAGGCGGGAGCCTGACGCTCTCATGCGCTCAGTCACGTGGTACTGCGGGCCGCGATGGCTTGGCGCTTGACTTGGTGGGGTGGGGTACCTAGTCTGAATCATAATATTGCGGGAGCTAGTAAAAACATCAATAAGTATCGCGATCCACACATTTATTTTTTGCTCCTCTCTCTCTCGTTTCTTCTTCTTCTTCTTCTTCTTCTTTAGATATTTTGGCATCATTGTATTCAAAATGCCTGTTGTAAATCCGGAGCAGCTAGTCGCACTCCAGCGAAATCCAGATAATATCAGAAATGTAAGTTTCTGCGATGGAGGGGTAATTTTGTGTCGCTGCTAACCATTGTTGAAGATTTGCATTCTAGCACATGTCGTAAGTATGGCCCTTGTTTAACCCCCTCATGTTTACTTAGTCATCAATAGGATCATGGAAAAACATCCCTTACAGACGCGCTCATTGCTACGAATGGCATCATATCTCCAAAGCTAGCTGGCAAGATCAGATACCTCGATTCTCGGCCAGACGAACAGACTCGAGGCATCACGATGGAATCCTCTGCCATTTCGTTGTACTTCTCTATGCTTCGAAGATCTGCACCAGATGCCGCACCCGAACAAAAAGAATACCTCATAAACTTGATAGACTCACCAGGACATATTGATTTTAGCAGTGAAGTGTCGACTGCATCCCGCCTATGCGATGGTGCTGTTGTCCTAGTGGATGCGGTTGAAGGCGTATGCAGTCAAACTGTGACAGTGCTTCGTCAAGCATGGGTCGAGCACATGAAGCCTCTACTGGTGATCAACAAAATGGATCGTCTTGTTACAGAACTGAAAATGACTCCTGGTGAGGCCTATACACACCTGAGCAAGTTGCTGGAACAGGTCAATGCCGTTCTCGGGAGTTTCTTTCAAGGTGAGCGAATGGAAGAAGATCTCAACTGGAGAGAGAGGATGGACGAGAGAATTGCTGCCGCCGCGGCCAAAGAGCAAGAGCGAGTCGAAAAAGACGCCATCAATGGAGCCAATGGTACATCGATCGACACAGAGAGTATGATTTCTTCGAACAATGAATTTGAAGAAAAGAATGATGAAGATATTTACTTCGCCCCGGAGAAGAACAATGTTATTTTCAGCAGTGCTATCGATGGATGGGCTTTTACCGTCCGACAATTTGCTAGTCTTTACGAGAAAAAGTTAGGCATCAAACGTAGTGCCATGGAAAAAGTTCTTTGGGGAGATTTTTATTTAGATCCGAAGACCAAGAAGGTCTTGGCTCAAAAACATCTCAAGGGACGAAATCTGAAGCCAATGTTCGTGCAACTTGTGCTCGATCAGATCTGGGCCGTATATCAAGCTACAATGGGTGGTGACAACGGGAAGGGGTGCGTGCATCTCCTTTTCCTTCTATTTGTAACTGTTACTATATCATTAGTCCATCGTTCTGTACTAGTTCTAACTTGAGTTTACATAGTGATCCTGCCATAACAGAAAAGATAACCAAGTCCCTGAATATCACTCTTCCTCCACATATCACACGATCACGGGATCCTCGAGCCATTCTCACAACGCTGTTCAGCTCTTGGTTGCCATTGTCTACAGCACTATTGGTATCCGTCATCGAATCACTGCCTTCACCACCCACTGCTCAAGAAGGAAGACTTCCAGCGCTCATCGATGCGTCACCCGGTGCTACTCACGTGGATCCCAAACTTCGAGATGCGATGGTCAAATCCAAGTCTTCAAAGAATGATCCAGTTGTGGCATATATCAGCAAAATGGTCTCAGTACCTGAGAGCGAGCTACCAGAGAATAAGCGCCGTGGAGGAGCGTTGAGTCCAGAAGAAGCCAGAGAGATGGGTCGACGAAAGCGCGCAGAGATAGCAAGAGCTCAGGCACTTGAGAACGGCGGAGCACCTGATCCGATCAGTGGTCTCACTGAAGCAATTGGAGGTGTCAATCTGGAGGAAGTACCAACAGAGGAAGAGAAGCAGCCTGATCGAGAACATCTCATTGGATTCGCTAGGATATACTCTGGGGTGCTCTCAGTTGGAGACTCAGTTTATGTTATTCCTCCAAAATTTACACCTGCAAATCCTCATCAGAGCCCGGAGCCACAAAAGGTCATTGTCACAGCACTATACCTTTTGATGGGCCGAGGGCTGGAACCGCTGAAATCCGTCCCAGCTGGTGTAGTATTTGGCATTGCTGGTCTTGAAGGTCACATTCTCAAGTCTGGAACCATCTGCAGTCAGCTGGAAGGCAGTGTTAACCTCGCGGGTGTCAATATGGGCTCTCAACCTATTGTTCGAGTCGCATTGGAACCGGAAAATCCTGCGGATCTAGATAAGATGATTCAAGGGTTAAAGCTTCTTGTTCAAAGCGATCCCTGTGCTGAATATGAGCAATTCCAAAGTGGAGAACATGTGTTATTGACCGCTGGAGAATTGCATCTCGAACGTTGTCTGACTGATCTGCGGGAGCGTTTCGCGAGATGCGAGATTCAGGCTGGTGAGCCCATTGTGCCATACCGAGAGACGATTGTCCGTGCGGAAGAGATGAAGCCCCCTGCAAATAAAGAGCTTGGCAGAGGTACCGTAATTGCTTCTACAACTTCAAAGCAAGTCACTATCAAACTTAATGTTCGGCCTCTGCCTACGGAAGTCACAGATTTTCTAGGAAAGAACTCAGCCGCCATCCGACGCTTGTATGCAGACCGCCAGGCAGCACAAAAGAGTGTCGAGCCAAATGGCAATAGTGACAGGGATGATATTGACGAAGATGGCATAGTGGATAACACTAAAGTGCTGTCTCTTACTGAGTTTAAGGTGCAGCTCCAGGCCGCATTTGACAGTATCAAAGGCCAGCGAGATGTATGGACGAATGCTGTCGACCAAATAACTGCCTTCGGGCCTAGAAGAACAGGGCCGAATTTGCTAATCGACAGGACGCATGATGCAATATGTGGGAAATTGTAAGTCCTATTCGACTCTATGGGTAGTCCTGTTACTGACCTTGTCAGCCTTCGAGACAATCCAACAGACGAAAAGCAGCAAACTGTAGGCGAGACACTTCAGGCACGAGATTTCTCCGATAAGATCAGCTATGCATTCCAGCTTGCCACCGCCCAAGGGCCACTATGCAATGAGCCTGTACAAGGTATCGCCGTCTTCCTCGAAGAAGTGACCGTTGCACCTACAGACGACGAGTCCTCTACAAGAGAAAACCTTGGTCGATTGACAGGAGAAGTGATCAAAACCGTTCAGCAAGCTATCAAGCAAGGCTTCTTGGACTGGAGTCCCAGACTACTACTTGCCATATATTCGTGCGAAATCCAAGCTAGCAGTAAGTTATCCCATCTATAGATTTCGCCTATCATGAAATCTGTCTAATTGCCCCAATAGCCGAAGTTCTTGGCCGTGTCTACGATGTCCTTACCCGACGTCGTGGTCGAGTTCTATCCGAAGCTATGAAAGAAGGAACCCCGTTCTTCACCATCCAATCCCTTCTTCCAGTCGCTGAGTCCTTCGGCTTTAGTGATGAGATTCGCAAACGCACCTCAGGAGCCGCCTCTCCACAACTCATCTTTCAGGGTTACGAGATTCTGGATGAGGATCCCTTCTGGGTGCCATTTACGGAAGATGATTTGGAGGACTTGGGAGAGCTGGCGGATAAGGAGAATGTGGCAAAGAGATATATGGATAGTGTGAGGAAGCGAAAGGGGTTGATGGTGCATGGAAGAAAGCTAGTGAAGGACGCGGAAAAGCAGAAGACGTTGAAGCGATAGAAATTTGTCTCTGGCGCATTCCAAATCCTGCAGTAATACATCCACAACAATTCATGTGATCATGATAAATACTTTTGAAGAACTCCAAACCATATTTCCTTTTCAATCACGTTGGGGTGGGAATCATTCACTTCAAAGTCATCAAAATCGAAGTAGATATACGAGCCAAGCTTTCCTTCCAACATTTTCGAATACAAACCACAAAGCTCCTCTGTCTATGTCCAACATCAAAAGCTCTCAAGGCAAAGAAATATGTCAGAACTCACCGATCACGCCTTGGCCTTGGCCTTGCCCAGACTGCGACGAAGTGATGCCTTCATATGCCTGCAAGCTTTTTCTTCTTTGCAGAGTCTTTTCTTTTATTGTGATCGCCGTTGGCGCGGCAATAATGAAAAGCGGTCCCGATCCTGAGGAGGGCGGACTTCGGAACGAGTCGCTGAATGGAACGTATGACGGATGGCCCTTAGCTATGCATGCCGCTCATAATGGAGGAGAATCAATGATGGATTTAGGATCAGTCAAAGAGTGTATATGAGTCAATCCCTAGGCCCTGGCCTGGCGTATCTGAGGAGCAGGATAGAATGCGATAGCTGCCTTGGTGGGACGTTGGGCTGGAATGAGCAATGAGTATGTATGATTCGCGCCAACACAGATCTGTACTTGAAGATACGGACATTTTTGTACATTTAGGTAGAGTCCATGGCCAAATCTAGAAGTTATTCCGGTATTCTCTAAGAATGAAGCACATCTGTGAGCCACGTGATCTGGCCTTGTCTCTGGACAGGGGTATGACCCACGCTAAAAACTCCAATTCGACAGCCTTACGAGTCACATCGCACATCTGTGGAATTCCAAGCAAACGTACACGACACGAAACAGCATAAATCGACGCGAAAAAGAACTCCTTGCCAATACTACTACAAAAATCCGACTGATTGATCTCATGGCAGAGCTTCCTTTTACAAACTTTACGAATCTTCACAAAGTGACTCACCCGTCAAAATTTGGAATCCTACGTTGCGGTTGAATGCTATTCAGTCCACTTCGAGATATCGGCACAAGGGGACCATACAATCGTTTCACGGTGGAATTTGAAGTTCAACTCTACAGAATCTTATTCTGCAAAGGTTTTAGCGGAGATACTCAACTTGCGATTCAACATCCGACCCCAATGCCGTCGTCAGATCCCCCTTCGATGGCAGACACGGCACAGCCAGAAGCTGCTTCGGTGCCAGCGCAGACTCAATCGAAAGGGAAAGGAAAGCAGCCATCACATATACAAGCACCACCGAAAGCTACAGAGGAGAAGAAGCTTACACCTGCGGAATTGAAGAAGAAAGCGAAGGACGAGAAAGCGGCTCGGAGAGCGCAAGCAATTGCGAGCAAGCAAGCGGATGTTCCTACTGCAATCACAGAACCTTCTCAAGGAGCGCCCTCGTCAGTAGGACTCTCACTAGTTCCACAAAAAGGAGATGGGCAGAAGGCTGCCAAGACTCAGCAGAAGCCGGGAGGTCCTGTGCCTGCGGGTGCCAGAAACCTACCCGTAAGAGGTACGCAGAAGGTTGCTGCTATACCAGTTGTACCGAAGAAAGAAGACAAAACCGTGGAGTTCTTCCGCCATCTTTACAAGATGAAAACGACATCGATTGCAGGTGTGAGTAAGGAAGTACATCCTGCGATTCTGGCATTGGGTTTGCAGATGGGTAACTATACAATTTGCGGTAGTTCTGCTAGACTAGTCGCAACACTACAAGCATTTAAGAAGGTAAGTTCACGTGGCAATTTCGTCTATTCAGGAGGTTTTGGGATATATGCTAACCATCGCAGGTGATTGAATCATACACAACTCCACCGGGAAATTCACTCACGCGACATCTTACGTCACATGTTCTCTCGCCACAAATTGACTTCCTCTCCTCATGTCGTCCAATATCAATATCTATGGGCAATGCTATCCGTTGGCTTAAGCTCGAGATCTCAAAGGTCGACGTTGACACTCCAGAATCAGAAGCAAAGCAAAGCCTTTGTGACGCTATCGATGTGTTCCTTAGAGAGCGAGTCACTTTTGCCGACCAGATCATAGCAACAAGTACAGCTGATAAGATCAAAGACGGCGATGTCATCATGACATTTGCGAAGAGTAGCATAGTCCAACGAGCACTGGTGCAAGCGCATAACGCAGGGAAGAGATTTAGAGTCATTGTTGTCGACTCGAGGCCTTTGCATGAAGGAAAGCATTTAGCAGCAGCTTTGGTGGAACTTGGGATGGATGTCAAATATTGCTTGCTTAATGGGTTAAGCCACAACATTCAAGACGTGACAAAGGTGTTGGTGGGAGCTCATGCAATGATGAGCAATGGGCGATTATTCTCGAGAGTGGGAACAGCCTTAGTGGCTATGGAGGCAAACGAGGCCGACAAGCCAGTAATCGTTCTTTGTGAGACGATCAAGTTTACGGAGAGGGTCGCGCTGGATTCGATTGTCCACAATGAGGTTGCTCCAGCAGATGAGCTTGTTATACCTGGCGGGGCACTAACGAATTGGGAGGATGTAAAGAGGCTGCAAATATGCAACTTAATGTACGATGTGACTCCTGCTGAGTACATTCAGATGATCATTACGGAGTCAGGAAACGTACCACCAACGTCAGTACCAGTACTACACAGGTTAGGAAATGAGAGCCAAGGTTGATGGAAGCGGCTACTAGAATATCTAGAGGTTATATTGCTGCAGAGCTCGGCAAGGGAGAGAGCCACTTTGGGTAACCCTGCAGTGTACGATAGTGTAATTGTTGGAGGCTTGGCATGGCTTGATTAGCGACTCTACTGCTTAGTCGCTACCATGAGTCCGATCGCTCTCGTTACAACAAAAGCTGCTCACGTTGTGAACAACGCTCCAATTCTAAAACCCGCTAACACATGTCATAAGCGTAAGAAGACTTAGCAGCCTTTTGATTCGCAAAGTAGAGCAATGTGTTTTTTAACTCCACACTTGACTATTTGGAAGTCCATCCACTCTCTACAGTTTCACGGTCACCTTCATCCTAAGCATTTGTGCGGAACGGCCACAATGTTTGAGATAACTGAGATTTTCATCTCCAATGTTCACACCTTTTTAAGCTATTAATTTAGAGTAGGCAGGTAAGGTCAAGTCTTGAAGTGGAAAGATTGTATGATTCAAGGAAATCAAGGGTGGGCTTACTTAAGGATGGCTGTAGAGTTGCTACATTTGGTTGAAGTTTTATACGACAATTACAACGTGTAAGGCCATTTGATATGCTGCTTTATCAACTAGCTGCGTTGCCCCATTGCTGGCTCCATTGCGACTTTATACAGATATTCCACCTCCCCACAACAGCATTTGATGCACTCACATCATAGCTCTGGCTCCGTCGTCATGACTCCGCCTCAGCTGCCTCACGCTCTGCCCTCCGTGCCCTCTTCTCCAGTAAGCTTGCTCTCCTGGCACCCAGAATCGCCTGTTGTCTTTGCTCCACGCCCATCAACCAATATCCGAAGCTGCCTCCTACACCGGCGAACAGTGGGTAAGCCCATAATGATCCTGTATTGAAGAAAGGACGCATTTCAAGGCCAAGCTGCCAGACACGGACGGCAATGCCTATTGAACATTCGTATCAGCTCTATTCACACAATTATGGAGAGAATTAAAGACGAACCGAAACCGCCCCAAAATAGGACCTTGTGAACCATTATTCGTGTTTTGTATTCGCTCGAAGCTCGTAGGTGGTGTGTCTGAGCTTTCAGCTCTTTTAGGAGACGTGCAGATCGATTGAGGGGTGCTTGTGTCTGCAATGAGCTGATGTATACACACCTCGAACCTGGACTACAAAGTGGTTAAGCTCGCATGTCGTGCGCCGAAGTTACACGTGACTGATAGCGGCTAGGTAGAATGGAAATTAGTCCTAAAGTAGTAAAGTGATAAAATAACCCTCGCTACCGCTGCTAATGGCATTTGCCCATTTTTGGTTTAGACTTTCTACACTCTGATTGATCCGCTCACTTTCACTTGCCCAGAATACCTAATTTACCCCTAAAAAGTGAATGCTAGGTCCGATTTATGAGATAAGTTTGCGTCTTTGGCGGCCGTCGAGACGCGAAGCTCATGACAATAATTGGACAACTGCGCAACCGCATGAACCCAATCACGACCTCGTTGTTAATTTCCTGATCCTTGGATCGTGCAATGGCCACTGCGATGGCGTACGGCAAAGATACTACCGCAGTAAATGGGGACACCAAGGAGGGTCCGCCGGTTAGGAAGAGATTGAAGACTTCTGACCTCCCTTTGGCCAGCGCGACAAGAGCTGCGATTGAAGGCCTGGCGCACACATTCAAGAAGAAGGGAGGTTACGACTCTTTGCGAAAGCAGGTTTGGGAGGACTTGGAGAAGAGTGTAAGCTTTATTGCCTTATGATTATGGATTGGAGTAGGATAACTATCTAATGGACTTGATTTGCATAGGACTTCGAGACAGAATTTGGGCAATCAGTTCTCAGTGTTGCTGAAAAAGAGCTTGAGAAGAACCCCTCGACCCTTCTAAAGCTTGAAAGAGGCAAAGCGACACTTCTTATCGAGGGGGCGGTTGATCGGGCGGGAGTCTACCAGACCGCGGAATCGAGGATTGACTCTTTGATCGATGCGCATATCGAGGAGATTGAGACAGGTATAAGGGCATTGAGACGAGAGGACATCGGAGAGGAAGCAGCGGCTGCTGAAGAAGCAAAAGGCGGCAAGACAGACGACCAGTACGCGGAAGATGCGAGAAGGAAGAGGGAGGCCAGAGAAAAGATCAGACAGGATGCCAGGGATAACGAGAAGGCAATCATCGACGAGAAAAGAAGGGAAGAGCGAGCCAGGAGAAAGGAAGAGGAGAGGAGGCAAGAAGCTGAGGCTGAGAGGAGGAGAGCTGATCGAGAGGCTAGGAGAAAGGCCGAACGTGATAGGGAGGAAGAAAAGGAGAGGGAGCTCAAAGAGCGCGATCGAGAGCGTGATCGAGAGCGTGATCGGGACAGAGACCGCGAGAGAGATCGAGACCGAGATCGAGACCGAGACCGAGATAGGCGCTCGGATAGACGCTCAGACAGAGATCGTGGTAGGGACGATGATCGAGATGACCGATATCGAAGACGCGAGGATGGATCAAGCCGCAGGGACTCTATCAAGGACACTAAGGAGGCTACGCCGAAGCTCGAGTTGTCGAAAGAAGAAAGTGAAAGATTGGAGCAAGAAGCTCTTAACGATTTGTTAAAGGAAGGGAAGAGGACTTTACAACGATCGAGACACCAACTAGAGCTTGAAGTCGACGAGACCTTGGCACCACCGCCTCGCAAGGCTATGCCAGCATCCGCAATCAAACCTATATCTCGAGACTCACCTGTCAAGTCAGAAGCTAAGAAAGTCATTAACGCTCCGACTCAGCCAAAAGCCGATGCCGAAGCTTTCAAGACACCGCTTCCGCCTATTGAAAAACGTTCTGAAGACAAGGAACCAGGGAGTCGCGACAGAAAGCGGAGCCGAAGTCGTGATCGAGAATCGACTCGACGATCTAGCAGAAGCAGAAGTCGTCATCGTCGAGACAGCAGAGACAGAGGTTCACGACGGGGAAGCAGGGATCGTGATGATCGACGGCGTCATGGTTCACGAGATCGTGATGACAGACGCCGAAGGGATAGTCGAGACAGGTATAGGAGATCAGATAGAGACCACTCACGTTCTCCGGAGAGACGCAGAGTCTACCGATCTCGAAGTCGCAGTCGTGAAAAGCGGGAGCGTGATGCAAGCCGCGATCGTGTACGTGCACCAAAATCGACCCCAAAAAGTTCTGATTTAGTACTGTATAAACCTGCTGACACCAAGAAGCGTGAACAGGAAGCTAAACTCTGGAAGGCTGCGCAACAGGATGCTAAAGAGAAGGGCTTACCAATTCCAGGATGGGTTGACCGAACGGAGCGGAAGCATGAGGATAGGAAAGAAGATAATCGTATCAGCAGTCCTGTCTCCGGCAGAAAGCGAGAACCATCTAGAGAAAGAGAAAGAGACCGAGATCGTGATCGCACCTCTCGTGCACGAAGCAGATCTCGGACTCCAACTGGCAGACGTGGAAGCAGAATCGAGAGATCCACTAGCCCAATCAACATTGACCGTTATGTACCTGGTGCATCATCTCGAAGCAGTCGTCGCGAGAGCACTACTCACAAGAGAGATCGAAGTCGTAGCAGAGATCGCGATCGAGATAGAGACAGAGATTCTCGACGGTCGCGCGATGATGACAGAAACCGTCGCAGAAGCCGTTCGCGCAGTCGTAGCCGAAGACGAGATAGGAGCAGAGAGAGAAATCGGGACCGAAAGAGAAGTAGGAGTCGAAGTCCCGAAGCTAAGAGAGAGAGAAACTATCGAAGCCGATCCCGAGAGAAGGACAAAGATAGACGACGTGAAAGAAGTCGCACTCGGGATAAGGAGCGTGATAGAGAGAGGAAGAGAAGTCGATCTACGGGTAGCCGTCGAGATTCTAGAAGAAAATAGGAGTCTATGGACCATGAGATGCAATGTAGGATTATTGAAAGGATATGGCACGGTTCATCTTGATGGATGATGGCGCTTAGGCGTTGGCAATTTGAGAAGCATTGAAGAAGATACTCATTTTGACGGATGATAATTCTCAGAAATCTAGAGCTGAGGTCCATGCAATAAATAGAGATGATTGTATTGTATATGTATGTACAATACAAAAACTATCTTCTCTTTTAACAGTGAGATCCCTTCATAGTTTGGGGATCTATCAGACAGAGTGCAGGTTAAGCAACTGCATTCTTAAATCATCCCACTTGAATCGTTACTAAGTCAACCCTAAAACAATGTCGCTGTAGTGTATTATGCAGTTCAATTCAAAATCGGTTTAGCTATTTCCCAAGGTGGTTGTAAAGCAAGAGCAACATTTAAGTCACCATACTATTCACAGATCTTGAGGGGGGACATACTTGAAAGTTTCAGTTACGGAATAGAAACTTTACGTCTCGATTTGTAGGCAAAGCTACTACGTTTAATAATTGCATTATTTGATCGGTCTTGGTGAGTCGATCTAGGACCAGAAAAGCCTCATAGTCCCAAGAGCAATGTTCAGCGACAACAGTAGAAACTGGATTCGCCGGATAAACATTTGGCACATTGGTCCATTGGATGAGCTTTTGGCTCTTCACAGTTGCTCAGATCTCTAGTTTCAGAAGAATCCAGAGCAGATGAGACGTGCGACTTCTCCATACCTGGAAAATACAGGCTGGTCATGGAGAGCTTGGTTACCTTCGATATCTCAGCAAGTTTTTGTATGAGTCTTGCCATACATAATAACCAGTGCACGGACAAGCAACGTTGTGATATCAATTTGTGCATTGACATGAGCATTGGTATATTCAGCCACTTTTCGACGCCGTTTATTCATTTCCAGAGAGCCAATATGAGCTGACCCTTGTCACTACCAGAATCCACCCAGAGAAAAGCGCCAAATTAAACAGATCAGCTGAGAAGCACTAGGATGACAGAGTCTCCCCGCAAGAACCTGTATTCACACATTAGCACAATTCTTTAGTCTCTACTCGCACCCATATCTAGATATCTTCAAAGTCCACTTACATCTTGCTAATGAACCGATCCTTGTTCACAGGTCTTCCCTTCTTTCCCTGAGCATTTCTTGGTGTCTCTGTCCACATTTCCTTCACATTCTCTAGCACCATATTGCAATGCCTGTCAAACGCCTTGACCCGTGCCAAGAGTTTTCTGTTGTTGCGGCATGATATGAGGACTTGAGTGTGCGATCGGACTGCGGTCTGGAGGATAGAAAGAGGACCAGATGTGAATTCGTGTTCTTCCAGTTGCGCGATTTCGAATTCACTATGAAGAGGTGTTAGTAGATGAATCGCCAAGTTGCGCTTGGAAAGGAACATACGTGAGCTCGTTGCGGGGCTTTGCTAGCAGTTCCCTGTGACTATATTAGCTTCATTAGAATTATATGCATAAGTCGCGCTTACTGAATCTTTGCGTCCGCCATGATGTTGTTATTCAAGACGTCGAGGCAACTTTTCGCTGCCTCGTGAAGCTTTCAGTTCGCGGTATGGTCGGTGACGGAATAACCTTTGTTCCGACCTCATTTAATAGGTGCAGCTCAGCCGAGCTCGAAGTTCGAAAACCCGAGGTCAAGTTGAATAGCCGCTACCACTCCTCATTCTCTTACATTTAATCAATTTTCTTTGGCCCAACTCGACTTCTTCTTTTCTTGATGTTCGCAAGGACTCTATGTGGCAGAGCTGGGTCGGCGGCAAGGTGTAGCTCGAGATCTGTCGTTATGCCCTTGAGAGCAAAAGTTATCAATCCTGCTTTCGCAGGCAGAGCACAGGCAAGTAGATGTGGAAGCCATTGGAAATCTTGAACTGATTTCTGCTGCAGATGAATACAACCTCGCGGCGAGATGAAAGGCGACCATCATTAGTTCAGTCAACAGAAGTCATCAAAGAATTACCAGGAGACGAGCCTGAAGATGTGCTTTTCGATACATTATTTGGTGTACGGACAATTGAGCTCAATCGGCCGGCAAAACTACACTCACTCAATGGATCCATGATTCGGAAGATCGTCCCCAGATTACAAGAATGGGCTAAATCGGATATGGCCAATGTGGTAGTCATCAAAGGATCTGGCCCAAAAGCAAAACTTCCAAAAGCATTCTGTGCTGGTGGGGATGTGTCTGCCCTCGCAGACGACAATTTAAATGGAGAAGAAGGTCAACAAAGGTCGACAGACTACTTTGCACTTGAATACAAGCTGGACCATCTGATTGCAACATATAAGAAACCTTATGTGGCTTTCCTGGACGGCATAACGATGGGTGGAGGAGTTGGATTGAGTATACATGCTCCATTCCGGATAGCTACAGAGAGAACACTGTTTGCCATGCCAGAAACGACCATTGGATTCTTTCCGGATGTTGGGGCTTCATTCTTCTTACCCCGAATGTCAGGCGCAGTTGGAACATACCTTGCTCTCACTAGTGAAAGACTAAAAGGTGTGAATACTTTCTATGCTGGCGTTGCGACACATTATATTCACTCAACATCACTACCTTCCCTGGAGCGCCGCTTAGCCGAACTTCGATTCAAAGACTATGATCCATTAGAGGAGCGACTAGATCTCATCGATTCAACAATCGAGGAATTCTGTACTGGCCTGCCACACGATCAGCCAATGCTTATTCAGGGTGCCCTGAGGGAGGCTATTGATCGTTGCTTTGGGAAAACCAGCGTCCCCGAGATTATCGCCGCGCTGAAAGCCGAAGAGGGAGAAACGAAAGAGTGGGCCGAGAAGACTCTCGCCACCATGCACAAGCGATCGCCCACCAGTGTTTACGTGACGCTTCGTCAGATGCAGCTTGGTCGCAACTGGTCAATATCAGAGACTTTCCAGCGGGAACACCAGATTTCTAGCAAGTTCATGCGCCATCCAGACTTCACCGAGGGTGTGCATGCCCTGCTGAAACGTAAAGACGGGAACCCGACGTGGAAGCCTGCCTCCCTTGAGGATATTAAGCCTGAGGACAACATAGCAGATCCCTTCTTTGAGGTCGAAGGTGCTAAGCGCTTGCAGCTGCTAAGTCCAGATGACTATAAAGAGTACCCAAACATCCGGTTCAACATTCCTTCCGAGCGTCAGATCGAGAACATGGTGAAGAACGGTGTGCTAAGTCGAAAGGAGGTTGTGAATCGATTTGTTGAGGACAGACGAGGAAAGCAGGGAGTGAAAGAAGTAGTGGAGGAGGTCGTGAACAGGAAAACCAGAGTCGATCACAACAATAAGGCTGTCTGGATATCCGAACCTCTAAAAGACAGAGAGTAAACACATTCTTATGAATGCTTGCGACGTTGTGGCGAATGTACTAGATGTGTATAATAGCTGTGTGAGATCTGTACAAGAGATCGGATGATACGGCAATGTTGCGGATGCAGATGGATTAGCGGTCGCAACGAGAATAATGATCGTGCTGAAGCGAAGAAAGGAGGGTCAATCATGTGATTAAATAGGGGTATTGCTGCCTACCTATTAGCCTGAAAAGGCTGAGTCATGGAATTAAGCGCGATATCACCGAAAGTTTCCTCTGGCGAGAACATAAAAGGGAGCGCCGCCCCGCTCTCCAAATAATGGATGGTTTTTGAGTTGGTGTGCTGCCTTTTTCCGTTCCTCATTTGAGACTTGATGTACGGACTACTGCAGACGCCAAAAATGCAAAGATATTTCTCGGTAAACTGAACGCCCCGTGCAAGCGTTCCTCCGGCATTTACCCGAGCTTGGCGAATACTAGCCTCTTCGTGTTCATTGGTCTGTCTGAAGATCAATCAACAATTCAACTCAGTACACCACGATCTTTTACACTTTCAAACGCCTTATTACGAATAGGCTTAAGAAAAGCACGTCATTATTTCTTGTCCGATCCCTCAGTAATTGCCCGAAAAAGTCCCAAGTCATAATCTAAGATTCCATTCATCACCATTCTTCAACGCGTCGCGAGGTACACGCGAGCATGGTACTAGCCACCAGAATTGTTCTCCAAGGTCCTAATAAACGCGATTCCACCTTCACTCGATGACTTCAAAAGCCGCTCAATAGTACCTTGAAGCCTCACAGCATTGAATAAAACTCTCAAACCCGGCATTGCGACTACCAGGACTCGCAATGTCGGCGACAGCTGGAACACCTCCAGGTCTCTCCTGGCCAAATACACAATCTCAAGGACCTCCAATGGCTGAGAATAATGGTGAAAACGAAGATGGAGTATCGACTAGACCGATGAGGCGTACGTATTAAATTAATGCGAACCAGTATGCTAGAGACTAATTTGATTTTGATGTACAGTCAAAGTCCTCTACACATTCGACGATCAAAACAAGACAAATTGTTTAGCACGGTGGCCTCATGTGTTGCAGATACAGACTGTTGCGATGGACGAAACAACAACTATTGGAGTAGTCGAGTTGAAGACTTGCATAAACGCTATTGTGCAATGTAGTCCAGAGCTTGTTGCACGACTAGGTCAAGATTATACTGTCTACGCATACGATTACTCCGAATATGATAATCCACTCGTTGGTCAAGGAATGCTCTCGTGGGCTTTGGCAGCCGCTTCCCCAACTCCAGATGCTCCGGCACATCAATCACGGCAGCTGATTACCGGACGCGTGTGCAAGAATATCATGGGGCTGTTCACAAACGGGGTGAAAGAGACACTTGAAGTCAAGCTAAGGCTTGTTCCAGTCCCTACGGTCTTACAAAGCCAATACATTAACACAATGGAGAAGTACAGAGAGTTGAGTAAGGTCATGCCTCCAGGCTTTGATCCAAACGAGTGGACGTCTTTTCTCCAGTCAAATCCAAATATTGGTCAGATCGCAAATCAACCTTCGCCAACACCCCAGCTTCAACCTAGTACCAATCAACGTGACGGAGTCAGCATGGAATTAGTGAATCAGTTGTTGAGCCCAAGCCTTCAACAGCAGACAATGGCCGATTCATTCGTGCATGCCAAGAATCCCGAAATTCCGGGAAACGATGGCCAAACCAACACAACTACCAACGGCAAAGGCAAAGCTAACTCCCGGCCTTCTTCAAGAGCATCTGTGAAGAGACCTAGAGCTCGGAAACCCAAGGCTTCACAAAGTGCCGGTGGCAATACATCCGGATATGAGGAGGGTACCGATGGGGATGATGGACCAGCTCCTAAGAAGAGAGCAAAGGTTACCAAGGCAGATTGGAACAGCAATACATCTTTAGGTACGGCGCCGGATTCCCTGCGGGTTGCAGCAAGTACAGCAGGATCATTACGATTGTTTCGCCCTATTGCTATAAGTTCCAATCCCCCTCCTGGAGCAGGTCATATCCAAGAAATGCCACGAGCACCTACTCCAGTGCCCATGCAACCAACCACAAAGCCAATGCGTGATACGATGCCCCCTCAGAGCAGTCTTCGACGCGATTCATTTACTCAGCTCAATAGCACTAGCCAGCCACATATATCTCCGTATCCGCCGCTGGGGGGATCTGAAGATCAAGTCTTGACGTCTATCGAATCGGCCCATGCTTCCCCAGAACGAAATATCAGTCCAGGCGCCACCCCACTCGAGATTGGTTCCTCGCCTCCACTCATGAGAACTCGACCTGGCACGCCGATGCGCTCGAGTCCACCTTGTGCTTCAAGTCCTGTCTTGCCTCAAATGCCAAGAACGGACTCAGGATTCATGAGCGGGTCTTTGGACGAACTTTTCGGTGATGAGGAAGAAATCATTTGTCCCGGAAACGATGACGAGGTTGATCTAGTTCCAACATTTGAGGGAGCTCAACTCGCTCAAGAACAGCAGACTCCCGTTAGTCAACCTTATCCAGAATTCAATATCGAAGAAGTCATGCCCGGCCCGGTGGAACTGTTGCCGACCAGAATGCCAATAATTGATCCATCACGTCAGGCAGAGTCTTGGGCAAGAGCTAAATCAGCAATGTCTCGTGCCGGCAGTGTCATGTCAGAAGATGGGCAAGTCCTTCCACCCTTGAAGAAGACCAATCGAGCAGCTTCGCGGTCAGGCTCCATGAGTCGACCTGACAGAGCCACCCCACCGCAGCAACAGCCTCCTAGACTTTCTGCGGGACCACCCCAGATCACAGACTATCGTCCAGCTGAGCCTCAGAAGTCGGTATCTCAACCTCCCGAGCTTCAGCAAACGCAGAATCAGCCTGCCCTGCCCGGTCAGGCGCCTAATTCTAGGCCAGCATCTAGAATGATGGCCCGCACTGCCTCATTGGGCTCGCTGACTTTCCCTCAAATACCTGCGAGTGATCCTACTTTGCCACCCTCCACTCTCCAGAGGTCACAAACATGGACAGAAGCTCCGCATCCGGCCACTGAGGCGCCAATGCCACCAGGGGATGTATTCTATCGACCGCCACTCGAAGAAGCCCAATCTTCACGACCCACAGCTCCATTTAGTCGAACTATGCAAGCTAAGAGAGAATCGATTAGAAACAAGCTTGAGACCGCCATCGCAAAAGGGGAAATGCCTCCATTCTGTAGCAATTGCGGCGCAATTAAAACACCTACATGGCGAAAAGCTTGGTCGAAAACAATGATGGGCAAGCCTGCCTACTATGAATATTCAGACGAGCCAGGTCGGGTCACAGCTATCACTATCTTGACTCGAGATGGTGAGGGTGAACCAACTTCTTATCAACTCATTAAGAAATTCCTACTGCCCGAAGAAAACGTGGATGATTTCACAGAGTTCATTCTTTGCAATCGTAAGTAAGCATTGTTAATCGGCGACCATCATTCTAACGAATACAGCTTGTGGTATCTGGATGTCGAAATATAAGACTCATCGACCGGAAAACCGATGGGAGAATAATGGTCCACAGGAGAGAAGCAAAGGAGGAGAGAGGAAGAGACCTCAACAGCGACCTAAATCGAAGAAGACCCAGGCTGCTACCTTTGCAGTTCTGACATCTGAAGCAAATTTTCCACAGTCCGAGGCCTATTTTCCACCATCAGATGCTAACTTTCCCCAATCGGAAGCATATCACCCTCAAGGTGATGGAATGGGGCCGCCAGAGAGTATTTCTCCGGGTGACACCACTGGAACTACGCAGAACCAACAACTTCAAGGGGCAACAATAGAAGACCAACGAAAACGTTCAGGAAGCGGCCGTCCCAAGAAACGCTTGAATGCCATGACTTCTGATGCAGCTTCAGTCGCTTTGAGGCGGGCAATTCAGTCAAGTCCAGCTCGCTGGGCTGGAACACAGCACAGTCCAATCGAAGTTGAAGGAGATGACCTAGGATCTACACGAAGATTGCTATTCCCTTCGCCAAGAAAGGACGGATCTCCAAAGGTTTTAGGAGAAGTTGTCACAAATGTGGTTACTATCGCTACTGATTTCCGTTCCCCAAAAGAAGGCATAGTTGAGACTCAGAACAAGGAAAATTGTCCGCCTGCAATTGATGCAGATGACATGGATGCTGAGCTTCTGAAGCTCTTTGAAGAAGAGTTGGCGAAAGGAGATGATGCTCGACCTACCACTCCAACGCAAAAGTCCCCGGTAGCAAATCCCTTCAAAACACCTACCCGACCTACTCCTAGCCACCGACCCGTTACGCGCAGTGTTTCTCGATCCATCCGATCCGGCAAATCACCAGGTCAGCTATTGACATTTAATCGAACACCTTCACGCACGCCAGGCACTGCTGGACGGCGTCGATCGCCAAGAAATCACGATCCCGTTTTCGACTCTCCCTTCACAGCCACTCTAAATCAGATGATGTCTGAAGCCAACAATCAGACATCACCCGTCCGACAGGGCCTTGAGCTCGATTTTAGCAACTTGCCAAATCTGCCTGACCTGCCAAACATGGGACAAAACCATAGCTTCGACATGAACTTCAGCATTGAAGATCTCTTCTCTACTGACGTGCCAATGCCAAGCTCTCCACCAAGGTTCCACTTGTACGAAGATCCGTTGACGAGAGGTGGTGGTAGCAACATCAATTGGGATGACTTTGGACGCCTTGCTCCAGACGACGAGGTCAAGGTGAAAGAAGAACCTGAGGAGTCGCCGAGAAAGTTGGGAGATGATAAAGATGCTGACAAGGAAAAGTCAGCTTAAGCACGGATTTGTTTTCATTCGTTGTATTTACTTACATAGCGTGGCGTTGGGATTCTTGTCTGGATATAAAGGCATTCTCTGCATAGAGATGGAGTTTGATTGGCATTTTCGGAGGAGCAGTATAATTGCATTGCTAGCGCGCACAGCAGTCTACTTGCATAGCGAGTCCTACCTACGGTATCACGACCTCGATGAAAATTCAAATGATAATGTCCAGTTACTTCTTTCTAAGATCGTGTAGTGTAGGGTGCGTAATTCCATTCATTAAGTCGTGCCTAAGAACCCTATACCACCAATGAAAATTTCACTTAAGAAACTCCCGTTACTTCTTTCTAAGCTCTGATAGTGACTCGTTCGTGATTCCTTTTCTTTCATTCAGTCATGCCTACGAGTCCTAGCATTCGAGTCCAAGCACTAAGCCACCATCGCAATTCATCGCGAGTTATCATCCCATATACGCACATCCCATTCCCACTCACTTCACTCTAACTTCTCCTCTCATCCCTTCCCTATATCCCATTCCATCCATATCAGCAACGCAACACACACCAAAGGCCCAAAAACTCCGTCTCCAATCCTTCCCTACGTGCGTATATCCGCTCCCAGTCTGTCACTCCCTCACTCCGCATAAAAAATCTCCTTATACCGATGCGTAGCATCAACCACCGCCGCCACCGCCGTGAAATCAACCCCCGCCCCCCTCCCCAAATCCGTAGCCTTCAGTACCCTGACACTCAAATCCCGATTAACCTTGCCGACAATCTCGACCGCGTTTCCAACCGTGAGATGCGCGTCGCGGTTTAGGTGTGCGGTGACGTTTCCATCGGCGTCGATGGTGGCTTGTTCGCCGCGGAGTTGGGTCACGAGGCCGATGAGGCGGATTGTGCGCGTGGTGAAGGAGTCGAGGTAGGGGGAGGTGATGCGGGGGGTGGAGAGGGAGGGGACTTCTGCCATCGTGGGTATGTGTGTGTGGTTGAGGTGTTGTAGGTTGGGCTTTGGCTTTGGGGTGAGTGTTGAGAAGGGAGTTGAATTGAATTAGAGGTGGCGAGGAGTTGTAGGGTTGTAGGTTGTTGATGTTGAGATGGAGGAACGAGGAAGGAAGTGGACTTCAGAGTCGGACGCGAAAACGCGTGTCGCGATCACACGTGAAAATCACGGCAACCCCTTTGACCTCTTCCACATTTCTACGAGAGAAATCAGGGAACTCCGAATTAAGTAGAGGTAGCAAAAAATCCGATAAGATAGATCCGATCTGCAAGAAAATTTCTTTCTTTGTCATGACGAGTAAAATATGCCGTATATGCCGCTGCAGCTGAGGTCAACATTAATTGTTTTAGTTCCGCATCACGTGATACACCCCCTCTTTCCGTACCTACCTAGGTAGGTAGGTATTAAGGCTGAAGACATTTGATATTCGCCACCTCACATGCCAAGCGTCTCCGATGAAGTTCGACCACCAACCCGTTACTCACTTGCGCGTCATGCTTCTCGGGCTAGTCGGATAGCCCGGACCCTCAAATTGGATGAGATCTGGAAGTCCCTTGCCAAGCTTGTTGAGGGGTCGAAGATCGCAGGAAAAAGGGGACTGAGATTGCAGGAAGAATGAAGGCTTTTCAGGTACCTAAGAAGTTGTTACAAATCGTACGGATATTTTTTGAGTTCGAGGTGTGAGAAAATTCGCTGAACAGAGGAAAGATGATGGGTTGGAAAGATCGGATAACTCCGATTTCGAGAGGGGAAAAAGGCCTCGAACTCTATTGTCATTCCAAGAGACTCACCTGCTTACACTGGCGTTCAACCTTCAAAACATCACGAACTGGAAGCTTTCCAGTTCTGGTCCACTGGAATGCGCACTCTCTAACCCTTATCCGGCAGAGCAATCAACGGGACAGCTTTGGATTTCCAAGGCGTCAGTGCATGGTGGCGTTGGTAAGTCGTCGGCGTTTGTCGTTTTCCAGGGTAGCCATGAAGCTTGGGTGCTGCTTTTGTAGAAGTGGATGTGGAAGAATGAGGGGTCGTGGTCCTCGCTTGGGGAAGCAGTCGACCGGCAGGATATGTTTTGGATGCTTAGGATGACTGTATGCGCTACGATGAAGAAAAGCGAGAGGGGAAGAGAAAGGAAAAACCGGATCTCGTGGCTCGCGAGTTTGGAGGATGCCCGACGATTCGTTGGGTGGTGAGCGTCGAGAGATGAGAGGGGGTATATTGTGTTACTAGTCCAGTTCTCATTGGAAGGAGAGAATTCGGGGCTTGAGGAATTGGTTCGTGAGAGGAAGTGTGCATTGAAGATCGCAGGTCTGGAGCTGGCTATTGTAGATCTGATCTGGATGGAGCTCAATGCTCGATATTCTGAGTGAAAAGGTGTGCGCGTCACTGGTGAGCGACGTCCGTTCGTGCAGATGGTGGTGCAGGAACCCATGGGAGGTTGAGGAACGGCCACACTCTGGCCCAGCGCTTGTGCAATCATTGATCTGAGGGGTCTTTATTTTGTCGACATTTATTCGCCTTTCTAAACCATATTTTTGTGAGATCAATTGTGATTCGGGATGTCATGTGAGAGCGAATGCCGTTATTCGAAGCGTTGTTGAAGATGTGTCGAGAGGAGCTATCGAAATTGTGGGTGAATCATATAAAACCACATTACCGGTACCGTCTCAGCCGAGTTAGTAATGAAGCTACCTACTTGCCGAGACAATGTTAACACATACCGTGGAAATGTCTACGACATAACATAGATATCGTCTTTTATAAAGATTCGTGATGGGTGAAGTGTTCGGACATGGCTGAGACTTTAGCCAGTACCGTCCACCCACCTACGGCTTGATTTCAACGACAGAGACGAGAAACCATGAAGATTTCGACGAGGAACTTTGCGTAGATACTGAAGAGAGCGATGGCTTATTGATGTTTGGCTGTTAGATGCACAAGGAAACCACATGCCCTCGGCTAAAATGCGGCAGGTATCAGTCAACTCCTGATAGCTCTTTCCGTATGCCAATAAGGATTGTTCAATTGTGAGAGCATTTTAGATTGCTTCAACATTAATCGAGAGAGTCAAGAGAACTTTTCAATTGAACATCTCAGCATAGAGACTTGCGTGTATTGAGAATTTTCAGATGCATTGTCTACCTTATAGTAGACATATTGGAGGGAACAGACAATGGGATTGAAACTAAATCATTCCCGCATTGGAGTAACACTGCAGGCCCTCGAGTATTATATCGTGCTCTTCGTGGCATGCGTCATCTTGCAGGTCGTTGCTAGGTAGGAATCGAGGGTGTGATGGGAATCTCTCAGATTCCCATCCTCCTCGTCGCCTGGAGGATGTATGCCGACGGGAAGATACTTCCCAGCCGCATGGTTCGTTCTATTTACGTCGCAAGGGTGAAAAAAGAACGATTACTGTATTTGCCATATAATTCTTACATGTACCTTGCTTTGTTCTTGCATATTTCAGAATCTCGGGAATCAAGCCTGTATTTGATACCTGGTGGGTGGATGCCCATCCCCCTCGTCGAGCCGTTCTGGGTATTGATTTCCCCCCATACCCGTCTGAAGGTTCTTAACCTGTGAATAATATCCTGTTTCTCTCCGCAGGGTCTCTTTTCAAATGTAGAAGCTCCAATGACCGTAACTTGCGCAGGCATCGCGAGCACGCATTGTGACGACAGGATGAAGGCGGGAGCACGGTGATCGGCATTGTGCTCCATATGGCCCCTAGTGGCAGGTCTTGGCGAGGTACTGCGGTACTTCACTTCAGAGTACAAGTATTATACCTCCGAAGAATTACAGCAGCCACGTCGACGATAAAATAGAGGCATTACGGGCATCAACCGCTGTGCGCCATTCCCGATAACGATAATGGGAAGGCCGAAGGAGTGGCTGTCTGGTTCACCTGGGTAGTTAGTGTGGAGCCGACGAAGAGATCTATTCGTCGAGCGATTTTAAGACCACTGGTGGACTTCAAGTGTTCCAGTTCCAGGAGATGTCGCTCATGGGCAGGTGACCACCGTTCTGTGTGGAAGAGGAGCACAAGTACCTAGGTAGTAAAGTACAGTACTGTATGCATGTACAGGATGCATGCGACTCTCTTTCGCCCTCTGGACACGATGAAAAGATTATAGCCTAGAATAGAACTACAAGTCAATGCACTCGAGCTACTTGTTGTAGTTGTCTCAGGAACTTTTGCTCCGGGCGAGGCGAGATAATGGGTTCTGCAGACTTGCGATGTTGCGAACTCGACTCGAGACCCTGAATCATGTTTTCGCCTTGGTGCCTGAGCCCTGAGCCCTGAGCCCTGAGCCCAAAATCGCAACGCACTTGCACTCCCGGGAGATTCTCGCTGGGGCATACCGAGTACGAGTACCATGACCAATGAGCCAGGTTTAGCGCATACATAGGTGTCATTGGTGGAGACCTCGAAGATGGGATTCTCAGAATTCGATGTTCGATGTTGGCGGTGCGTCGTTGGAGTGGGGCGATCGCCAGGATTGATGTCATCAATTCGAGAATCGACAATCTGGGGTGCACCAGGTGGGGCGGGGGACGTGACTCGTGAGGTTGGCCGCTTGCCGTTGAGCTGGGAGCGCTGGTAGTTCTAGAGCTGCTAAAGATGGTAACGAGTAACGAGTAACGAGGGAGGCTTCCTTGGTTCGGACCCTAAATAGGTATAGGTATAGGTGTCGGTACAGGTAAGATCTTACTTTGGTATGGACTTTTTTGTACCAAGTATATACTCGAGTACGTACTAGGCCAGGAGTACTACTGTATAGCTGGGTGCTGGGTGCTGGGTGCGCGGTGTGAGCGCGGTCGAGAGGCGAGGAGCTGCCCAAAGCCCAGCCACGGCGCCCAAGCTTCCATCCCCATCCCCATCCCCACCAACGCCGCACAATCAGCGATTGGCAATCAGCCACCAGCACTCAATCGTAAATACTAAATACCCACCACCCACCACCCACCACCCAATCCCACCTCCAGCCACTAGCGGTATGGGAGTTCGTGTAAGGTTGGCAGCTTCGCAGTTTAACGCTTTAGCTGTCTGCCGATTTGGTGCGGGGTGCGAATTCGTAATTCGTAATTCGTCTGCAAACATTTTCACATGTACTGCCAGGCGGCGCCCTCGCAGTCCAATGAGAGGAGAGCAGACAGGAGAGCAGACCAGGTGGACATACGTCCGCCAGCCATACCACCACCAGAGCAGCCCTCGTGGAGTTTGGCCGTGCGAGTGTGGAAGGCCGGCATGCCACTTGCAGGTGCCCACGGCCGCGTTGAAACGTTTTCTCAACTGCCAAACTGCCAACGGCTCACTGCCCAGTCCTAGGTGGCGAATGAAGCCAAGCCCACAAACAACGGAGCACCAGCTCCAGCACGCTGGTGAGCGTGGCCGCTCTATGCCCGCTGCCTTCCGCGTATGCTGCCCCTGTAAGACCTTCCCTGGAGCTGCATGGCTTACCTTATCGATGGGGGGTGGAAGGCTGCGTTGCCAGTGGCACTGTGCCACTGTGCCCTGGGATCGCGATATGGTACATTGGCAACACTGGAGCATGGGAAGGTACTTCAAACGGGCCCACAGATCGCACTGCGGTGTCGTGCGTCCCTGGCCTGTGTGGCCGCCCCGTCGTCATGTCTGGTTTTGCTGCTCAAGGGTCCTTTTTCATCATGGTTATATTTCTCGCGTCTCTCAAGTGCCACCAGAAAAGGGCCCAGAAGCTCCTTCCACCTCCCTCACCAATCTTGAACTTGAACTTGAAGGGTATAATCGTCTGGCATAGAATTTGGACAAAGAACAGAGCATAGTAGGAGGATAATAAGCAGCTTGGCACCGCAGTTGTCTGAACTTGTTCGTCCGCCATTTAGCTGCAGCCGGAGCTCCCACTACTTTAGTGTTGGGCCAAACTCTCTTCTCCTCCCACTGACGACCTACATTAGAACAAACCCTCGTCCCTTTGTCAACGACTTTCGTCGTACAAACAGACAACAGTCAACACACGAGCCCAATCAACAATATTACAATATTCTTATGCCCTCTCGACTACAACTCAAGAAGACTTCGCCATTGTCTCTGCGAGGTTTTGCGTTCAAGCCCCAACGACCAGGAGCTTCTGCAACTTCCAAGGACACCTCTGAAGTAAACTGTGTCATATAATTCGAAGGGTTCCCAACAATGGGCGCCAGGAGGACCATGTATGACGTCCCAATGGAGAACAACAACGCAAATATGAACGACGCCTTCCTTAACTCGCCTTATTCCCAGAGGCAAGACCAAAGCGCAGATCTGACCAATTTCTTCAACGATTCGGATGCCTTACAACCCTCAAGCGCACTCCAAACACCCACACCCTGGGATCCGAATCAAATGTTCCCCGATTATGACAATTACAACAATCTTTCTTTCCAGCAGGGCCCGGACCCATCCTTTGGCATCGCTCCTCAAGCGATCAGCAATTCATTCATGCTCGGAACAAACCCTGGAATGATGGCGTTACAAGTTCACAACAATGGTCAACAAGTATCCGCGGGTGCTTTTGATGGTCAAAGTGCTGCTCCAAGCGCATTGTTCAATACCACCAACACAGGGTATAACACTCGTCAAGCCGCAGGTTCACAAAAGGGACCAAGTGCCACGACGGACCGCATCGAAGCCAACGTAGAGCCAGAGCCAGAGCCAAAGAAAACTCGTAAGGGACGGAAGAAGCGAGGCAAGGAATTGACCCAAGCGGAAATCGATGCGAAGCGTCAGAAGTTCCTAGATCGAAACAAGGTCGCTGCTCATAAGTGTCGCCAACGCAAGAAGGAATGGACCGACAACCTGCAGAACAGGGTCAATCTCCTCCAGAACTCGGTTGAGATGTATAAGATAGAGATCGCGAACTCACTTGCGGAGATTCACAGCTTGAAGGCAGTAGTCAAGCAGATGCATCCTCCTTCTTCTCCGCACACGGACCTAATCAACGAAAAGCTCCGAGCGATCGAGAAGAGAGAGGCAAACGGATATCAGGACGAGATCTTAAGTCACTTGATAGCGCTTCGAGCTGCGCGCGACGCCGACGCTGCTGACGCCGAGAACGGTGATGAGGGTTCCATGTCGATGTCCAGACAGTCCTCCGCACAAAGCCTTCGCAGTGGTGTTAGTGACCGTAAGGTGCACTCCGAGAGACATGACTCTGGTGTATCCAACATGGGTACGCCGGATCATGAGGCGCAGAAGGACGCCGCCATGCGAAAGCTTTCTGTCGACGAAGGTGTTGACCTTGGAAATAACCAGAACCACTATGGCAACATGATGCCCAACCAGCGACTAGGTCATATGTTCGAGCAGCCGCAATGGAACCCCAGATTGCCGACTGGCGGACCAGTTGATCTTGTCGACCCTGCCGTCTACCTTGGTCTGAGCCAGTAATTGCATCCTCCTTGGCTGCAGGCGTTTTGGTTCGAGCTGTATACTCATTGACGGCAATGACTGGCTGGCGGGCTGGCCGGCGTTAGAAGGTGAACCTTTCTGCTCTCTGTTTCGATTGCTTTTCGGGAGTTTCGCTGTAACGATAGGTGATATACCCAGACACTAAGGGCAAGTTGATTGATACACGAACGCCTTGCCATTAGGAAACGGAGCCGAGAAAACGGAGCCGAGAGGAGCTGCATCTTGATGAGCTGCTGGGGGACTCTGTACTTGGAGTTCTCTGGTGGCCTAAGAATGAAATGAGTACATCGGCCAAAGGAGCCTTGATTTGAGAAAAGTCCTGCAGAATATGGAGCGGAACGGATGTATACAATAATGAACAAATTGCAACTTTTGAAATTGGTTTCCAAAAATTCGAATCGAAATGCTAGTGAGAGAAGTGAACCCTTTGAAGCGCGAGAAGTGACTCTTATCCCCATTATTGAAAATAGAAATGTTTGGTGTCACGAAACCGGTTTTTCGGGTCGTGGTATCGAAAGTCGTACGATGGCCTGGGCTCACAGGCCCTGCCTACCTGTCTCGAAATTCTTTCCAGGCATTTAACGCCGAAATGTTTCCATACCTAGGTATCCATCATTAACTAGGTAGATTCCAAAATAATAAAAATAAAATGAAATAAATGTACAAAATCCAATTACGAAAGTTTGAATTAAAAATTAAATATTAGAAATTAAATTATACAAATTGGTAGATTTTTTTTCAAACCTCGGAACTTCACTCGGCTGCTGAGCCATATACTGGTACAGTACGAAGTACATATTATGGAGTACTGGTAGTCGACTTCAATATCGTTCGGATGTGAGTGAATCTCGATCCGACTTTTCTCCGTACCGAGAGCTTACGAAGGGCGTTCTTACTCATCTACGAGCATTGAACTTCGAGCTTCGAGGAGCGTGACTTCGAGTAATGTGACTTCGAACAGTGCGACGGCCTAACAACTGATCCAATACCGCTACCGCTCACTCACTCCTCACCGAGCTATCGAGCGACTGACTGACTGAAGAAGAAGTCGTTAGCACATGAGCCATTAGGTTACCGTCTTAAAGCTTAAGGTTAAGCTTGCAAAATATGACTATAAGGTTAGCCTCAGACCGCGCCGGTGGCTGTCAGGGTGGAGAGGAGGGTGGGGTAGGGATGTATGGGTAGTCAGTCGAGTCGAGGCGAGTCTAATTGCAAGTACCGCTGTCAAGTCATTGATGGATTGGAGTCGCGAGACTTGTTGTGTGTGGGTTGGTAGTGGGTTGGTGCTGTTTTAGAGTGGAGTAAGCTCCATATTCGAGGCTCGAAGTAGAGGAAGCTTGAAGTTCGACACTCGAAGGTTCGAAGGTTGGGTAAGTGGGAAGGAAAGTCGAGGCGAGGCGAGTCAAGTTCCGACTTATCTGTAACTAGGCATCGTGAACTCACACTTCAATGGAGTGTGTTGTGGGGTTCGATAGGTTAGAACTGCTCTGTTAGAATAAGTGGTAGAGTCAGTAACGTAATAGGGTAAGACCGAAACTCAAAACTCGAGTCGAGGTCGAAGACTTGATGTCATTCCAAGTATTCCGAAGTCGCGACCACTTCCCACGTGGCCAAGGAGACCGGTCCGGTCCAGTCGAAGCTATCTACCGTCAAGTACCGACCAGTAGTAGTGGTAGTTATAGCACTTGTATACCGGACTTGGAGAGTCTTGGACTCGAATTATGACTTGGCCGAGAACTTGGCCGAAGCAAAGGGATTGGAAAAGAGGTCTGGACCCTGACCCAGACCCTCTCTAGGTACCACTAACTCTCTAGCGATGAGGAGGGATGGGATGGTCGAGACACCTAAACCCCACCCGAGCCAACCAACTCCCGAACCACGAGGGAGATGTTTGAAGTTAGGACCTAAGTTTTGTGTAACTTACCCCGTTCGCGTTTCAAGCTAGGTCCAGGTCACGTAGTCAGGTACATTGCCGTAGAATGAGATAATGATTCATGATGTTAGATGTTGGATGTTAAGTGGCAAGTGTTCGGCTTCTGGTGATTGGAAGGTTGGGACCGGGCCTTGGGTAGTGAGGTACTGGTTTGTGAAGCGGACGTTGGACTGACCTTGTCTAGTCTGGTCTTGTTTGGTGTTGTGGACGGACTGGAGACTGGACAGAAGCCGGAACATGTGCCGTGACGGTTTGGTGTAGCGTGATGGAAGGGCAAGAAATAGCGATCGGTATCTCTGTAGAAGGCCGAGGTCGAGAGTTGAAGAGGATGGAGAAGTTGGGGAAGTGGGGTGGAGTCGAGGTCGAGAAGGGTCGAAAATTGCTCTACGAGATAAGAGATGCTTTTCAGTCTGTAATGTATGTAGCGAGTCCGTTCGAAGGTAGGTCGATGTCTTGTCCAATTGAGCGGTTGATCTGTTACTCCTGAAGGCATGTTGAGTCTCTCATCCAATTGAGAGATAATACAGTTGAGTCCTTCCGTAGCGCAGGGTCCTTTCTTCACATTCTCTCTCCTGCGACCGTGCCATCATCTCTCTTGCCGATGTGTTTCGAAATATCTGTCGACGAAGCTAAGAAGCACGTAGGTTTGTTCGTCGCCGTGTACTACATCTTCCTTGTCGATATCGGACGTTCGGTTCTGCGCTACTTCAAAAACATATGCCCCTCAATCCTAGAATTGGGTTATCAATACTGGAAACGTAAGTCCTTCCTATCTCTGCTTATCTCAAAATCTCTCGTCGTTGCAAAGACATCCCACCAGCGACCGAACGAGGCTGGAATCGCTGTGTTTTAGTTATACTAAAACTGTGTTGTTGGAGCTGATGTAGAGGGCAGCGATATAAGAAGATAGACCGACTTCGGCGCGTGTTGTAATATCGAGCTATGTTCTAAAGGTTCGAGTGTCTTGGTGCTCGAGGCTCGCAAGTCCGGCCGTAATGGGACTTTACACGACGAACGAATTGGCCTGTTTCAGTAATAGTAGAGCGCATCGAGGCAAGAGTCGAGCGAAGCGACATGAAAAGACGGGTCGACGTCCATGAGCGTCGGAATATCGGAAATGCCTTGAAGCTCGAGCATCTTCGAAGGTCGAGTGTCTTGCAAAAGCATTCGACTTATCTTGAAGTTCGACTATCCTGGAAGTTTCGATGACTCTAGGTACTTTGTTCATCCGATTCTTTACCCCTGAGTCTTGATTCTCTTCGGGCGCTGAGTTATTATTCCCTCCCAACTGATTCCATAATGACTGTCGTCCAAGGAGAGCTGTGCCTGAGATGCCATGTCTTCGAGCACAACTTTCGTGCATATAATCATTCGTACCTATCATGAGGATGTCCCTATCTTTAGCGGAAGTTTCGTCCGGACGGGTAGAAACGAAGCATTGTTGACTGTGAACAGGGTCGAGAAACAAAAATAGGGCATCGTGATACTTAGAAATATTGGGTTTCTTAAGCAGCAATAAGACACACTGTCTTTCTACTGCGTGAGAAAGAGTAGAAGGAGCAAAAACTTGGAAAGGAAGGGTTGCAGTGAGGGTTATGCTGCGTGCTGACCGTTGTGATGTAATGTGAACAAGGTATGCAAAACGCCAAAAGGAACAATATACGCTGAAACCCAAAATTCATTACCGCGATCTTCAACACTGCAGCGGAAAGGAAATCCGATGGAAGTAATCACCGTGCGAATTGGGAAAAGAATCTCATGCAGTTCGTTCCTGAAGTTAGATTTCACTTGGTCGAATGTTGGATGAAATTATCTAGCTTGCTGGTCGATTGTTGCTCAGTCTATTGCGGGTGAAGATTTAATATGAAGCATCGCCGTCCAAGGACAAGTCTAGCAACAGGGATCCTCGACGACTATGACATCGTGAGGCGGCTGTGGTTCTGCGCGGTAACGGACAACCCTCCGGAAGGTCACGTGAAAATATGAGAAGCAACAAATAGGAGGTTTCTCAACGACGAAAAGCTAGGACTTGAGCAATGGAAATGAAGTTGAAAAATCGCACGAAGCTTGGATGGCTTTAACGACGAAAATCGGTAACGGCAAGCATCGCGCAAGGACTACAACCGCAAATATAAGAATCTCAAAAGCACTAAAGCTGGACATCAGTAAATTGTTACACTTTTGTACAGATTAGTCAGGACTATAAACAGCAACCAGATACGATACCTATGCAGCTCTCCTCACCTTAGAGACCAGATCACTCTGGTGTCCTGCCAACATATCGTCCAATGCACTCTTCTCGATGATCACCCTCCCAAGCTCCAACAGATCCTTCACATCCACTTCCCTAGCCATCTGAACCCTCCCATCTTCAACGGCATGTCTCAGCGCTCGGAAAAGATTTGTTCTGAAGCTTCCCGTGATAACCAATGATCTCCCATCCTCTTGTCCCCATCGATTATGATCAAATATCTGCTTCACAAACCTCGTCTTCGGATGCTCAATATCCATTCCATCTTCACAAACAATCAGCTCTCCCCTTCTGTACCTCCAACTCAGTGCCGTTCTCCACGCCAAATCATAAACTTTCTTAGGCAATTCGGTCGAGAAATCTCGGGGATGAGGACCAAATGATTTGCCTCCACCTTTCAACATTGGAGATTGTCTCGTTCCGAGACGAGCTTTACCGGTTCCCTTCTGAGGACGAATTTTTCGGTGTGAGCCGTGAACTTCCCATCTTGTCTTTGTGCTAGCTGTTCCTTGACGGGCGGCATCGCCTTCGAAGATTACGGCGCGGTGGAGGATGTCTCGACGTAATGGGAGATGAAGGTGTTTGCTATCGTAGGTTTCGAACCGAACAGGTTCCATTTCAGGAAATTTATAGATTGTCGTTGTAACAGTGGAATCTGGACAGGTTAGGACGTGTTTTTAATGCTTCGTGGAGGTTATACCTGGGAGGTCGTAGATAGGATCGAAAGCATTTTGTAGGAAAGAGGGATCAAATGAACGGTGCGTTTCCAATGGGAGTGCAGTCTCTGTCGCCATAGACCTGCAGAGTCGAGGTGCTAGACATTGCTATAGACATTGATGAGCTGGTGGACCGGCATTTAAGAGGCTAATGCTTACCGTCAGAGGATCTTTCGAGCTCGAATTAAAAGCTCGCAAAGTCTTCAAGTTTCTTGAGAACATTTGAAGCCCCTTAGACGCCATAGTCACTATGCTGAGCCTTCCCGGACTCGTGGTTGACTTGGGATGTGAGAATTTGGAGCTAAGTTCGAAAAATCGCGTGCCTCGCGGGATCTTCCGTAGAATTTCAGACGCCTCGATAAATTTCATGAACATCAACTAGCTCCATCAACACCGCAATGTCCGCCAACCAGAAGGCCGTAAGGCCTCTGGCACGATGTCTACGAAGTACACAATCATCATGTCAATCTGCCGGTGCCTTTCGGACATTTTCCGGCTCAGCACGATCCAATGCTGAAGCTGTTGCGGAATCGACCACCGAGAAGCCTATGTTTGACCCCGAAACTGTTACGAGTATTAAAGGCGAGAAAGCTTTGATGAAGAACGGCATCCTTCCAATTGGCTCAAGACGTCGTCGTGCTGCAATTAAAAGCTCCGACAACATTCCTTTCGAGCAATTACCATATCACTGTTTTCAGGAGGCTCGGAAAGTGCTGCAAGAGGACAGAGCAGAGAAGCTGAGACTCATTGAGGCTGAACGTCTCCGAATATCAAATGTATTGGCTCGAGATGCTTCTATGTTTAAGAATGGAGAATGGGAAAAGCAGACAAAATTGAGTAGTATGAGGCGATACCTGGAGTGGTTGAAGATACAGGCGGATATCAATGATCCCCTCATTAAGAATCGTTTCGAGGATGGCGAAGGTACGGATGGCATGCAATTCTCAGCTAATCATATATTAATACTATACAGGAGACATGAACAAGCCCATTTATCGCTATTTGGCAGATAGGAAATGGCGAGAATACCAACGGAAAATTATTGTTCAGAGAATAGAGCAATTTGGTATCGTGCCGGATTTTTTGCCTCACTTCGAACCAACCGCCGATGTCAAGCTTGCTTTCAAAGACCGAACCGTCCAATCTGGAGAGTACATCGACTCTAGAGTCAGTGAGATTGCACCAAGGTTGAAGGTGCAAGTGTTCGACAAGGGAGAAAGATTAGTCACTGTTGTGGTGATTGATGGCGACGTCCCAAACATTGAGAAGGATGGCTTTTCAACTCGATGCCATTTCCTTGCAACCAATATTCCTCTGTCTCCGACAGATCCATCCATCCCTCTCTCGAAAGCTAGCGAGGAACAACTAGTTCAACCATGGATGCCACCATTTGCTCAGAAAGGATCACCATACCATCGCTACGCACTGTTCGTTTTAGAACAGCAACCGGATCAGCCAAAGTTCGATCCCGCGAAGTTCGAAAAGTGGATTGAAAGGGACAACTTCGTCCTGCGAAGTTTCCTGAGCAAGACCAACATGAAACCCATTGGGTTTAACATGTTCCGTGCCACGTGGGATGAAGGTACTGCTGGTGTCATGGAAAGAGCTGGTATCGAGGGGGCGGATGTCGAATTTAAGAGGAAAAGAGTTGTGGCTCTTAAACCGAAGCAGAAGCCGAGAGGATGGGAGGCAAGACATAGCGGCGGAAAGTATAAGTCGTTGCAGAGATGATATGCGTGGAGTATGTCAATTGTACCATAATTGTACTATGAATTGGACAGCCAGTGTCTGCTCTGAATCTTACTCCCTCTCAGATCTTTGCTGCTGAGAATGCTTCTACCGCGTTGAATTGTCATTTCCGCCTTCTGCTCTTTATTCAATCGCACAGCACTAATATAGCTTTGAGATACACATCTTTCCATTTTACTGAATGATACGCTGAGTGTAAATAGGATTACAAAATCCGGGCCACCTGATGTTCCAAGCTCAGATGGGGTCCACTAGTTGTGTAAGCCCAAAGCAGATATCATGTACAGTACCTCTGTGCCTTAGTTTTCAATAGAAGCATAATGCACTGCAACTATGAGACTTCGCAATCCACAAGTACCAGAGCATCCTGGTGCTTCGTTTCTTCTTGTCCTGCCTGGTCTATCTTGCTTGTTTGTTCATCGACTTTTCTTTACAATCTCAAATCCTAATACTTATCGAATATAAACACTAGATAAGATGTACATCATGTTCAGAGCACAAGTACCACTAGATCATAGTTGAATGATATAGGCAATTCAGAGGCAAGTGCAGTCGCGGCGCCTGTTATGTAAGTCAGCCACAAGGACAAATATGTGTTGTCCAAAACTCTCGATACAACTTGGAAAGGGTAGCTCCGTTATCTCAGGAGCTTTCTATTGTATAGTAGAGGTGTTGAAAGCGTTCTGACTCGTTGCATATAGAGGATAGCCGTGACCTAAGCTTGGAAAATCTGCCGTCTACTCGCTTTCGTTACGAATCGCGAAAATTTGTATGCGAGAAATCTGTTAATTAAACCGCGTTTTCAGTGCAAATCCAGCAATAATACCTCAACAACAACTTCATATATCAAGCCGTTAGAAGGGAAGGTCATATAGGTTAATAAGAGACTTTTGATCGCTCGGATAAGTGTTTAGAGCAGTGGTGGTGGAAAAAAATGTAGAAAAGCAGGAGATGCGTCGGCCTGCGTCTGGCAATATGCGATATGCAACAAAACTCTCGTTTACTGTATCCGGAAAGCGGCCGCACTTTGTCTGCCCTCCATCCAAAGAAGTTAAGTGACGCGGCTGTAAATACTTCGTATAACGCTCAGAGTAACCAGCTCTCTTCAACTAGACGACAACTACTCTCTTCAAAGAAGAAACAAGGTTAGGGACCTAATTCTTGAACCAGAACATGGAACGACTAACATTTGGGCTCTGTAGCGAATTGTTCGGATGCTTTAGCTTCCAAGTTTGAGCTGTCACGTAGATGTATTTCTCACAGGAATGTAGCAAGTGCTCCGTGCTAAATGTATTCATTCCTAACGCAACGATGACTATGAGTTACTGTTTGATTCTGCTTTCTACAATGACCTTGTTCATACCCACCTCAATCCATTATGCCCAAGCCCCAGAAAAACATATTCCTATCCAGCACAGCATAATACCAATAAGCGGTTTTCCTATCCAAAACTTTGCTGCTTTTCCTTCAAATACCGAAGAGGTCCCAGTCGGTGAGCGACCATGAAGTGTAGGCGTAGAAGCCGCCGAAGCTATCGTTGGGCTATCGCTTCCCGAATGACTTTTTTCAAGCGATTTTAGAGGCTCCGAAGTTAAGGCGACAACGACGTTATCCTTTTCACTGATCGATGCTGCCACAGCAATCGAACTGTTTACCACGATAATTTCGACGGAATTGATAGAATTTCCAGGCAGACTTGGCCCTAAGGTCGAGACACAGGGCCCAGTTGCGCATGCTTGAGAGCCAGTCGACGCTGGTCCACTCCCTCCAGTCAAAGTGGGCGCTGCGGACTGGCTATATGGTTCTGATGTATATCCTTGAGATCCGGATGAAGTATTCCGTGGACCTGTTGCTGTGCTCCCATCTTGATACGCAGAAGTCGTACTGCTATGCTTTTTAGTCGTGTAAACCCCTCCGTCAACCATGTCTTTGCCCGTAGCCTTGTGTGACATATTCCACAACGTTATAACTGTCGTCAAGATCACGAGACAGATAAGGACTGTGATGAGGACGACTGCGAGCCAAAACCACCATTTCTTCTTGTATCTCTGGAACGTAGTCTCTCGAGGAGGTCGGAACATAGAAATAACTTGAGGCACTTCATTGATGTAAACGGTGTTCTTAGGGATGTTCGGGTTGTCTGTGGGATGTGGTGGGAAAGGAGTTGTCGAAAGAGTACGAAGTGAGCGTGTATCAGGATCGTAGAGGGAGTTACTTGGTTCGGTGATTTCAGGAAGTGTGCTCAAGCGACGAGGCGAGGGACTACGGTTGTCTTTGCGGTCCATGGCGTGAGCTTGAACTGCCGCTTTAATATCCTGGCCCTCTGTTCTCTTCGACCTTCTGCAGACAAACTATGCATGTAATGATTGGCGTTGGTAGATCAAGCATTTGAGAGAAAGATATGAGATATGACTTGAGGAAAGGTATTCAAGTCTACGATTCACTTTGCTCCTTAGTTCTGAATGTTCAAGACACCGAGGTATTCAATGACTAACACGCATCTAGGTTACTCATAAGTATCCTCCATCCTAGACTTCGTACTATAAATGTGATGCTTCAGAACAATGATCTAGGAGATATAAATCATCTGTAAGGGAGTTGTTGGACCTGACGTTTCGGAGAGGCATGGCTATGTTGAAACTCTTGGCTATATTCGACATCTAATATTTCGTTCTCTGCTAGTTATATTTCGTGCTTTGGAAGCTAAAAATGCTAGGCAGAACTGGGAGCAAATACACGGATATGTTGTGGTATTCAGAAACTATTTGAGGATAAGCTGTGGTCTTAATCTATGATGATCACAAGTGCTGTTGCTTTGTGCTAGCTTTCAACGATCATGAAATCCGCCATCGATTCTACATCTCGCTCTCAAAGCCCATCAAAGCAAGACCTACGCCATCTACTCAATAATCCAATGAACTTTCTCATCCTGCCACCAACATCCAGCATCCTACAAGAAGGCCCCAAATTGCCGCCCCCAGGTTTACTATGATCCCCCGATCACTTCCAGCAGCAACGTTTTGCGCTATAGCCGCCGGCATGAAAGAAACATCTATCGAAGACAGTGCTTGTGTACCATTCTTAGATTCATACGGCATCAACGCATATCCACTCCCGATGTACCAAGTAAGTATCCCTCCTATGACGAAGACGTTGTAACATATAAGTATCCACTTCAAGTACCCGCCGACGAGGCGGTTATGCACTTGTTCGTTGTAGCGAAGAAACTCATCAGTACGATTTTCCTCGATCTGTTGGTTGCGTTCGATATCGACGTAAGACATCTTGGATACGACGGACAATCTTCTTGGATTTCGATGAGGAGGCTCTTGGGATGAAGAAGTAGGAGGGTATTTTAAGTGGGGGAAAGAAAGATGGACCTAGCTTGAAATAGAGGTTGTACGGCATAGGTGCTGGGTCATGATTCAGGATAACAGCAGTATAGCCGGATTCACGACACTGCCATTTGCAGAGGGATCTTTACAGAGAGAAAATTAGTATCATTCAGATCCATATATCTTTTTACTGACCGAAATAAGTTCATACGAACGTTCATTGATTCACGGCTTCATACTTTTCGGAACAAAATCCGCCAAGAGAAGAAAATAATTGGCTGTCGTCTCAACACATCTCTGTATGCTCTTCGTTTTACAAGTTTTCCTCATTTCATCCAATCATCAAAATCCAGCAACCCACCAGCAATCCCCACTTCCCAAGCCCCACATCACCTGAGGTCTTCGGGTGTTTGAACCACGGACATGTTTTCCACAGATATTAAGAAAGAGTCAGCTCTCTTCTGGCTCTCTCAATGTTGCTTTTTGAACCTTTCCTTCCAAGAACAGCGTGGCGGTCCCCAAAAATTTTCCCTCCATAGGCTTCATCTCCCTCGCGCCGTCAACCTCAGTTAGAACTCCTTTAATCCTCTTGATGACCGCCCTCGCTTCATCCTCCGTGGCCTTTCTCCCCTTCTTCTTCCCCGCCAGTAAAACTTCCACTCTCTGACCCTTCATTAAGAACTCCTTCAACTTGTTCAGCCTATGCCCAAGATCATTACCATCAATCGCCCAATTAAGTTCCATGGACTTGATAGTGATACCTCCCTTCTTTTCTGCTTTCCGCCGCGCCTTCTCCGCCTCCCGCATAGCAACTTTATTCATGATCTTGCATATTGGAGGTACACCTGGCTCGCCAGGCTTTACGACAACAAGAGAGTCTTTCTTCCGGTCCATAGAATCGAGAATTGCCATTGTAGAACGTGGCTCCTGGAGCTTGCCATCCTCGTCGACAAGCACCACGGACCAGGATTTGATTTCGTCATCGCGGGGCAGGCGGCTCTTTTCTGCTCTCACCAAAGAGACAAGCGTGCGTTTTTGTTGATTGAGCAGGAATGGAGGGGGCTTCGAGGTTGATAGGGATGTTAGGAGGGGCGTCCTCTGGTGTAATTGGAGTTGCGACTGCTCAATCGGCGCAATAAAGACTCGATGTAGAGCTGTAGCGGTGCTAGAGACACACTTTAAGTTCCGCATTGTCCGTCGTAAAGCAACACCGCAGATCGTTGGAGCTCTTCTTGAGCAATGTGAAGTTCTCAAGCTCCCTTGCGCCAAGCGAAATTGTGGAGACCGAGCCAACAAAATCAGCGTGACTTGATCTCGAATCCATCCATATCGCAAACCACAGTGATGCCATGACAATCTTCCAAAAATTATTTCGTCCTTTCAGATACCTTCGTTATCGCTATGCCGGTCATCCTTTTCGGCTCGCGAGCGCAGCTTTAAAGACATTATTGGTTGGTCACGTCTTTGCCGAGTATGGGTACTGGGCAGGCGCATGTCAAGGACCATCTATGCTACCTACAATAGAGGTCTATGGAGATTGGGTCCTTGTCTCCAAAACTTATCGCCGAGGCAGAGGTATCAAAGTCGGGGACCTTGTTCAATTCGATTCTGTGGTGGAGCCTGGCGACAAAGTGATCAAGACTGTGCTCGGGCTGGAAGGGGACTATGTGTTGAGAGATTCTCCGGGGGCCAATGACCAGATGATTCAGGTAAAATGCTTTGTCAACCCATCTACTAGTCATTTCTGATGTTTTGAAGATTCCCCAGGGCCATTGTTGGGTCGTAGGAGATAATCTCCACGCTTCGAGGGATTCAAGAATGTTTGGCCCCATGCCGGTGGCTTTGATAAAAGGGAAGGTCATCGCTAAGGTACTTCCTTGGAGTGAGAGAAAATGGATAGAGAATGAACTACAGCCTATAGAATAGTCAGAGGGGCAAGATGTACTGTACTATACTAGCATTTCATGGAGCGAGGCGTTGGGGGTGGTCTTCGTCAGCAATAGATACAGCTGTGGGTCGTACCCAATAAGTGCATTCTTTATGACTTTCAAAGAGGTTCTTCTGAGAACATACGACGTTCCAACATCAAACTGATTGTGTTGGCAACAAGGTCGTTTACCAAAGAGCCATCTGACAAACTACTCCCTACTAGCTTTTGACTTTAGCATGTCAGTCTTCGTGGGTCCCAGCTAAAGACTTACAATTTTAACTTTGCAATAAATCAAGTCTCAGATAGAATGCGACAGATATTTGAAGAAAGCTATTCCCGTGGATACATTTTGATTCGAAGGTGTGGATATCATAAGCCTATCTAATTACATTGAATAAAAGTCGGACGTCCGCTATGAATTGCAACAGGTTCGACTAGACAGAGGAAAGAAACGTATGTTGAGCCACCTCAAGTCAGGTGTTTGCTATGGGTGTTGTCGTCGACAAAAATAACGCGAAGCCGTTCCACACTCCTCCAATGCTCGCTACTAAATATGATAACCGTATTACATGCGCCAGAACACCTCGCCGGCCAGCGCCAGATGCAAACCAAACAAAGATCTATGACGTAACATTGAATCAGCCTTCAATATGTGAAGGCTTGTTTTGTCCGAGAAGCTGCAGAGAGCGCTGGGCGAGCTGTACAACCTCGCCCTCACCATCTTCCTCACCCTCATCATCAGATTCGACCTGAGTGTCAGCAATAGTCTTAATCATTTGGACTATTTCCTCTGATTTTCCAATCAGGCTGATGAGCTTTTTGTCCTCGGACTCGAGCAATTGAAGCAGGGTCCATATCGCGATGTGCTGAAATGTGGCGTCTCCGCTGGCAAGGAAACGCTTGAGATATCCATGGATGCCTCCATTTGGTTCTGTCCAATCCTGAATGAAGATGGAATAATCCCCCACTGTAAAATTGTAAGTATGCATCACAATGGCATCGTGAAACGAGAGCAGACATACCTTTGGATGAAAGATTACCGAGGGCTGCAGCGCTATTGCCTTGCACTTCAATGCTTTGCGAATCAGTTAAAGGGATGAGGACATCGAATACCCCTAAATTCAAAAGATGAGTCTTAAGCTCATCGCTCAGAGCCAGGACAGCGATTGCAGCAGTCATCTCCGACTGGACACTTAAAGGTACATCAAGAACAAGTTGTTTGCACTTCTGTACAGCTCCGGCTTCCAACACAAGAGCCTTGTTGCGATCAGAACTGGCAGCAAGATTCCTCAGAGTAGAGATGGCATGGCATTGGATTTCTTCATTATCCGTTGATCCCAAAAGATCCACCAATGGTCCCAGGAACCCAGCATCGATTATGGGAGATTCATTGAGAGGATGGATAGAGATATTGCGTATGCAGGCGACAGCAGAGAGGATGAGTGGTAGATATGAGGATTGTAGAAGTCGTAGTAATGGCGCCAGACCCCTTGCTCGCACGATTTCAAGCTGGTACTTCTCATCAGATGCGAGGTTTCGAAGAGCTAAAGCGGCTTGACATTGAACTTTCGGCGAGGATGAGTCCATTAAGTTTACTAAAGACTGAACAAGTCTATTTTCATTTTGAGCGAGTTTCTTCCTGTTGTTCGCATCGACGGCAATATTACTAAGAGCAGTCGTGCAGTAATATTGGACATCAACATCCGACGAAGACAGGAGTTGGACAAGTACGGGTATAGCGCCTGCATTAACGAGCTGCTGTCGATTTTCATCTATTAATAGTTAGTACCTACTAGAGTTCCCAACCCAGGAGGATGTATACCAGAATGCGTCATATTTAGAAGGGCTCCGGTGGCATTCCTCTGAACGCGCATATCTTTGGACTTAGCCAGCCGTGTGAGGGGCCCTAAGGCCCCCGATCTTGCAATTTTTGCTTTATTGTCTTCGTGTGTCGCCAGATTTGTGATACATCCGACCGCGTTGCATTGAACTTCCACGTTCGGCGACATCATCTGGCGAATAAGTGGCGTGAGTCCGCCCAAAAGAACAATAGCAACCTTATTCTCAGCTAAAAGAGGTCAGGTACTGTATCTGCTAAAGTAATTTCAGAACTGCCTGCTACTTACTATTAACTGCCAGATTGCCTAATGCGGCGCTTGCAGCTCGTTGTACTTCGATGTCCGGGCTTTGTAGAAGAAAAAGTATCGGTTCAAGGGTATCTCGGTCAACTTCACGGACATCTAAGAAATGTCAGCTTCTGCAGACTATCTGCCATCCACCCAGCCTGAGAATTTGAGTAGAGCCAAGAGCATTCAGCCGGAGATTTTCCCAACTGCGGCTCATGATTCTCCTTAGATAGAGTAGTAATCCACCCATATCCCTTTCGCAGACGTACCTCTTTCGGTTATTTCGGCGAATGTTAAGCTTGCACTGCGTTGAAGGTCGACATTATCTGAGAACACCAATGTGCTTAGAGCTCGTAAGGGCTCTCCAGAGAAGAAATCCGTCTCGCCACGCTGTGTAATTGTTATTTAATGAAACTCCGAATTGTAAAGTAGGATACATACGTTCTCAAGATATTGTAGGAGATCCGCAACCGCTTCCCTCTCGCTTTCTGCCAAGACAGGTTCGTATAAGCCATCGCGAGATTTACCTGTATCATCATCAGAAAAAGTCCAATATTCGGCGGGTGTCTGTATAGCATCCAGTACCTCCACAGCACGAGGATCCGCAGATACCCATCTCGAAAGGTAGTCCCGCAGGACTGGTGATGTAGCTTCGTCGAGGTCAAATGTAGTTGGAATGCGAGCCGAATGTTGGTCAGAGCAAAATCAACGGGAAGTGACGAATACGAGCGCAAAGAGAAACGCAGGCATGAAGGCGAGTGCGCGAAATGAAGAAAGAGAACGTCGTGGGGTGCAAGAAGAGAAAGAGTCGGGTCGAGTTCGTTGCTTGCGAGGTCCTTCGAGCTTGCCTCTGAGATACGGGAAGCTCAAGAACGGATGTTGCCTCGTCAGGCAGCGTCGTTTATTTTCTTTCCGACTTCACGGGCCCTGCAATCATCAACAACGCACAGTCACATGCGTAGAATATGATAAATCAGACGACCCAGATTTTCTCTTGCGGTGGTCAAGAGACATTCAGAGGCAATAGGTCGGCAGACCCTAAAACGATACCAGATACTTGGGACTTTCAACGGAAAGAATTACAATTTCCTAGGCGGCCAGGCACATCTTGGAGTGGGTCGGCCCTGGCGCAGCGCCCCGGAAAGCAAGGCATTCAATATCCATGTTGGCATAAAATTTTGCACTGTGTCTTAGTCTTCATTTCATCTTGCAGCTTCTGTCTCCCATGTTAAAGCAAAGTATCAGATGGCAACAGATTCAAGTCCCGAGATGGCTGAGATACTTCGTAAATTTACTTAGCCCCCTCTAGGCTTCTATTCGTACGCGTCTTGGAGAGTCATCCGCAATCCAGAGTCCGTCTTCTTCTGTGGCACACTTTCTGTACATCTTGTACAGACAATAAGTTGCCAGAACCGAGTCGCACGGCTCAAATGCTGCGAGATGACTAAGATCTGTGGGAGTTGTGTATGAGGCTGTGGACATTTATGATATGTCTCCCGTGGGTTTGTATCCCATAGGGCCCGTGATTCGAGTAGAAATAGCATGAATAGAGATCTTGCCATATCTCTCATCTCTTTTATGGTACATTTCTCAGCTAAACCTCAAAAGAAGCCCGCATGTCAAAGTTCTGATGCGCCAACACATATTAGCATGAACATCGCAGTGTAGACAGTTCCTCAGCCTCGAGACTTCTCGGCATCGGGAAAACATTTGTACGAAATCAAGGAAACGCGATTATGAGTACAGCCAATGAGCTGCCAATAATCTCCAGATCCCACCCCAACACGTGAAGTTCAACCCCACGTCGATCTCTACCTAAAACCCGCCAGAGTAGGATAACCATCGTCGATAAGGTCAAATTTGATAAATTTACAGTTCCACTGCACTGAGATCGTTGAAACCGCTCCAAACTTCAATATCTTCCCTCAAAAGATCGCATTTTCAATGTGAGGGCCCTCCACACGATGTCTGATCCTACGGCTGAAGACACACGGCCGCCGGCGGGGCCCAATTCCGTCGAAGGCTTGACATCGCCAACGAACATCGCTAGGTATGGTCACGAGCCATCATTGATTACTGTAGCCCAACCTTCGACTTTCCTTCTTCCCCGAGGCCTCAATCGCGCGATGCAGGAGAAGCCGTTGACCGCGGTTGACAAGGACCAGCTGAGCGGGTTGGTGAGTGCCCCTTGATCATCCAGCGTGGGGATATCGCAAACCCGCATCGACAAAACAATACGAGCATCGCAAAGTTCACAAGGCTGACCTAGCTTCAATTTGCAGACTGCAATCAGGGACTTCCTCAAGAAACGAACCAGTTACGATGTGCTTCCATTGTCCTTCCGACTAATCATTCTCAACACCGACCTCCTCGTCAAGAAGAGCTTGAACATTCTCCTTCAAAATGGTAAGTCTCTCACGGTCTTTCTCTCTTGCCCCAACTAAAATAGGTTTCAAGGCATTGTATCCGCTCCCCTCTGGGATTCCCATACCTCCACATTCGCTGGCCTCCTGACCACCTCTGATTATATCAACGTCGTGCAATATTATTGGCAGAACCCAGATGCTCTCAGCCAGATAGACCAATTTCGCTTGAGCAGTTTGAGAGGTAGGACAATATTCCTGCTTGCGTTGTATAACGATTAGGCTAAATGTTGTCCAGATATCGAAAAGGCTATTGGTGTCTTACCACTCGAGACGTTGTCGGTCCACCCTACTCGACCCTTATACGAAGCATGTCGTCAAATGCTGAAGACTCGAGCTCGGCGTATCCCTTTAGTTGACATCGACGACGAAACTGGCCGCGAGATGGTCGTCAGTGTGATAACGCAGTATAGGTTGCTGAAGTTCATAGCAGTCAACGTCGTAGAAACGGAAATGCTGAAGAAAAGTGTCTCAGAAATCGGTCTCGGAACATACGGCGACTTGCAGACGGCAAGCATGGATACCTCGGTGATCGACGTCATACATATGATGGTCAAATACAGCATCTCAAGTGTCCCTATTGTGGACGAAGAGAGGAGGGTTCTAAACGTTTTCGAAGCGGTTGATGTGATAGCAATCATCAAAGGGGGCGCATATGATGAGCTTACCACCAGTGTTGGTGAAGCCTTGTCAAAGAGAGCCGAAGATTTTGCTGGAATCTATACGTGCAGCGAAGAAGATAGATTAGATTCTATTTTCGATACCATTCGAAAATCTAGAGTTCATCGATTGGTGGTAATTGATGACGAGAACCGTTTGAGAGGAGTTATATCTCTCTCGGATATCTTGAAATATGTCCTTCTCCATGGAGAGACCGACGATTAGGCACAAATAGGACAGGTCATGATGGAATATTAGGATACGGGGCGTTGCATAGCGAAATGGCGTATGGGACAAGACTCGGGCATAGGATGCTGCGAGGTCATTAGATCTCCTTGGTTCTCTCGTCGATAATACCATCGTTCTTTTCAGATCCCTTATCCCTTGTTCTCCTGCGTTGCAAAATATTTGCCAATAACCTGAAGGTACCTAATTGATTAAAACTATGTTCGTATCAACTTAGCCATGATTTCTCCATCTTGGTGAAAGTATGATTACCCTGTTCTTGGTTTCGTCTCGCCGAGGAAGGTACGTTCGAGCACCTCTTGACCTTTGTTGACAAACAGCAGGACGCGACGGTCGTCTGAACATCCACCTTACAGTTATTGTACACAAGTTTACACGACACAATGCAGTCCAATCTTGGTGGTTTAGTTTCACGTTCCTCATCAGCAGCGTTATCAGCGCAACCACATGCACTACAAGATCCCATCTCGATGACCGTAGCCCAAGAACTATTAAACAGACCGAATCATACGCGACAACAATCTTCATTCACGACCGCATCTGCCCAAAGTCGGCAGCTCGCTGGGTCGGGCAATCAGCAACAGGCGCCAGGGCTATTGGCAGGGGAATATCCTGAAGGAAAATCTCGACGTGGAGGCCACACTAGCAATACCTGGACATCGTCAAGTGGAGATATTCTTTCTGACCAAGATGAAATTGATGATCGGACATTCTTCGTTCAAGAATACAATCGCCTAGCCCGAAAGGTAATCCATACTTTCTCATATTAATCCCTTGCTAACTCTGTGTTAGCATGGCGTGCGAGCGATCGTGCCCGAAGAACACGAGCCAACTGTAGGTTTATGCTTCCTCTATCAACTTGGACTGATATATTTGTGAAGGATGACTCTTTCGTTTCTTCCATGAAGCAAGCAAATTGGTTCTCTCGGAAGATTCTGAGGCGAACTTCGTCTTCTCAGAGTGTCAAGCTTAAGCACGATCGAAGCCTGAAGCACATGCGAAGCATCAGCGATTCTCTCCGGATGAAATCCAAAAAGGATAGACTGAAGGACAAGGACTTACAGGATCTTGCTCGACTTTGTGGCTTGAGTCTCTTGTATCTACCAACGGAGTATGCTGCTGGCAGTTTGTCTGTGCCAACCTGTTTCCGTGCCACAGCTCAATTTCTGATTCAGCATGGTAAGCTGCTTCGCATTGAATATGGCTTTGCTAAATGACTTCTAGCACCGACCACAAGAGGAGTTTTTCGGATACCAGGTTCGCAGAATGCAGTAGGGGCACTCTACAACCATTACTGTTCCATGGACGAAGATGGACAAGTAATTGCGGGCACAGTCAGGTGTCCTACTCTTCCAGACCACATTAGATGCGATACCCATGATGTTGCATCTGCATTCAAAAGGTTCCTTGCCGGATTACCTGGTGGCATTCTTGGATCATTGGCACTGTTCAACGCTTTCATCTCTATTCAATCGCAATTACATGGCGATGCAGAAATGACGAGAACCAAGCAAAGTAAGGTTCGAGCCAGACTCATTGCTCTTGCAGTCGCAACATTGAGGTCGCAATATAGGCGTGAGCTTATCTGTGCTGTCTTTGGGCTTCTCTCAATGATTGGACGCGCAGCAGAGACAGCTCCTCGAGAAGACGAGCGAGGGCGACCCTTGCCCACCTCCGATCTTATGGGATATGGTCCGCTGGGTATAGTCTTTGGGCCTTTGTTGGTTGGCGATCTTTTGGAAGACTATGCAATGCGCCTTGTCAATCCTCATGGCGGTCTAGTCTTACTGCCAATAAGCCCACCAAAGTCTCGAAAAGAAAGGTCCAAGAAGACTAAAAGCGGCGACGAGGGCACTGCATTCAACAATCAGGTGGACAAGATTAAAGTGGCTAATAGTATCACTGAAATGCTCATAACTCACTGGCGAGATGTTGTCCGTCATATGAAGAATTTGAGTGCACTCAAGGTCGTGGTAGGGACACAAAGTCTAGCTATCCGAGGTTCAAATCCTCCAATGCTGCGGCCATCCGCGTCCGAGACGTTTGCAATGCGCAAGCCCCCAGACTGGGACCAATTTGGGCCTCCTCTCAAACGTAGGGAGAGAAGTGTATCTCCCACCCCAGACAGACGTCAGTCCTCTCTTACTACATCATGCCCTTATATACTGACGCAATACTGGATTTATAGGCCCCAGTAGAGCACTTGATACCTTGTCAGACAATGATATGCGACTGCATCAGATTGACAAGTTGCAAGTAAGAAAACAGCGAGCGAAGCAGAGGCCAATTTCACATCATCGGCTTTCTGGTCAAGCATCAAAATCAATTCTGTCACCAACTTTAGAGGAAAGCCCCAAGGATACTTCTCATCAATCTCATCATAGGATCTCATTTACCAAACAACGATCAGCCACATGGAGCTCCTCCGAGGACGAAGTTATTACACACCCTCAGCCTAACCAGGATCATGACAAAGTTTTTGAGAAGAATGACCACGCCTCAAATCATTCTTCGGACAAAGAGAACAAAGCGCCTCGTACCCAGGAGCACTTAGTGTTAGATTCAGACCGTCAAAAATTTGATCACCATGATCGCGATGTACCAAAGCAAGATGTGGTTGACCAAAAAGACACAGTAGACGAAGCAAGCAGCAACCCGCGGCATTATATCGAAAATGCCAACGCGAAGTCACCTTCAGATGTACCCTTCACCAAAACGAAAACTAATCCCAGTAATTCAGCCTTCATTTACGATAAAAAGTACTCACCATCAGCTCCTAGACCAGAGGGGACGAAGACATCTGGAGACGAACTACGAAAGTCAACAACAGGCTCGCCTCGAGGGCCTAACAGGCTGACCAAGTCTGCTGATCGCGCACAGGTGAAAGACGATGGGTTGAAGTCAAACGTCTTGAGAAGCAGGCACGACAAACAAGATACTCCTAGCAAGAAGTCAAAGAAGAGCAAAGGTTCTGCCCTGAAGCCATCGATGATAGGGGCAGATACCAAGAATCAAGATGTCATGCAAGTTAGCGTGCATGACAAATTTTGGCCTTTCGATCGAATGCCGGGCTCTAAGCCGTCGAGTTCGCCAAACGCCCACAGGCCGAAGCTGGATGTTACAGTCAAAAGAGGATTATCTCAGGATCTGGATCAAAACCGCTTCATCTCACGCAGAATTGGTGGCAGTGAGCCCTTTTTGCAGCCACATTCCAAACATCTTGCAGTTCCTCGAAGGGCGTCAAGATCCTTAGACAGTAATCACCGACGTCAAGGCAGACTATTAGATATCCAGCGGTTTTCGATTAGCAAAGATCCTTTGAGTCGAGTCTCCCATGAGGAAGATGTGGCATCATTAGCAGAGCTTGCTCAGGCCATAGATTCCATGGACACATCAGCGCACGGGTCTACTAAGTCAGCTGGGCCTGATCAGGGCATTGCATTGCCAGTCCAGAAGAGCGGCACTTTAGGATATCGAAGTCAGATCTCGACTGGAGAAACACGATGGACAGGGCAACAGAAAAATGGGACTCTAAAAATGGATTCGGGGACTCGAGAGAGGCACAAACAAGATGAGCGAAAAACTCAAGACTATGCTGGCCGTGGCAGTAAAATGAATGACTCGACATATGGGCACGGCAGTTCTTTGAAGACACAGCCAGCAATTCGCAGCCAAGAACCAAGCACGAGCCTTATGAATCGACTACAGAATAATGGCAGCAACGTGTCCAATGTTCCTGATAATAAGACCATCCAATTCACACCTAGAAAAAGGACTGGAAGTCCTCGAAGCCCCAGCAGCAAGATATCTGCGCTTGTCGCGAAATACAATAATAATGTCGATGCTACACCTTCGACATTGCCTGCTGGAAATACATCACCGCCAAAATCCCCAATTAAGGCTCTTCCACGAGAGCATTCAGGGAAGATAGAACCGTTAAGAGACAGCTTGGTTGCGCCATATACTACTAATCCACCGTCACCTACTAAATCTCAAATGTCTGGAAAGTCTGGAAAGTCAGAAAAGACAACTCAATCTCTGCGAACCCCTGAAGCAGCCTTGCACCCTTTAGACTCTGGTAAGAATACAAGCCCTACTAAAATTCCAGCCCCGAGACGGATTCTAAGAGTATCGCTTGACGACACAACTCCACTGAGACCCGCCAAGAAGTCGGCGGAAAATTCACCTTCTAAAATTCCGAGAGCAAGATTCGAACCAGTTGATCCTTCCCAGAGATCTCTTGATGGGTCTGCGTCAAAGGCCGCTAGTCGTGCTTCACCACACGCTCAGAATCTTACGCCGCTGGATACAACGGCTCTCGTCGTTCAAAGACTTGCCAGATCCACTAGTCGAACATCGACACCTCCATTCAATGTCCGTAGGTCTCTTGATGAAGTTGTGACAGAGATCAAAGGACCTGCTCCATCGCTCTTACATCCCGCTACGCTACGGTCTGTTCGGGAGCTCACCGAAGTATCCGGTGAAGAGATTAATATAGTTGATCCATCTTCAAGAGTCGCTCCTCCTTTAAATCCAGATGTTACTAACATTATCACACTCGATGGACCCGCTAGTGAGATCCGAATTTACCCTGTTCCCAGACCGCCTCGGCAGGTTCAGCCTCCTAAACTCCATCTCTCACGTTCTGTGTCTGAAGACTTGCCTGAATTCGTCCATCCTGACTCGCCATTTAGAGATATATTCTCGACCGTTGTGAGTCCGACCACAAGCCCACCACCGGGTCGCAGCAATTCAATGCTGTATAACCAAATAAAGAGACTTGAACAACAGCTGTCTGCAAAAAAGGAGGAAGTGTTTCAGTTGAAGCAACAGCTCGATGCTAGAAAGAGCCTTGATCTTGGAAGTCTCAGCGAAGAATTGAGAGAGTCCAAGAAAGAATTAGAAAAGTGGAAAACAAGGGCGAAAGTGGCTGAAAAGCAACTTGAAATGGTGTTCAAAGCGCCTTCGAGAACCATGTCTACTCAATTGGCATACAGTTCGATGACAAAGTTCTCAGATAGAATTGATGCTGCCAAAACAGATGGACCCATGGAGATGCTCAGCGCCAAAGAAACACTTCGAAAGATCTACAATGGGACTGATGGAGCAGCAAGCTCAGAGGAGTCACAGCATAGCTCCAATACTGTCGTCAGAGATCCTCAGGAAGCTCTAACTGGGAATGAGTATATTATGTGGGTTGAACAGACGATGAATGCTCTTGAGGCTGCAGAAGCTTCTTGATGTGGTTGACGACAGTTTCTGGATGGAGGCGGAATTGGCCGACATCTTTTAAACCTGAATAGATTTCATAATGAACATTGTTAGTTATTGTTTGTATTATCCATTTCATGGCGTCGTTGGAAGCTTGGGCCCGTGTCTTGAAGGCATTGTTCGTGCCTACTTTATTCTACAAAATGTTTTGATATCAATGGCGAAACATGTTACTTCTACGATCGATTCACTTTCATGGCGTGCAATAATGGTGAAATTCTGGATGAATCTAAATAAGCCACTCTTTATATTGAGCATCGTTAAAGTTGAGCGATACGTCGATCTTGATCATGGTAAAAGTTTTTCCAATCAACTACTACATCCCTCCCGCAACGCTATCCAAATACTGCCATATCATTGCGGACCGCGAGCATTGTCGCAGAAGCATAGAGACTTAGATCATCATGTCCACAGAGCAGGTCGAACTTCGCGCCCCGATGTCACCTCCTCCTGCTCCGTCCAAAGGAGCATGTATCTTCAATCTGAGGAAACCAGGATTGATTCTTGGTGCGCTCCTTTTCCCTGTTACCTTATTTACCCGGCTTCAATCATGTAGAAGCTCATGCCGACTGTCCTCTCTCTATTACCCCCAACAAACTCCCTTCTCACTTCTCAACTCTACTTAGACTAACGTTATACTAGTAATCTACAACTTTTTCTTCGCTGTCCCATTCGCCTACCTGATCGCTATCGTCACCAATAAGCTCTTTCAATATGTAGGCTATGAAGAAATCATGCGCGAGCCTTCCGGTCTCTTGGGTACGAAGATCTTGTTCGTTGTCGTTAATTCGTTCATGGTCCTGAGCTGGGCGAAGCAGATGAGTGATGAGGAGTGGGTTCGTAGGGAGGAGAGGGAGGAGAGGTTGAGGGAGATTAGAAGACAGGTCGTTTGGTGGGATGGGGAGATTAAGAGGTTGGAGGGTTTGGTTGAGATTGAGCGCGTATGTTGATTCTCCTCGCTTTCTTCTTCTGATTTCCTCTTTCCTTTCCTAATTCTCGTTCCGTTCTGGAATAGAAGATATGATATTGATAGAGCATAGAAGCTAATTCGAGTACAGAAGAGACGCCAACAGCAAGTCGAACAAGAAGCTCTTGAGCAAGCAGACATCGAGTTCGAAGAACAGCTCAAGACCGATATCCTTCTGGCCAAGCATCGTGGCATTATGCTAAAGGACGATGCTCCGAGCTACGAACGATATTCAGTTGCGAACGGGGATGGGATCAAGGAGTGGGATTTTGTTGTGGGTGCTCAGTCCCCAAAGGCGAAGGGTTTGGACAAGAGTGGATTGAAGGGATTGACCCTTGCAAGCAAGTTGCCAAAATTGAGGAAGAAGAAGGTTAGCGAGGCGGAGGAGTCTTGAAAGCGGTATTTACAATTGCTTGAGGGGTGCTAGATATACATAACGGAGGTATTCTAGGTGGAGATAAATCAAGGGTTGGCCGTCGTAGGAGTGCTGGGATAATTAAATTGCCGTATGAATGGAGGATAAATAGCCATCATACAGAATTGGTATCACAATGATGACCGTACCGGACTATCAAAACCTAGTTCTCTATTCCGTTTTCTCGTGGCTTTCATGGCAAAGTTCTCAAGCCCCACCCTCGCATATTCCAAAACTGCAAGCAAGCAATAAACGGAATAGGCTATGAAGAAACCGATAGCAAATTCCAACACGATTCCAGTCCAAATTTTTTACAAATAGTTTTGCAGCTGAGGCACACTCTGGCCTCAGCACAGCATCAATCTATTTTAAGAAGGCCAACCACGTGGAGGGTATTCTCTAGACGCCTAAACTCCCAATGCTATGCAGATTCGTACAGTTCATGATCCCCATGGCTTAAGCTTAGAACGGTTTTGCGACTTTTCTGTTCTCGCTGGCTCCTGTTTCTGGATCCTTATATTCTTTCCAACTGACCGGATACATTGTGTTGCCAGCTTCGCTTGTTGCCATGATGACACCCAGATGATTGCTTGCCGTAGAGAGATAGTAGTTGGCCTGGTCTCCTAGGGATATCTAATTTCAAAATTAGTTTATGTTCTCTAAACTCGGACAAGCAACATACCACCACTGCTCGAACAATATCTCCTGGCCTGAAGCTCTCGAAAACCTTGATCTTATCCTTCTCCGTGGCTCTGACATCTTGAACACGGATCACTCCTTGCCACTCGCCATCTAGAACAGTGTCGCCGACAACCAAAATCGCAACAGTTGCTTGCTTAGTATTGATTCTGGTGACTTTGCAGATTACAGTGCTGTTTACTTCGGGCAGGATTTCTGCTTTCTTGGCACCTCCATCTTTCACGACTGGCGTCGAAGTACTTCGCTCGATCGAAAGGGTTGGAAGCGCTGCCGGCGCAGCAGGGGTGATCTTTGTCGGACGCTTTTGTGGCCCAACGGGCTTGGGAGGGTTTGTCTTCGTGACTGGCCCTAGGATAGAAGCATAAAGATTTGCGTTGTGAATATGCGTACCAGGACCTGGCACATAGTCACTTGCAGATCCAAGTAACTGGCCTGGCACAGCAATTGACGGGATTTGTGCCATAGCTAGATTCTTAGGAGGTTCAAAGGAAAATGTGAAGTTATCTCGAGGTTGGAAAATCCTTCCTAGGAAGGTTAGCCGAATGCTAAACCTTCCTTCAGCATGTGGGGGTACATGTGGGGCTTTTGGAAACGAAAGACGAACCTCTCCCTCCTCGCCCACTTTGCTGGCCATCCTCGGAAACAACACAGAATTCACTACCCCGCTCATAGGAGAGTATTTCCGACCGCGGGAGGGTACGAGGACCACATGGGACCTGGACCTGTACAGGACCTCGCAGCGAAAACGGGGCTGTATGCATGCTTATCCTAGCGCGTCCATCCCATTTCGATGACAGGGATCTGTACAGGTCTTCGGAAAAGCGACCCCTCCCAACAGCTCTCTCATCCCCAGCCCAAGGGACTGGCTGCCCCGCTTCTCGATCATCACAAGCCGAGCTGTTGCGGAGTGTGGAGTGACGGTCATTCCCCCCATAAGCTGAACCTCGTGTGATCTCCTCTGGTAAGATTCAGAAAAGGCTTGTATTAATTTTCCCGCTCTCCCGGATTAATCTACAGATTCCATACCCAATTCCTCTGCTTAACGAACGCAATCATGTCGGCCAAGCACTTCATCAATGACCCAACGCACCTTGTGAACACTGCTCTTCACGCCTTGACTATCACGAACCCTTCCGTTGCCCTCGATGCCGAAAATAAGATTGTCTACAGGCGTCCGGGTCATACCCCACAAGTTTCTATAATCTCTGGTGGTGGAAGCGGTCACGAACCAAGCTTTGGGGCTTTCGTTGGAGATGGATTGTTATCAGCAGCTGTGGCAGGTACCATCTTTGCCTCGCCCAGCGCGGAGCAGATTCGGAGAGCTATCATGTCAAGAGTTGATGGCGAGAAAGGCATTCTGGTTACTGTTATGAACTACACTGGAGATGTGTTGAACTTTGGCATGGGCGTTGAGAAGGCAAAAGCTGCAGGACTGAAGGTAGAGATGCTTGTTGTGGCTGATGACGTTGGTGTTGGTCGAAAAGCAGCGGGCAAAGTTGGCAGAAGAGGAATTGCTGGCACAGTGCTTGTGCACAAGATCTCGGGAGCATTGGCGGCGAGAGGAGCGAGTTTGGAGGATGTATTCAAAGTCGCAAAACTCACTGCTGAAAATCTTGTAAGTGTTGGAGCCAGTCTGGACCACGTTCATGTCCCTGGACGAGCTGCCCCCGATCCAAACTCCGAGGAGAACCTGTCAGCGGAGGAGGTCGAGATTGGAATGGGGATTCATAACGAGGCTGGAAGTGGCAGAGCTAAGGTGGATTTGCCAGAGTTGGTGAAGAGAATGCTTGCACAGATGTTGGATTCCAAGGATTCAGATCGCGCATATCTCAACGTCAATTCGAATGAAGTTGTCCTTCTGATCAATAATCTCGGCGGTGTTAGTGTTCTCGAACTTGGTGGTATCACTGCCGAAGTTGTCAGCCAACTGGAGAAGACATACAACATCAAGCCAGTGCGGATATTAGCTGGAACATACATGACGAGTCTGAATGGTCTTGGTTTTAGCATATCCATTCTGAATGTTGTCAACACAGATATTGGTGGACCGAGTATGCTGCAACTACTTGATGCTCCTTGCGAAGCCGCTGGTTGGGCTGCACCGATCAGAAAGGAGACCTGGGAGGCAAAATCCACGCAGACAAGAGAAGGCGCTGCGGCAGCTGGCGAAGATGTCAAGGAAAGTGGATTGAAGGTAGACCCGAAACTATTTAAGAGCGAGCTTTCTGCGGGTCTAGAGAGAGTCGTAGCTGCTGAACCGGATGTTACGAAATATGATACTGTCGTCGGTGACGGCGATTGTGGTATAGGATTGAAGCGTGGTGCCGAAGGCATGTGCCCTCTTCATGCTCGTTATTCGATAGAACGTTTCGCTAACTATGACTAGCCGTGCTTAAGATGCTCTCGGATACCAAGTTATCAGGAGATGCCGTCCTTGATCTAAGCAAGATTGTGCAGGTCATCGAAAACACAATGGACGGCACTTCTGGAGCACTATACGCTATTTTCTTGAACTCGCTAGTACACTCGCTTAGGCAACAGGGTTCGGGTGAAGCTACACCAAAAGTCTGGGCAGCAGCACTGAAGCAGGCGTCCGAATCCTTATCGACCTATACACCCGCTCAACCTGGAGACAGGACTCTAGTGGATGCGTTACATCCATTCGTCGAGACACTTGCATCGTCAGGCGATCTCAAGAAAGCTGCAGAAGCGTCAAGAAAGGGAGCCGAAGGCACAAAGGGCATGAAGGCAAGCTTAGGCAGGACCGTGTATATCGGTGGATCAGGATTTGAGCAAGTTCCAGATCCTGGAGCATGGGGCCTCAGCGAGTTCTTCCTCGGATTGGCGGGTATCAAAGCCTCGGAACCAGAGTATGAGATGGTATGAGATGTTCGCAGGCAGCGAACAATAGCTAAAATGTCTTTTTTGCGGCTAGCAGAGCTAAAGTAATATATCCGACTCACTTGCAAATTGCACTTGCATTTTCAATAGCAACTCGTCCAATGCATCGGAGATTCAGCTACGTCGGTCACCAAATACAATTGGCTCTATACTGTGGTGCTGCATCCGCGCCTATCCTCACCCAACTTCAAAGGTGCAGCCGTTCATACAACAGCGATAATTTTTGACGCCTCTTCCTCCTAAGCCAGACCCGACCATGGCAATCAAACAGAACCTCCACATCACATGCAACTTTTTATCTCTGGAGGACAATGCCCTCTGACTTCTACCAGGGACTATGCACCGCACTACCAAGCACCTTTACCAGTTTCAGAGAAGAGGTTCTCTCGTCTTTGCTACCTGGACAGCCGCGTCCCAGCTTGTGGTAGGCAAGAATGCCCCTCAAGCGCCCAACCCTATTTCCAGTGAGTTTCTTGATAATTTAGCCTTGAACATGGAGCTTACATGCCAAGAGCGACAGTATGTCACATCCATAATCCAATGAATTACAAATAAACACGCCCAGTGCATACGATAATGGCAGTCCAATCTCAAGGTCGAGCTCATTAATACTTCAATTTCAATCCACTGTTCGCGGAGTTAGCAATGATTAGGAGCCTCATCAAATAAAAGTAGACGAGGATAACAATCCACCTATCTTCTGCCTGCCAATTCCTCGAGGGAGCCCATTGCACGTCGTGGGCAGCGCCTTTATTATTTGGTACGCCGCTAGTGCTAGTATAGCATCACTGGCAACGCTTCGTACACCACCAAGTGAAGTGTCGGCGCCCGCATCTTGCTCTTGACGAGACATTGCGGTAGACAAAGGACGACAAATTTGCGAGCTCTTGCGATGAACGTCCTTGCACTCGAAAGGCGATGAGAGAGACTCTACGCTTCGAGTCCGAAAAGGGATCACCAAAGATATGTAGGTATTTGGTTTGCTGCACAGATACACCAGCAATTGTTCTATTAGTGTCGTCTCATGAACAAAGATGTTTTCCCAACCAGTGCCAGTCAGATAGTCCACGATAAAGGGCAAGGAAAGTTCGAGCTCCAGAGGCGGGGAGCCCGATATCAAGCTTTACGCTGGCAGCGGAGGAGCCCATAAAGAAGTGATCCAAGCTGCTCGTTGCTCAATCTTGCACGGTCCATCGTGTATACAACAGGGAGATGAGAGGTCCGCACGCTTGTACCAGCCTACATCAAATCAGTCAATACGTTTCTTATAGAGAGCAAAAACCGAGAGATGAGACGTGGGTTGGGAGCCTCGACACGGTGACTTCAAGGAGCAGAAACAACGGAAATGGTTGATTACAGGATGTGTAGAAATCGACGTGTAGTGCTTTGTTATCGACTGGCCGATGAGGTGCCCATGCCATATCATCAACACTTAGCAGAGCACCCAGCACACTGTACATTATTTTGGCGATATCATGGATCGGATTGATGGAACCTCAGGCGCTGGAGACGTGAGTGCGAATCACCAGTCTTGTCTTCAATGCAAGAAGGTTTTCAAGGCGAGGTGGAGCCCACCATTTGATAGTGATACCGACAGTATTTGCAAGCGAGACATATGCGAAAATACCAGCTTTCGTGACAGAGGGTTGAACCGATTATTTCAGAATCCGAGGAGAGAGATGATCGCAGAGACTAAGTCAGGCCTCGAAAGAGTTGTATCGAAGAATAACCAAGTGCAATCTCATTGGGATTTGCGCTCACGAACCTGGCGAGCATCTTTCAATGTTCAGCACGGTCTTGCGTATCTGGATGCTTTCCCAGTCGCCAGATGCTAGGTTCAGCTGAGGAGACGGCAGTGATTGAGTGATGCTGTCGATCACGGCCTGGAGAGTCGCACTGCCGGCCGCATCGTTAAATAGAACGCTGCCGTGCTCGAGGGCAGGAAATTGCCTGTGTGCACCCGCAATATCGAAGGGAATAGGAATGGATTCTGAAGCCGGAATAGGATCCATGATTTTCTGCTTGCCCGAAAACAGAGCAGCATGAATTAAGATATATATACAGCGGAACGCACAAAGCTCACCAGTGTATTCAGCATCTACCTTACATTCCGTCTGAACAATTTTCACCGTTCGTTGTTCGTCGTTCCTGGAGCTAGCCCAAGCTAGAATATTTCTACTGCAGCAAACCCATCTTGTTACATCACTTTGGCATTCAGCTTTGTATGCACACACAGTTCGGAGAAACAGGTTTGAACTAAATTTCCTCAGATGAAAAACAAACCCACGTTTCTTATTTCTCGCCACTTTACCGATCACATACTGAAGGGAGTACGACTTCTGTTGCTAAACTAAACCCCATGGCGCTGGATATGGCACCGTGTTATCCCACGTTCTCACAGACCGCTACTGTGCATGAGTAGCTGTGTTCCCACCCGCTCCGTGGCCGTCGAATTTTTCAATCTAGGCTTAACTTATACCGCTGATTAGACTCCGCCGAAACTACGCGAAATTCACATTTTTCGAGCGCTTGGATTGAACAGCAATGACGTGTGTGCTGATTCTAGCACCTGTCCTCCGTGCTGCTGGGACAGACCATTGGTGTCAGCGTCAACTCAAATGCAGAAGCCATCAATTAGTGCCAGATCTGAAACTAGTTGCACATGATCAGGTACAAGATCTTGCTTGTTCAACAGCGAGCCGCCAACGAGCCTCAGTCAAGCCACTTCAGAACATCTACGTATCTTATCTAATACTTCTAAGCCTTTGGCAAGTGCCTTTCGGCTATAGACAAGTTATTCTTCCATCCGTGGCTGAGATTAACGCGATCTATGGCCAAAAATGATCGGGTTATTTGTATTAACAGACTGGAACGCTGAAGTCAATGCAGTTCGGGGTGTCCAACCTGTTGTACCCTGTTGTCCTCATCTTGCACCTGCATAATGGCGTCTTCTCTGTGCCACCTAGTGCACCTGCTCTCTGTGTTGTCTTCATCTTCGACTTGCATAATTGCGCCTTCTCTGTGCAACCTGGTGCACTTGTTCTCCTCGTCTCTGATTTGCGTACACGGGATTGTCTCCTGTGTTAAGCTAAATCAGCTTTTCTTTGCACGTCTGGATCTTCCGACCTTCACATCGGGCGATGTTTTCACCCCAGCTGAACATGTTCTCTCCAAAAGTTGGCTCTGTTACGTTCAGCGGGATCGGGAAAGACGATGGGCCTTAGGCTGAAGATTCTCGCTCACACAATGTCCTACAGGAATTTGGGGACATATAGTCCTCATGAAGGGCAGAATATTACATACTGGATATTGAATCTTCACCAGTACCATCAGCAACAATGACCGTCATTAGGTCGCCAACTCTATCGACCGTGAAGCCGGCGCCGCCCTTTCTCACTCATACCATACTTACTACTAAGGAGTCATGCTCTGTCGAAGTTTCTCGTATTCTTCGAGTTGATTCTGCAAAGGCTCTTGTCCCATGCGTCGAGGAACGTAAAGAAGCCCACACAATCGAGGTCCAGCAACTAGACTCGATTGCCTTGACATTTGAACCGCTACGCTTCCCCACGTCCGCAAGTCAGAATGGAGAAGATGACAGCCACTTTTCGACTCTACAGGTGGCTCAGCTGCACCGTTTTGCAACAGAGACAGACCCAGCGTTTGAATCTCGAATTCATTTTCTGCAAACAGCCTGGGCCTTGCTCCTGCGCAGTTATACTCGCGAGGACATTGTTTCTTTTGCTCTAGTTGAGCAAGAAACTTTGCAAGAGAACTATGAAAAGGCCATAACGTGCAGATTTGGCGACTCCGATCATAAGCCAGTCTTTTCTTCTCGAGAGATATCTACGCACGTCATATTGGAAAAGCAACTAAATACGGCAATGAAGGTATCATTTAAACAGACGAAAAGGCAAGAAAAGCACTTCGCGGTAAGCTGATTGTCTGGTCTCAGTCCTCTATGGATGTTTAATACTGACAATAACTGAACAGTTTGATCTGGTATTTGACATTGCGCTGTTGGATACTTCAACAGACATCTACATCACTTTTCGAACGTCAGCGATCCCGCACCACTTTGGCATTGCCATAGCTCATACCGCACGGAAAATCTTGACAGAACTGATGAAATTTGGAAATATAGCATCGATTCCAAGAAGCTACATCAGCGATGTCGATAAGAGAACATTACAGTCATGGAATTCCAGCGCTCTATTCACACGGAAAGATTGCTTGCACCACATGTTCGAAGACTCCGCGTCGTCCATTCCAGCTAGCCAAGCAGTGTGCGCGTGGGACGGAAATTTGACTTACGCTGAGCTAGATACGATGTCTACAATGGTAGCTCGCTCCTTAGTCACCAAAGGTGTTCGTCCTGGCACGTTCGTCCCGTTTGCGTTCGAGAAGAGTCGAATGACTGTAGTTGCAATGCTGGCAATCCTCAAAGCTGGTGGCGCGTTTGTGCCACTTGATCCAGAAGCTCCAGAAGCAAGACTCAGAGACCTTGTGGCCGACATTGGCGCCTGGATCATACTCACGTCAACGAAGTACGAATTGAAAGTACGTGTTTTCGTTGTCGAAGTGGTTGTGGTCAGTCCAGAGACAATTGCGCAGTCCCCAAAACCAATCAGTGGAATTACCATGCCAAGTGCCAAAAGCACCGATCCTGTTTTGGTGCTATTCACGTCAGGATCCTCTGGTCGCCCGAAAGGAATCATCCATGAGCACCAGGCCATCTGCACACACACACTTGCTCACGGAGAAACTTTATGCTACGAAAATGCTCGCGTCCTGCAATTTTCTGCCCATACCTGGGATGTCGCCGTCATCGATGTTTTCACTACTCTGGCTTTCAAAGGCTGTATATGCATTCCATCAGAAGAGGATAGGAGGTCAGGCATCGTTCAGGTGATCAATAGCATGAAAGTTGACCTGGCATTTCTTACTCCTTCATTTGCATCTCTCATCGATCCAGACTCCGTCCCAAGCCTTAAGACGTTGGTTCTCGCTGGCGAAGCCCTGCGACCTGATGTCATGAATCGATGGGCGAGCAAGGTCACTCTCTTCAATGTCTACGGACCTGCAGAAGTGGGTGTCTGCACAATAAACAAGGTCGATCCTCGCTGGAGTCGCGCTGAAAACGTGGGCCTGCCTTCGAATAGTTCTTGTTGGCTGTTGGACCCCAACGATCCTCAAAAACTAGTGCCGATTGGTGCAGTGGGCGAGCTAGTCGTCAGTGGACCAAGTATTGCACGCGAGTATCTCAATGAAGTGGAAAGGAATGTCACTGCGTTCATCGATGACCCGGCCTGGGCGAGTGGCATGGACTTGAAGTATCGTCGGTTCTACAGGACGGGAGATCTCCTGAAGTACAATGTGTTGTCTATGGACGGTTCCTTTGATTTTGTTGGGAGGCAAGATTCGCAGATCAAACGCCATGGTCAACGAGTTGAACTCGGCGAAATTGAGCATCATCTTTCCAATATTGCTGGGGTAGGTGTCTCAATGATTGCTGTTCCCAAGGAAGGATGTTTCGAGGGAGACCTGGTCGCTGTAGTAGAGGTTCGCGAAGCCGGAGCAGTCGTGGCTAGGGATCAAGAAATTCAGGTTACTACCTCGAACGTTCTAACTTTTGAGATACTGATGGACCAGCTCTCGGGATTGCTGCCAAGATACATGCTGCCATCAGTCCTTCTGGTTGTTAGAGGAATGCCACTCACTGCTTCCATGAAATTGGAGAGACGGCGAGTAGTTACCTGGCTTTCGTCTATGAAGTCACGGCCATCACAACTAGGTTCGGCACTTCAAATAGGATTCTCCAGTCCTCTTGATCCCTCGGAAATTACCGCGAAGGTCATCAATCATAAAGTCGTCAGCCTACTTGGACAGAAAGATGGTAGCCAGCGTCTCGCACTGGAGGGGCAAGATTTTGCCTTACAGCAAGCCGGTGTGGATTCAATTCAGCTCATCTCTCTTTCAATCTTTCTTCAAAGGGCCTACAACACCAAAGTCCCTATGGCAACCTTATTGAGCTCCAAAGCCACCATTCGACAGCTCGCAGATCTGGTCGATCAGAGGGAGAATTCATCTGCAGTCTGCCAAGAAGTCGTAGATGTGCTTCAGGAGTCTAACGGCATAACCAGGCAGGTACTCGAAGAATCTCAGTTGCAGGCCATCCCATCTCGACCTAAAGTCTATCCTGTTGTGCACTCCATCTTCTTGACTGGGGGGACTGGTTTCTTAGGTATCGACATCATCCGACAACTGCTGGATTACCCCGATGTCTGCATCCATGCTTTGGTACGCAACGCCACTGAAGCCCATGGCCTTGAACGTATTTTGAATCGAAGTAGGGAAGAAGGATGGCTGCAGCCTTCGCACAAGGCCCGCATTCGTGTTTGGCCTGGAGATCTCTCCCTTCCTAACTTTGGTCTCAGTGCTGACAAACTCGCCTGTATCCGCGGAGAAAATACGAAAGACAGTATCCACGCCGTGATCCACAATGCAGCCCATGTGCATTACAATCTCGATTACACGACTGTTTCTCCAACGAACGTAGGCTCAACATCCACTTTACTGGGTCTCACAACCAGGTCGAGCTCCGTCAGCCGCTTTGTGTATGTCTCTGGCGGCCTTCAGGTGTCCCCTGAAGAAGATAATGATGCAGAGATGGCCGAGCACGTCGAATCGACTGGTGGCTACGAGCAGTCAAAGCTCGTTGCCGAACTTGTCGTCAAAGGCGTGGCAGAAAGGCTCCATCCGAGCGGCCAACGGATGCGCGTCGTCAAGCCAGGATACATCATTGGCAACGTATCAAATGGGATGGCCAATCGAAATGACTTTGTATGGAGACTTGTTGCGGGATGTATCGAGATTGGAGCATACAATGCTGACGAGGCACATCACTGGATCTTCATCGCTGATAAGGCTTGTGTAGCCCGAGCTGTCATCGGAGGAGTATTCGACGATTCTCACCCGGCAGGCCAGGGCGCAGATATTGTCAAGATGCTCGAGGGCCTACGAATCGAGGACTTTTGGGCAGTGGTCCAAGATTTGGGCTTCCAGCTACAACCTCTGCCATACAAATCGTGGCTCTCGCGTACGCGATCCGCGATTATGGAGGGTCTGGAACATCATCCATTGTTCCCAGTCCTACACATCTTGGAGAGGGGTAGCAGTATCATAGGAAGCACCAAGGCCCCTAGAGAGAGCGATGGACATGCCGAGCACGTGAAGGAGGTAGTGAAGGCGAACCTACAATATCTGATTGATGTGGGATACCTGCCAAGGCCAGGCCCAAACAACCATAAGTAGTATGGAACCAAGTATTCATGTTTCATTCAGCGGGTGTTTAAAATCGATCCAAAGATTACACGTTCCTTAAATAACGTGTTTCGCGTTAGCGTGGCTTCATGCTTGGTTGACTTGAAGGCTATAAGGAAGCAATGAAAACAAAAAGGAATCGGAAAGGAGCACAAAAGCATCGCAGGTCTTTATTGATATTCATTGTTTATATAAAAAGATTATCTTGGTAAATGGATCATCCAATACAGCGGGAGCGCTGATTTGACCGCATGTCAATACCTATCAGACCAATCACGATTCACACATGCCATCGTATACGATATACGGAGCTATGCTCGCCAACTTCTCACTCGTCTCCGTGAGTTCTCTTTCTGGATGTGATTGTGCGATGATACCAGCTCCAGCTTGGATCCCTGTTCCTCGTGATTTAGGTCAGTATATCACTTTCATATATTTCACGAAACAAAGCTGTATGTTCCAAGAGCAGCAAGACATGCATCCATTTGGAGCTACTCCATATCTCAGCATTCTTATGGAAACAGCAAAGAAAGGTATAGCTCTCTAAAAATGTCGGGGCTTACACTGATTCGTCGAGTCCTGGAAGACGGTGCGGAGGCACAGTGTGGCTTCAAAGAGGCTTTTGCCGTCAAGCAGCAAAACTGCGCCCGAGTAGAGCTCCCTTGGTCGAGACTCAAGGCGTTGAATTGCCTCGAGGGCGGTATCCTTTGGAATGCCGGAGGCTGTGATTGACGGAAAGAGAACGTCGAACGCACTTCATCCATCATTCTCAGCGGACAGACGTCCCGCCACGGTGGATCCCAGGTGCTGTACACTTCCTCGTGCTCGGAGACTCATCTGCCAGAATCGTCTAGTCAGCATTGCCTGAATGAAAAGATGTGGAATCGAGGCCAGTGCCTGCCAGTCAACTTCTTGAGGAAGACATGCTTCGGGAAGGAACGGCCATCATGTGTCTAGAAACGGTGCTTCATAAGGAAGACCACTTACAAAATCCTCAACCACAACAGTGTCCAGTGGACAAAGCCTATTGAGCTCTCTGGTCGCTTCCTTGACGGAAATTACATGCTCTACAATTTCCTTCTCGTCGTTGATCAACTCTTTCCCCAGTCTTTTAATTTCATCCATTGTACCTACCCTCGAACGAGTTCCCGCAAGGGGCTCGGTAATCACTTTACCATTTTAGACAGAAACAACAAGTTCCAGGCTGAAACCAGTTGCTTGATATCCGCCATGATTCAATGCGAAGGTCCTAGCTGGCGTGTTGGAGCGACGTCCGTTTAGCAATGTGGCAGGGATGTCAACCCTCTTCTCGAGGTCGATAGCCCGAGACATGATTACCTTGGTGTACTGCCTTGCTTTGATCTCTTTCACAGCCTGGGCTACTTGGTTCATGTACTTTTTTTCATGACATTGCGTATTGACTGGCTCAGGATGTCTGATATTGTAGGTGACTGCCTTGTCGATGTAATCGCATACCTCACTTAAGTGTTTCTCGTCGCGTGACTTGAGATTGATCTGGTCAGGCTCCAGGGTAACTTCGGTGATGGGGATCATCAAGCTCAAGATTGGCCATCTACCTGGCGAGTATGTCTGTCCTCGAACATGAGCACCATAGTTGAATCCAGCTTGACCGAACATTTTCCCATCCGGTTGCAAGTGCTCAGACGTGAATTTGCGTGCTAGTTCTGACAAAGGCCCAGTGATGGAGAAGACATCCTGGTTACCTGAATCGTCGATTGTTGCTGTCTTTCCTTGCGGATCGACACGTAGGGAGGCATGGTTGCTGAGTCCAATGTGCCAAACTCCTTCGCGCTCATATGCAAAGTAGTCACCACTCTGGTATTTGGCAAGGAGGCTGGCAACGGTTTGTAAGCTATCATGTCCCGGAGGGATTATAACCTTTCGATGCGGTTGGTACATTTCGTATATGTGTCTTCCCATTATATACAGGCGAACGTCTCTAGTTGCCGCAGGTGAAGTAAAGATGATTCCTTGTTTGTGAAGAGATTGAAAAATTGTCGATTTTGAAAAACTGAACAAAATAGGTGGGACAGTGTGCTCTTATCTCTTCACACAATTGCATTTCTCCGTTCTGATTCGAATAATCGGAATGCCCTTATCTGTTCACACCACACGATTCAAAGGCGTTCTCTCTTATGTAACTGTTCTGCCAAGATAATATTCATACATAATGTTGACATTTCACAGATGTGCGTATACCAAAACGTCAAAAGCAATGGATCCAACAAGTTGAAGACCAATGTCTGAGCTGTTCGATCTGCATGTAATCGATCGTGTTTTGCCGTGCCCGAGCATACCGTTACTCGGATATTTTTGTCTTAGATTTTGCTGGATTACGCCAGATGCGGGCACTAGTTGGCAGCCTTTAAGTGGATGGGTCTTTGGTCCGAAGCCACACCTTTCTTTTTTTCGTTGGCTTCTTAAATGCATGCTCCAGGTTATGTTGGGTTTCTCTTCAGTTTCCTTGGCTCATGCTAGGTGGCGCTACTTCATAACATTCAAGTTCGAAATAGAGCCAAGGTTTTCCCTTCTTCGTCTTTCTTTTGTGTTGGATTCCTAGATCATAGATCCGGCTTCGAACTACATAGCATAGTCCACTTCCGAGACAAAGATACACAATCTTCTATCATAATCTGTTATGACGTCCTTCGTTTTTGATTTACGCAGCCACTGTTGGAAGTCGAAGTGCTCTACCAATTACAACGATATCAGCTTGCCTCGTTGCTCTTGATGCATAATATTATGATCAGAGACCCGATGATAAGCGTTCGATCAGAGACACCTTCGATCTCCCGTCTACTGCACTTGAATGGTAGGCATACGAGTCGAGAGTAAAACTTTCGACAGTGATCTTTGCAGTAGTGCATGCTTCGCTGCTAGCTTGTCTCCGTCTGCGATCTAGCAAAACACCAACTCAATCATCACCATATCATCCCAAAAATGGCAGCAGCCTCTCAAGAAGATCATTATGTCCTAGGTAGAGGAGTCTCTGAGTCGATTCGGTCAGTCTCTCTTGTCAAATTTCCTTCAAACCCCATACCTGATGATTCTTCCAACACACCGAATCAACACTGACACATGGCAGTCTGGATGCTCAACATCTCCTCTGGAGAATGTATCTCGGATACGTCCTTCAGCCACAAATCCCGATCACCAATGGAATGAAGATAGCAGAACTTGGCACCGGAACTGGGTACATTAAATACAGCCATCAACTCATCTAATTTGAAATTTCCACTGACTGACACATACAGAATCTGGCTATTCGACGCCGCGCGACTCCTCCCACCAACCGTCTCACTCCACGGCTACGACATCTGCTCTGATCAATTCCCTTCTAAATCGCTCTGGCCTGAAAACATAACTCTTGGTCTATTAGACTCATTGGTTTACCCTCCCACTGCTCTCATCGGACAATACGATGTTGTACATCTTCGAATGTGGGCTAGTAATTTGCGGGAGAATAACACTACGCCACTGATTCAGCATATTAAGAGACTTTTAAGTAAGTAATCTTTGTTATTTAAATTTTCATTTTGGAAGGGATAATGCTGATGTAAGACGATAGAGCCGGGAGGATATATCCAATGGGAGGACGCGGACCTCGTTAATCAGGAAGTGAGAGGTGAAGATGCAGAACATTTCGCAGAAATGATGAGGACACTTTTCAAAAGGGCGGGACTTCAGTATGAGTAAGTTCCTCCGCCTCGTCTACAGGAAAGCACGACATTGTTAACAAAGTTGACAATCCTAGGTGGGTCTCCGATCTCCGATATCGCTTGCCGCAACAAGGCTTCGATATCATACAGGCGAGCAACAGGAAGTTCGAGTATGATTTGATTCAGCTGTGTACAAGTACCTATCTCATGGCTTTGGTAGAAATCCTGAAAGGGATAGAACGGAATTCTATTAGGAATCAACTTATTTCGGTGGCGGAGCACGAGGAGGTACTGTATGGTCTCTTGCAGAAGAGTAGGAATGGGATGGTTTACAATTGGATCCCAATCACGGTGCTAGGCCAGAAGATAGAATAGTGTGTTGGTGAAGATGGACTGCGGGGTAGTGTGTCAAATCATCTTCTGCTGGCACTGAACGCCGTTGAACCGAGCAAGATCCTCCCCATTTTTGTTTTGTAGCAAAAAGAAATATTGGATGACTTGCATACTAAGCACCGCAGTGACAATGAATGGGAGCTCATGCGTGGAAAATAAGCTAGCAGCTCAAGCTTAAAGCATCACGTTCCGTCCCGCTCCCCCTTTTCGCTTCCAATCCCGCTTCCCCCTATTGAGGCTAGTCTCGCTTAGCCCACCACCGTCCAAAATGCACTACGTTTCAAAAGTACCGACGGCGGGTCAGAAATGGTGAGCTTGTTGCACGCCAAAGAAATCGATCAGTAAGTTGATATGGGCTTCTTATTCTGCCGCTTGTTTGGCCATCCACTCCTGAACCACGCCACGATAGTCTTCTGCGCTGTAGTTCGAGAATACCTCAGAAATGATTCCCTTCTTTCTATGACTCTGCAAACCCAGGTCGGAAAGAAGTAGGTCAAAAAAAGGCAGTCCATCAAAAGCCACATCCGGAAATCTGTTCCCAAACCCAGCCGAAGATCGCCACTTTCCGAATCGATTATGGAGTATGGTCTGGTACACGACGTCGGTTGGTATTACGATCTTGTCATCAAAGTATGCAGTGATCCAAAGCGCTTGTAGGTCGGCGCACACAGGTGTTGCTGTGGTCATCATGCAACCTGCGAAAGCGATGTCTCTCGGCCCTCCTGGTGGAACCATGAAGCGATATAGTCTATACGCACTAATCTCGTGTGCTACATCGGCTTCTTTGTGAGACGTCGATGTTGACTCTAATTTTGTTTGTTGATTGAGTCTAGGAAAGCACGCGAATATTTCCTGATCGGCATGTTTTGTCATTTCGTGAAGTTGCAAAGAATCTGGCGAACCCTGTCATGAAAAACACGGAATCAGTATGCGTCATTCAAAATCTCGTGCAATAACAAGGGATAATTTTCAGCCAAACGAGAGAGGTTCCCGCTCGAAGCTACTTTGTAGTACTCTACTCTCAATATATCGAAATAGAAGGGCTTCTAAATCCTATATTTCAATCACTTACTGGAATGCCTAAATCAATACCGGTAGGTATAAATTTCACTGAAGAAGCATGCTTCCAACCGGTACAAGAGATCAAGGCATCAGTGACCAGGACAGAACCAGTAGACAAACGAATTTCGTTGTGATCGAGTGTCTCGATGTCCGCAACATGAACCTGAACGATCCCCTTTCGGATGAGCTCGAAGATGTCCATTTTGTAGTTGAGAATCGACAACCCCGCACCAACGCGAGACAAATCTGACCAAGGCTTGAGCTTTGAGGTTTCAGTGTGAGAGTCATATTTAATTAGTCCCTCGAGATCACTCTTGAGAATAGCCCAGAACCCCGCAACTAGAAGATTCCCAAGCCAAGTTCGGTGTAGGAACCATCTGATGATAGAAAATCCATCAGCATCGCCCCAAATACAAGGGCTAAACCAGGTCAAGAACCGAGTGAGGAGAAGTTTCTCGAGCTGGGCTTTAATGGGCGTAACATAGACAGGTGCCACTGGAAGCGTCAGTACTTGATACAGAAGTTTCATGTTGTCAGAATATCTATTGAGTAGTGTAAATTTGTGATGAGATGAACTTGCTTACGCCATCCTGGCCCATGCCCAGATTTTTTTATGATCCAGTCTACTTTGATGCCCTTCGAGGCGAACAGATATACCATGTCCCAAGAGCTTTTCGTACCGCCATATATGGTGACCTGGGTTGCTTTATCCAGAAGGGTGGTATGATTTGGCATTTCAATATTGTGAAATAAGGGTGGTTCAAACGATCCGCGTCCAGGAAAGCTAGGCAGAGCAGGATCAGAAGTGAGTCCAGTTGCCATAACAAGATGTGAAGCTATTATCTTTGAGTGTATTTCCCAGTCTAGGCCACTCATATGGAGCAGCCAGCCTCCAATCTCTTGCCTTTCAGCTGACTCCACACGTGTCGCGAATTTAATGCATTTAAAGATGCCGAAATGTTTCGCAAAATCCTCTAGATATTGATGGACAACATCGCCGGGAATATGATCTCCAGATTTGACACCATATAATTTGGGATCCATTGGAAAGTCGCTGAATTCATACATGCCAATCAAATTGTTTGTTCTCAGTTCGGGGTACAGCCGTTCTTTGGCCCACACGCCTCCAATTGTCGAGGCCGCCTCGTATATAACGAGGCGCGCATTTGGATGAACTTCGAGATAAGTCTTGGCTACACTCAGGCCATGCCATCCTATGTGACGAGGTATTTAACTTTAAGCTTGTCAAAAGGGAACAGCTTGATCTTACCGGCTCCAACGACAACAAGATCAACTTCAGGAATGCTGCTCATGACTGCATATGGCTTCCAACAGAGCTGTCCGCTGTGGGCAGTAAAATGTATTTCCCAGCTGCGTCTTAGCTGGGATGCAAGGTAGATCGAGGCAAGGAAGCAGCGATGGAGGTTAAATAGGATGCGGTCAGCATTTGGATTACCGTGTACTTTACGATACGGGGTCGATGTCGATGCAGATGCAGATGCAGGCCAAGGAATAAATTAATAATGATTGTGCGATAAGGTGAAGCGTGGGGAGCGGGAATCGAACGGGGAAGCTACAGCCAAAGACCACTGAATTGAGATGCGACTGTGCTTGCTTACTTAGGTAGCTATTGTCTACAAAAGGGAGGGACTTATAAGTTAGGGACAAGGTTGTCTCCTCCCTTTCTCTTCTCCAGATCAAGGTGGGTAAGACGGCGCAGGTACGGAGTACATGCCTTGTATTTATATGCCGGCGAGTATATGTCTTATGCTTGGATGTGTGGAGTCGAGTCTTGGGCCCGACGATCAGTGCCGGATGCTCGCAATGGAGATCTTGAAAGGATGGGAATCTGATCCATAAAAGCCATCTTCATCCTCAACCCCATTTCTCCTCTCCGCATCTGATCTCATCGCACTTGGGGCAGGGCGCAGATGGCGGCCCAAATGCCTAAAGGAACACGAGCTGAACGTGCGTGCCGAGAGTGTGACATGACATGACATGACTAGCTTTGAGCTCTCTTCTCATTCATATATTTATTATTGATGCTTCTCCTTCTTGCGCCAAAAAGCACATAAATCGCACACTCACCTCTGCTCCTATTTCTCTCCGATATCATTCTGAAGCTATCGAGGGTATCGGTATCAAGACACTTCTCTTAACGCCGCCGAGTGCGATCACAGGGTGGAAACGCCGATGACAGAAGCCTGTCCAGCACCCATGCCACCAATCACTTTCGGCCCTGGGAGCTGCGTTCAGACTCAGAGCAGAGCGATGGTGAAGAGAAAGGTCCGATCGAGATGCCTTCGATAATTCCACCTCATCCAGGTACACGTACCGACCATTCATTTAGGTTCACTGTATGCTTTCGCTTTGTCGTTCTTTGTGCGTCTCCTAGGTCACATTAAACTTTCAGAGTCCAACACCGCCAAAGCATATCGACCTCGACGCTCACAGCAGCATTAGACCACACTTGCCTTCCTTCTTTTCAGTTGCAACAGCAGCCATTCTTTTACTTCTCTAGACTTATATCTTGGTTCGCTCAACATGAGATTGCTTTACGATGCCTAACCTATTCACCAACACCACGCCTTTGCTCGCACCTATTGATGATACACATTCCCTCTCCGAACGAAGTCTCTCGCCCTCTCCCTGAGAATAGAACGCTTTGCTAACAATACCGCAGTTAATATTGCTACTCGTTCTCTACATACCCAGCTTAATAGACTGATCCTACTTCGACTACCCCTCGCAATTCCTCCCACGACCACGAACCCCTCCAAATACGTTTCCGGGCTTCTATACATTGCGCCTATATACATCACATTCGAATCGCTATGGCAGTCGATCATCAATAGCCCCTGCGAAGTCGAGGAGGCTCAACAGAGTGTAAATCAAAGCTGGGATGCCAAAGGCCCGAACTCTGAGTCAAAATGCGACCCTGACATGTCTGAATCCGGCCGCCTTACACCGAAGACTTGCTCTAGAATACACTACCTACTCTCCGACCTTCAACTACCTGGCCTTTCTCGAGCTGAAAGACTGGAAGCCGATATACGGGCCTTGACAGGGACACCCAAACACAAGGTCCACGAGCAACTTGTAGCTGTTTCGCAACATGGCAAGCTCGCGGAGTTTCTCGCCCACATCAAAAAATCCGTTGAAGCCAACCCTCATGTCTTGCTAGCATACGCATGGGTTCTCTACATGGCTCTCTTCTCTGGCGGAAGACATTTGCGAGCAGAGTTAAAGAAAGCCGGTGGAATTGGTCCTCACTTCTGGGAACGAGAACCCTCACCCGTCCGTCCATACTTTATTACCCAAACACGGTCTCGACGACGCGAATCCAAATCCTCGTTCGACTTTCCTGAGACACCAGTACGACCTACCCGCTCAAGATCACTATCAGATAGCATGGCCTCACATACGGTTCCTGGCATGCGATTCTTCAACTTCCCCGGCTCCGAAGACGGCGAGGACATCAAGCTACAATTCAAGGCTCGCTACGTCGAAGCAGAGACGCACCTTACTGAGTCTGAGAAAATCGACATTATCACCGAAGCACAATACATCTTTAGATTCATGGTTGAAATGGTTCACGAACTCGATCTTATCATGCAGACACCAGAGGAGGACCTTGAGACCGAAGAATGGTTGCAGAACCACAGACCCTTGACACCAAGACGGGACAGTGTTGATGTGACGCACGAACGGTTGTCGAGAAGTAGAACAATAGAGAAAGAGGAGCAGAAATTGCAGCGTAAATCGACTTATTTAGAAGTTTTGGTGAACCAACCGATTGCGAAGTTGGTGCAGTTTAGAGGTGCTTTTCCAACCTGGGATCTTGTGATGAAGCCTCTGGGACGACGGTTCTCGAAAGATGGGCCTTCACCACAGGTGTCCTTCAAACCTGGCGCTGAAGGTAACGGACAAGGAACAACGAATTATTTGGTCGAGCATTATTTAGCGATGCTGTTAATCGTGGTGTCGGCGTTGGCAGGATTCTTGGCCTGGTACTTCGCGGCGTAGGAGTAATTGGTAAATGATAGATGGGGAGTTTGGAGTTGCCTAACATACTGGATAGGTGTGGACTGGAGGTTGTACGTACAGCGCTGGACTTTAAATGATTGAGACGAGATGAGAAGAAATTGCAAGAAACTGCATTCTCTAAACAATATCCCCTGGAAACATAGAGTGAAGACAACGACAACCGTTCCTCGCGATAGAATGCATGCTAACAGTGAACCATTTCCCCTCATAAACAAGCTTATTCTCTTCTAGCTACTTTGACTTGAAAGGCTTTAGAGATATGGCACTACACGCTATTATAATAATCGAGCACGCTACTTTCAATGACCGCCACCTTATAAAACCCCCTCCGTTGCAAAAGTACCCATTCTCTTCTAGACATTTACACGTTTAGAACTACACTCACAACACCCCGGACTTTCGGGCCTCGGTTCATCGAACTTCGATTTTCCAGCAGTAAGCGTTTTGCTTAATATGATTTCTTCTCCATTACTCTACCCATTGTACTCCACATCGACAAGTTAACAAGAATATCTATCCTCTTCCGAATAATTATCCACTAAAAATACACCTCGAAGCGCCAGGACAGTCCAAAGACGAGACGAATACCTAGACGATGAGACAAAACCAGTTTACTGTCTCAATTGAGACACTTCTCTGACAACAATGCAATTTATTGCCAACTCGTTGACAAGTTCTCTCGAGGGGTAGCTCATAGGCACTGTGATAACTTGAAATCCATTCACTCCCTCCCTTCGCAAAGCGACTTCTTGCGGACATGTCCCAGGCATCTTCCATATCTCGGGCTTCGTCGCTCAGCTTATTACCAAAGGAGCGACGACTTTACTCCGCTGCCAAATCCCTCACTGCTGGGACGAAAGAATGTCCTCCACACGTCTGCAGATATCTCGGTGCTGGCCGTACATTCTCCTCCTTAAATTCTCTAAATGATATATAAAGATCCTAAGAGTGAGAAGCGCTGATGCTATGACGAACACTTGGACATATCTGCCGTTGACAAGCTTTAGGTTCGGCCTTGGAGTTGGGCCAATCGACGTGAATGGCATATAATAAGAACCGGCAGTGTACTTGTGATTCGCAAGGATCAAGGGCCGGAAGGACATTGTGTATCACTGATAATGTTAACAAGTTGACAATGGACGATATCGTACTCAGAGAGAAAAGCCAATTGACAGAAATAATGTTGGTATAATTCAGGCCCATAGACTGGAATTTTGTGTATTGCCCATAGTGAACCATATCTGAGATGGACCGCATTCTCAAAATCTCTGTATAATATTTATAAATTATAAGGCGGACAATGTACGTATGGTATTGGGAAAGTTACCACAGCGAATTCAAATTAATTTGTTCGTTTTATTTTAAACACTTTTCCCTTAGGAAAGTTCTATTACACATCCTAAACAATGCATGCTTGGAAATGTACCAACTGTACGAGGACTTTAAACAAGGCGAATCGGGGAAATGTATTCAATAAACTTTCGGCTTGAAGTCTCCTCACAATGTCCGACATATCACGGGTATCTCTTCACTTTTGGAAATCTATCACAGGCACAGACATTTCAATTATAGTCAAACAAAAAAACTAAACAACATCGGTCTCTGAGACCGCAGAGCCCCCGATTGATGGCGTGCTGCCAATGTCCGACCGCGCATAAAGCATCACCTGGTTCCTACTGGGCGGACCTCCTTCGTCCTGGAGGTCCGCCCTGTATTGTTCGAACAGGGAAACGACCGTCTGGGTGCTTGACCGCACCGAGCCATGGTTCCGGTTTCCGACATTCTCCAAGGCGATATTTTGTGCAGCAGTGGTGCTGCGAGGCCGGACATTGAGAGAATTGATTGCGCGCCCGAGATGTCGCAAAGTTGGGATGCAGTCACAGACAAGACAGGTGGTGATTTGAGCCATGGTCCAGATGAGAGGCTTGACGGCATTGTCTGTAGTTAGAATCAGCACTGTCGGGAGGAGAAAGTGTGTCTTGTTGAGAACTTACAGGTTATGTCTAGTCCGAACAGCCCCTCGAGAAAGTTGATGCGTAGGGAGCCAATGACAACACCTCTTATTAGGACGTTAGTATACCTAAATAAGTGGGTAACTATTCGCAACTTACAATACCTCGGAGGCAAATAATCCCATCAAGATGTTCTTCTCTGATGGCCTGATCTGCAGCTTTCGGAGGAATATGAAAGGTACCACCAACAGGAAAACGTCGAGCATGATATTCAGTGCAGCTGTAGATACGTAGAATTCCGGGATGTTGATACAATGGCGAGGCTTGGTGATGTTCCATGCGGCATAGACTGGTAGGCATTGTGTGATGCCAAATAGCATGGTGAGAACGCCGAGAAGAATGGTTGCGATGCCGTGAGAGACGATGAACTTCTTAAAGAGCGGATTGTTGACACCGAACATTCTGACGAGAGCGCAGGCGGTAGACAGCTTCGCAATGGAGATAGCCGTAGTGTATGTCAAGAATGAAAAGTACAGTAGCCATAGGGTGTGCTCAAAGGTTGACAAGAATTTGACTAGAGAATCGTGTAGGCTCTGATCGAGGGGGTCCAGATGTGTATTGACATACGTCATGAAGTCCGTACTCATACCATTGGTGCTCATCGCAGTATATATGCCTCTGACAAATGGGACCAAGTCTGAATCGAGACCAAGGTTGCACATGTGTTTTCCAAGGCCTTGTGCACCCGCTAGGCTGATAGATACAATGGAGCCGATGGCAAACAAAACTGCAGTGCCAAATAAAGCTAGTACAAGCGATGGTCAGTACGTATTCCAAATGTATAAAGAGCACGCTAGATCTGAGGAGCGCGTATCACTTACCTTCTTCAATTACTATAGGCAACGACTTACTATCCCTCTCCTTCATGATCAAAGGGATTCTGATACCCAAGCGAACGGCGGTGAAGACAACGAGTATTGCTAGCAAGATATACGACCAAAGCTGCAGTTCAATGGTGTTTGAGGAGGAGTCGCCACAGGTGACAGGTGCTTGTATGATTTCCTCGAGGTAGCTAAGCTCGGCCATTGCTGCGAAGCGAGTGTAGCAAGGGCTGAACAGGTTGCTTCGGACGAGAAAAGTGCTTCCTAGGTTGACACGAGTCGGGTCGATGCGCTCAGATGAAGAGACCGTCAAAGAGAAAAGTACGCTAAAAACGCGAATCTCGTGCTCGTCAACGAAGTGATAGAGCTGAAGAGTGTGAGGAAGAGGCTCGTTGTAGTCTGGGTATTCTCCTTGAGCGTGTTTGTGTCAGGAGCGTGAGTGGTACAAGGCAATAGATGATAGCACAGGGAAGAATCGTAGAGACTGATGCTGAAATGCGAAACCCGACAATTGAGAACTCAGCACGAACGCTAAAGAATCAAGCACGAAGGTACAAGAAAGAGTGCGAAGGACTGAAGAACGCAGTATGTTGTGATTGCGAAAGGCGTGGATCGGGAGCGAGAAAGCCGGAAGTTCGTGGACGTGTCAGGCGAGAAACGAGGGCTCGCCGCTAGTGCAAAACAACAACAACAGAATCCGAGAACAAGAAGATGAAGAAGAAACTTTATACTGGAAACCATTAAGCTTTTGTCTGAGTTGTGTTCGAGTCTCTCCTTCCAATTCAAATCGCCATAGGGGAAGGGGCGTCGAAGCGAAGCCCCTTTCGTCGGCGCGGAGGCACAATAATCCGGATCTGAAGGTAGCTCCTCCCCCCTCAGCGACAATCTTGGACACGCGAAGACGGCTCGTTGATTCTTTCAGGAAGCATCGATATGGAAAGGATAAGTGCGTTCCTTTCGAGGCATGTATTGATCGAGTTGGCCTCCATCCGGGGTGAAAGGAGTCTTCCTGTTTGCCCCGATCTTGGGCTCAAACTCTTGTTTGCACGAGATATACTGATGACAAGTAGTAAGCCTCAAGCAGTGAGTGCATTAGGAGCTTAACCGCGGTAATCTTCTTATTCTGCGCTTGCTCTGGTCCGAGGACGAATATATCATGACTGCCACATGATTGGGTACGAAGCGGGTTATCCCGAAATTTCGTTGGCACGCCAAGAAACAATCCTCCGACAACCTCGACTACATTTATGTAGTCTCCTCTCCTCAAGCAGGATAGGACACTTCTGGCTGTCCATGAGGCTCATCTCCATCTCGAGTTTCGTGATTGATGAACAAGAACGACAGCAGAACAACGCAAGCTCCAACCCAATACAGAGCGCTTGAATATTGGGCGCTGAGGACCATCTGTCCAATCAAAGACAGTGGAATTGTCATACTGATACCAACCGTCACGACCAAGGGAGTAGTAAGTAAAAGTGCGTATGCCCAGGCAAAATCGCTAATGAGAGACAATACAGCGTTCAACTACACCACGTTAGTCGACTGAATAGACACTAGAGGACCAGTACTGACGAGCACAATCGTCCACACCTTACCCGTGGGCGGTAATGCGAATGTTTCCACACCGGTGAAATGGAGGATGAACAGTCCCGGCCACAGGAAAATGAGATTGAAGAATCCCACCAAACCAAAGAAAAGAGGCATGTTCACACGGTCTTCGTTGCCAACCCTTTTCTTCATCACCACAATGTACACGCCATAAACTACGGCGCTTGCGAACGCCACTGCGCATGGGAAGCCCGTGTCAGCATGTGTTTTGCAGAGTAGGGGGAGAAGAGATCGCATCCGGGAGAGTGGGAATACATCGGCCTCAAAGGAGGAGCGATCATTTTCCGAGAGCAAGTCACTTACTGGTATCACCAAGGGCGATTTCGCCTTTAGTCTTGTGAGGAAAGTTTCCCCGATTCTCATCATTGTCTTTGCTCGACAGGTCCACTGACGATATCAGGATGATTCCTATCAGCGAAGCGAAAACTCCGATGAGCTTCCTAAATGAGAAGTGCTCCACTCGTGCGAAGGCCCCGAATATCAACGTCCAGATGCTGCTTGTTGAAGTCAAGATCGTAGAGCTAGCGACGCTCGTATACTCCAAGCAAGCTGATACCAAATAATTGGCGACGAACCACAGGAGACAGAATTCTAAGCTGAGGGTTGCGGTCTCTTGCAGATTTAACATTCCTTCTTGGACTCCAAGTTCGCTAGAAACTCCACGTACTTCTCCTGGCTCCTCATCAACTAGCAATCGAGTTTGGCTTGCAGACATCGGGTCTTCTACATCCTCTTCCCTGTCCTCGGACTTGGTTCCAAGAGCTCGGTAGTGGTTGACCCTGCCTTGCCAAAACTCCACAAATGACGCTCGTACATGTTCAAAGCCATGCTTATACGACAATCGGACGACTATTGGCACCAAGGAGATTGCAAAAGTCGCCGTATTCACATATGTTACGAAGTACGGTTTCGAGTATGTGTTATCTGCAAATATGTACTACCATTCTATCAGCGATTGTGGTACGTGGAGCAAGGACCATAACCTACGCTTGCCATGAAGTTCGAGGCCGTCCAGAGAACAACCGTTGTCAAGAGAAGGATGATACCCAGGGTTCGACGGGCAACATTCTCAAGTCCGGCGGCAGCTCGAAAGCCCTTGACCTTGCTGCTTGAGGGTACTGATGGCACTGAGCGCCGTTCTTGACGGTCTGGGGACCTCCGACTAGCTGGCAATACATTGCCTGCCATTCCGCGAGACAAGGGAGGTTCTTGTGCACTCATGGTGTCCTCGATCTCTACTGTAGGCTTGGTTATCTTATCCGCGGCGTTAGAGTCCTGAGTTTCATCAAGGAATCTAGCGCAGAGGGTATGGGTGAAGTTAAGGGCGTAGCATGAACAATACACCTAAGCAGAGTCGTCGCTCAGAAAAACTTTGCATAATGCTGGTGTTTGCTCAAGGAATGCGAATGCTTTATGTCAGAGATCGCGACTTATTCGGCGAGTTGATGTAAGTTTACGCGACGGGATAAAGTGTTCGGTCGTGGCGTTATAGTCGAGGTTATTCACACACCCGCGATAACGCCTGTCCTGATTTGGAAGTCTGATCCGACGAGTCTTTTGTCTTGATCGGAACATAAGAGAAGTTTGAAAAGAAACCGAAGAACGTGTAGGATCTATGGTAATGGTAGATGCCCTGCACTTAACAAGCGGCGTATCGCCGTTGTTGCTTGAAATAAGTATGTTGGTTCTGCTTAAAACTAACTACAAATCAGTTGGCTATGGTACCCGAGCTTTTGAGAAGACAATGAACGATGAAGGCTAGTGTCTCTGGAGCTGAACCTTGCCTAGATGCCTCGGAAATGTTTTGCACAAAAGGGAAGAGAAGGGACGGAAGGAGGGCTGCCTTAGGAAGTAGAGACTCGGACAATTTCCTGTTGCATTGTTCTTATTTGGTTCCCAAAAAAATCCCCGGAATTCTAGGTGCTCTATTTATTATCAGACTTGAATGAAAGCTAGTTCAGTTTGGTGCTTCAAGAGCATTAGCTAAGTATGATAATCTGTGGTGTTGTGATGGAACGCTTGAAAGGAAAGTTATGTAAGAAAGGAGGATGTTTTTCTCGAGCCGAGAACGTTAGATCTACCAACTAGTGGGACTATGGTGTGCTTTATTTTTTCGAGTAGGAGAGAGTTGTAAGTTCAATACCATCAAACGAATCAACCCACCGGAAAGTGTTGCTTAAAGGGAGAAGCTTTCTGAAGGGACGACTCTTTTTTATATCATCTTCTGGTAATCTATCCTATCCGTGCAAGGCAGGCGATCTTATACGCACGAGACGTTGTGTTTGAAAACTTGGTATTGATAAATAGTGCACCTCGAGTGAGGTCCTCCCATTTATACCAAGAAAGCACCTCATTGGTATCATTATTGCTGAGGATTAGCGGAATGTATTTCTTCAACAAGCAGGCCAGATTCAGTCATGCCTTGCAAAGTGGAGTCAATGATCTCTTATTTAAGCAAAACGTTGTCACATTAAGTTTGTCTCAAGCGAAGACCCCTTTTACCTCACAAATCATCACCCTCACAGTGCTCGCTTACTAAACAGGGAGGAACGAATACAAAAGTCGAGATGCGCGAAGTCATCTGCTCTTCTTTTCATCTTGACTCTATGAAAATCAGACGGTAAGGGGCTTTAGCGAATACGCATTGCAGAAAGTGTGTGGAGTGAAGGTGAGGTTGATAAGTTAGAAGACAGACCTATAGGTAAAAGGTCAGTTATGCAGAATATGGTATTGGAGAATGGTTGTTAGTTGAGATATTTCCGTACTTAATCTCTTAGGTAGACACTGCTGATCTCCTCCAAGTTCTTATAGTACGTTTGCTCTGGAAGGCTAATGGTGCTTTCTGTGTTGGTGCTGTCAAAGCAGAATCGTACTTGACGGTGGTTTGTCCAGCTGCAGTCAAGACATACCGCCTTCAACCAGATCTTTTCAAACTCCTATAAAACTTGAATGATAACTGCTTTACACTAGCGATAGAATCAGGTTGGATTCTAGGCATTGTACTCAAGACCCTATCTATATCTTTGGTGAACGTCTCATCCTAGCCTCTATTTTTCTGAAAGCACTGCCAAATTTCCCACGGACTCTTGTAGCATACTAATGCGAAAAGCACAGATGTATTCATAACTATAGAGGGGCAGAACAAGAAATGCACTTCCTCTACAATCCCGATGACGAAGATTATGCATTCTGTATAAACAAAGAGAAGCAGACACCAGAGCGCCGTAAAGAGTCCTTATGTACAGGGGTACCCCACCTCTTGGCCATCCGAACAATGCAAGATGACGCAGGGTATAGAAAAGGAGTATGAAGGAAACAGCTTGATGCAGGAATTGAACCAGAAATCTCCCCAAGTCTAACAGGCACATCCATCTCTATCATTCTCGATGTGGATGTTGATCGGGTCTGAGAAATCGCCGCTGAATTCCTCGGATTCTTCTTGAGCGAGTGCATTTCTTGCAATAACTGGAAACGCTGTTAGCTGTTTGTCATTCATAAGAATAGGGAGAAACCAACCTTCGAACGCCTGTTCTACATTGATAGCTTCCTTTGCACTGGTCTCGAAATATGGAATGCCCCCCTTGGATTGACAGAATGTCATAGCTCTCTTCGATGATATCTATGATGTGTAAGTAGGCAGTCAATGTATAGGAATCAATCCCAGCTCACCACCCTCTTGTTCTCCTCCACATCAATCTTGTTGCCTAGTACCACCTAATCACGTCTCAGCACGTATCCTACAAAGTCCACAATTCCAAATCACTCACAAATGGGAAGCTATCCGGATCCCTTGGCGAAGCTTGGATCAAGAATTCGTCTCTCCAGCTATCAAGCGTATCGAAACTCTTCGAGTTATTGACGTCGTAGACTAACACGCAGCAGTCGGCACCTCGGTAGAACGCAACTCCTAACGACTGGAATCTCTCTTGTCCCGCGGTATCCCAAAGCTAGAGTACATCAATATCTCCACAGTATATGCTCGCATGTGTGACCTCGTACCTGCATAGTCACTAAACGGTCATCTACTAGAACTTCCTTCGTGAGGAAGTCTGCACCGATCGTCGCCTTGTAGCTGGCGCTGAACTTCTTGTTGACCTTCCCAGATATCAGCCATGGTTATGGAAAGTGGGAGCGGATTTTTTATCCACTAAAGACATGTGGGACGTACATATTGGTTCATCAAACTGGTCTTGCCGACACCGCTATCTCCAAGGATAATGACCTAGATTAAGCTTGATCAGTATGCCCTCATGAAGCTTCGCATACATGTACCTGGAAAGAGGGTGTTGGCAAACCTTGAGTAGAACCTTCTTTCGGGAAGCCATCACGAGGGCTATTCTGGAGACTGGAGATGCGCGATAACGGCCTCAGATACTGGCAGAGAGGAGGCTGTATCGATGATCGTGAAATCAAAGCAAACGACAATAGATATCCAGCCTCTGTAGAGACTATCTACTCTTCTCGTGTTGTTGGGAGGTCTGGATGCGATATTATGTTGATGTCTGAGATGTTCAGTGTTGATGCGCCGTAGACAGCTGGGCCTGACGCCCGCAATCCGCTAGCTCCCCCGAGCTTCAGCCTATCATTGACAGTTTGGTAACCTTGCAGCCTTGGACTGTCACGTTCACTTCCGCAGCCTTTCCGACAAACTTCCTAGGTACCTTAAGATCAGAGCCTCACCAGATATGCGGCTATCCACATCCAGGTCTCGCAGATTAGAAAATGACTTCATGGCGCGATGACTATATTCAAGCTCTTCAAGAAAGAGATCAACGGGAAAGGGCCAGCTACCAAAGATTAGATGACGAACTGATAGCGGCTTGTATGTATATGCGCTCCATATATCTCACATTATCTTTAGCTAAGAAACTCTAGATACCAGTCTACTTGACCGCACAGCTGCACTCGAGGCAGAAAAAGCTGCGAACGGCCCTCCTCCTACTGAGACTAAGTCCAAAGATGCGCCTCACGCTGTGAATGACGGCTCGGCGCAAATCAGAAAGGACCTCGCGGAAGCCTTGCGCTCCAACGGCCAACTGCAGTCGCGGATCAAGGTCGCAGAAGCAGAGCTCACTAAGCTGAAGACCAAGAACAAGACAGACTCGAAGCTCATAAATGATCTTTCCAAGGATCGAGGACACCTAAACCAGAAGCTCAAGGATAGGGACGAGGAGCTGCGGGGCAAGACGAAGCTCTTGGATGTATGCTTTCAACCACTCTCTTTAGTCGTGAGAGCTGACACTTAGTAAAGGATGTTCACGACGAGGTCATTTCACTGAATCTACAGCTCAACATGTCCGAGCAAAAGGCGAAAGACCTCCAGTCCGAGAATAAGGAACTAATCGACCGATGGATGGCTCGAAAGGGTCACGAAGCGGAAGAGATGAATAGAACACTACAAGATCAACTTGATAGACGATAGAACTTGGTCATCAAAAGTTAATGCTTTGCCATTTACAGCGTGACTACAGCTATCAGTGGCTTTTCGGCCCATGTCAATCCAATCAAGGTCGCTATTGTGAGGGCATCAAACCATTCAGGTACTCGAAATCAAACAACGGAGCGGATCATGCTCGATCCATATACTTCTTCAGCCATTTCTCGTCTTTAGTGGCAATGAAATAATTGCCACTAGCATCGGTCCAGCTAACACTGTTACTAAAATATTCCCCCTTCTCAACCCTAAGAAGGTTTACTGGATTGTCGATGTTGCGTTTGGTTATGCGGTGGCCATCTGGAACGAACGACTTCAACGACACAATCTTGCAGCCATCCTTCAGATCAAGAAACAGCTGGATCAGTTTTTGGTTCAGGTCTGGGGTGAACGCCTGGTTGTTGACAAGTATAACATCGGCTCTCTTCATCGCCTGGTGTATTGCTTGATTATCCAAGAAATCTCCTCGTTCGAGATGCATTTCACCAGGCTGTATACCCCACAAACGGCACCGGGCGTTAAACTCCTTTTCTTGGGCCTCGGCGAGATCTGATGCATTCGTCATCATCTCACATCCCCAGCTCTCGCAGCCAAATTCTAGCGCAGCTTGGAGAACTACATTCCCAACACCAGAACCGAGATCTAAGAAGACGTGATTGGATTTGAGGCCCGCTTCGCTCAGAGCCTTGGAGATAAAAGTGTCCTTCAACTCCCCATATACATTGTCTGTTCCATTCTCATAATGCTTCAGCTTGTCGACGTCGGGGGAGACAGCGCGATCGTATACTTGTGAAAGAATGCAGCGGATCATTTTTAGGGGTAGATGGTGTCTAGCGTCGAGATTTTTGGTAATGGCGCCCTTCTTGATGAGATCCTTGACGGATTCATTGTATGTATCGACTGCAATCTTGAAGTTCTCCAAGAGGTCGGGGTCCTTGGAATCCTTGGACAAAAGGTTCCTGGCTTTCTCTAGCTTGCGAATTACCCCTGAATTCGGCTCGTTGAAGGCCTCTGCTTGTTCAGGCGTCAGATAGACCTCAGTGATAAGCTTTGCGATATTGAGAATCTCTTGTGTGGAATTAATATCGTCGTTTCCGAAGATAAGGTTGTACCTGTTAAGCCAAAATCAGCTTTGCACCATTTGAGATCAGTCGAAACAATAATTTACCTCTCCCGTTGAGACGCACTTGGGTACTGTAGTTCAACAGTAGTATCTGCACTTGTTGATTCCGGGGTCTTCGACTTCTTTTTTCCAGAGGGAATATCTGCTGCATGGATCATTTCAAACACACCGCCATCCTCTTTGGAGAAAGCCTGCTTCTGGCGCAGCTGTCTCTTCGAGTCAACAGCTCGACCCAGCTTCTGTTTCTTGCGCGAAGGCCCCTCAAAGTCCGTATTGCTATCGTCTTGTTCGTCTTCAGAATCACTTCCCCACTCAATACGCTGCTCTTGTGCGGGCGAGTGCCGTGAGGGTTTGCTCCGCGGTGCCGTCAGCCGCGACCCTTTCGGAGTTCCTGGCGTTGCAGGACTTGATCTCGCCGCAGACGAAGCCCTTGCCGGCGATTCCTTCGCTCGCTGATTCTGAGGCCGGGATTGCTGGAGGATAGCAGAGGGTCGAGGTTCTGCCTTCTTTGCGTTCGGCACTCGTATTGTGTGTACTTTTGCCTTCACGGGCTTAATACGAGAAGGGCCTCCAAAAGTGAGACTCATACTGGTGAAAAGAAATATTGCATGCAATGAGATCCAAAATCAGAAACGTACGCCTAACGATGCATGTACTCTGAATGAATGAGTGTGGGGAAGTAAGAGAGGTTTGGATGGTCGCGTGTTCTACCTTGTTGATGAAGAAAGAAGATAGCCTCGCTCCTGCATGGCGCTAGCGGCATTTGAAAACCCAATATTTTGGTCCGTCACGTGAAGACGTTCTGGAAGGTCGATCATTGCATATCAAGGATTTGCTTTTTTGCCTTTGTTTAACAGCCAATTCTAAGCAAGTTTTTTTTACCAAAAGTATGAAATTTAGTTCCGCTTCAAAATTACATATATATTTCAGCGCAATATCTCCCCCTAAAACTCTAGGACGTTTGTGAACTACCAACCTAAGCATTATTTGTTTGACATCGAGGGTAGATCTTAGGTACAGCATTAGCTTCAAAATGGGTCGTCAAAAGATGAGAAATTATATATCGTAGTAGAGCTCATGGACTCAAACCGACTCCAAGTGCACTCAAAAATCTATGTTTGCACTACACGAAATGGTCAAGTATCTTCTCAAATTAATAGTTTGATTTCTATATATATTCATAATCGTTATGCAACACCAATAACAATGACCACCCATATATACACCCCACCTCCCATCAGCTCAATCATGAGATAACTACATAGGTACTCAACCTACTGCCCGCTCCACAATATTCCAAACTATTCCCCGGACAGGTAAAGCTACACTCACTATCCGTGACATTGGTGCTTCCCGCCTCGAAAACATACCCACAATAACATTCTCCGCCATACTCAACTCCGAAATAAGTATAGCCCTGACAATCCGCTGCGCAAATATCGAGCGTCATGGCGTTGTAATTCACGACTTCGGCGCCAGTGAGAGCGCGGGAGTTGGTTGCTTCGGTTCGGCAGCCGTTGTAAGTCCAGCCACCTCCAGCGCTAATAGTTGGCTTGACTGCTGGGCCGGTTGGAGTGGCACTCGCCGAGGAAGAGCTAGTGGTGGAGGTGGAGGTCAGGGTCGAGAGAGTGGAAGGTTTCGTCGGTTTATTAGTTGATGATTGAGCGAGGGATGAAGGTGAGAGGGTGGCTGTGCTTGTGCTTGTGCTTGTTCGCGTTGATGAAGTACTGAGTGAGCTGGTAGATGATTTCGAGCTGGCAATGCTGGATCTAGATACTTGGTGAGCAGAGTTCAGTGACGTATTGAAATGATCGAGAAATATACAGAAATCCAGACGAGAAAGTTGCATGAACGTTGAAAATAGTAAATGCCCCAAACAATGAGAGAACCTGCAATGAATTAAGAATTCTCATGTTGTTGATATGCAGAGAGTAAAATCTAGTGGCGTTTGCTGACTTATTTTGCAGAAACAGCGGTCGAGCTTGGCCGCTTTTCTGTCGAGGTCGAAGCACTTGGCGACTTTTTCAAAGAACTTTTGCCGACATTCGCCATACCGAAAACAGATGAAATGACTGGTAAGGCTGAAATGGATGTGAATACTGACACTTTGCTGGTTGTTGTGGTACTGCTAACCGATGAAACCGAGCCGTTTCTGATATAGACACTTAATCTGTTTCCTGCGCCGCAGTATTCATATTGGTTGCCGACACACTAGAAGCAAACGGGATATTAGCAATCCACACTTACGGCCCGAATTAAATTAGGGATACCGAACTTACAGTCATAGAGCAATCGCTATCTGCGGTAAGAACTGACCCAGCACCAAACGAATTTCCACACCAGCATTCACGGCCATATTCGGCGCCAGCATATAGGTATGGCGAGCAAGCAGCAACACAGTCTTCAACAGTTTGTGTGTCACTAGGATACGATGCTGCTGATAAAGCCCTTTCGCCATTCCCCTCAGTATAACAACCGAGGTAATTGTATGCGCCTGCAGATTTCACGATCTGCAAAGTAGGACTCGCTGAAGCGCTGGATGATGATGAAGTCTTGACAGTCGAGGATGAGCTGACTCCTATGCTGCTCTTCGTGGTCGAGGATGTTTTTGAGGAAGAGGAGGTAGAGCTTAGAACGCTGCTTATTGAAACTTTCGAGGATGAAATCACTGATGAGCTTGACTTGATGACTGTCGAAGATCTCGAGGAACTGCTGGAAGTTGTAGAAACGATGCTCGAGACACTTGATACCTTTGACGTAGTTGAGGAGACAAGACTGCTAGAACTCGAACTAGAGGTAGAGAGCAAATATAATTCAAGCCGATTTCCAGCTCCACAGTATTCGTAGCTGTTGCCGGGGCAGACGAATGAACAGTCCGAAAGTGTTGAGAGCGTGGAAGTTGAAGCCAGAGAGTTGCCACAATAGCATTCTCCACCATACTCAACTCCAAAGTAGGCATATCCAGTACAATCGGACAGACACATCTCAATTGTCATAGCGGTGTAGTTGTAGAATGCAGCTGCGCCTAAAGCTCGAACTCCTGTACCCTCAGTGTAACATCCCTGGAACGAATAGGCGCCAACAGTCTGCTTGTGGCCAAGTGTTGGGGTCGCGGTTGCGGATGACGAGGTAGAGGTGATCACAACGGAGCTTGAAGAACTTGACACTACTGAGGAAGAGCTGGACGATACAACTGAGCTGGAAGTGCTGCTAGGCACTGAAGTGCCTAGTGGCGAGCATGTAGCTCCCAGAGCAGAGACATCCTTGAAAGTATCGGCTGAGGAACCACTTACAGCGCCAAATTTCGACCCAACAGCTGATGCTACAGAGTAGCTGCCACTGTAAAAGACATACGGGCCAATGGTAGCACCTTTGACCATAGACAGAGTCGCATTCGTCAAAACCGGAAGGGGAGAGACGATGGGGCTGCCAGTTGTTCTTGCAACCTTCTGAGTGACAGTCATGTTCACCGGGGTTGTAGCAGTGCTGCGGACCTAAACAACGTAAGCAAATCATTTATATACGAACATATCGGGGTGCACTTACAGCAGCCACTACGGTGAGGTTCCCATTGCTGTAGCAACTCTGAGGGGTCTGAACAATGACAGAGTCCTGGATAGGGAACCCAGCGCCATTGTTGTTGAAAGTCTGTGTTGAGCCTCCAACAGTGCTCACCACTACAGTGAAGGACGAGATCGAAGTGGTTGAGGGAATATTCGCGCTGAAGCCATAAAACTGTTATTCGTTAGCATGGTGTGAAACACGATGATTCTATGGGACGTACTGAGAAGCTATCATCAAAACCGTTGGCTGTACCACTCAAGGTTGTGGAGATTGTTCCACCACTAGCTCCATTGCGATCGGTATACACAACTTGCACGCTAGAAACGGTGCGTGATGTCGTTCTAACCCGGATGTCTCCTGAGAATGCGATCTGAGTGCCACCCGAGAGCAGAGTAAGTTGCAATCCACTTGGCTTGACCTCATACGGCGCTATAACATCCGACAGAGTCACAATTGTCGGGTCCACAGTCTCAATCATTCTTTGCAGAATCGACGAGCACATGTTGTTGAACGTTGCTGCATTCGTCATTGCTTGGAGTGTAACATTCTTGTCGGCTGTGAAAACAGCAAAATCGCTGTTCCTGCCCGATGACGTTGCAATTCCTACTGCTAATGCATCGGTATCATTGCCATTGATATATCGAATAGCAATCTCGTTGTCGAAGGCTGTAGTCGTGTCAAACAGCTGAAAATCATTTGGCGCAGTCCCAGGAGCCACAATGTTGTTAAAATCACCAGCATGGACGCCTCCGAGCGTATGCCCACACGCCGTCATCTGGATCATATCCGTCGTGTTGAAGCCCATTCTTGTAAACTGATTGACGAAAGTGCCTTGCCCGTTCTGGGGTTGTGGGACACCCAACGGTCCTGCAGCCGTTGCATCAACTCTCCCACCTCGCATTGGTACGACTGGTCCTCCACATCCTCGCACAGAAGCATACACTCCAAGTGCAATGAGATCAGACACAGACAGGCGACTATTAAATATTCCCCCATAAGTTACCAGGGTGGTATTGAAGCCGGCACCAATGTTCTCCCCGTCATTCAACTCGAAGGCTATCGAGGCGTCGATCCCACCATGTGGTGCAAAATAGACATTCGTCGTCGACATGTCGTGAAAGCCTATCCGAAGCCATTCTGCAGCAGTCTGTCGTCCAGCTCCAAATTCAGAGAACGAGCATGGCGTAATATGCGCTGCAAATCCTCTATTTTTATAGCCTGTATTCAGGAACATAACATCCTCCAATTCATCAATGGACGAAGGCCATGTTAATTGAGCAGCTCCCAAACCCGAAAAGATGGCGATTAGGCCCAAGACCGTGGGACAGATCTTCATGATTAAATATTAAGATAATGAAATATACCGTGCACCAATAAACGAATGTGAGGCTGCACTTGACAGCACCGTGACAAGCAAACGCGGCGGAAAGCAGGAGAGAGAGTGGAAAGTAGGAGGATACACAAGTATACTTATTATTATTGATTTTTCCCGCTGGGGTCTCAGCCGCATAGTGATTTCGTTGTCTGCGCCAAAGTTCCGAAGATTGACAAGGGGCGCCTGCAGGTCCCTTGATCGAACGCCTCGTATTTCCAGTGGCACTAAGGTGGCATGGTGGGGTAAGACCTGTCGAGTCAGACGGCGCCGATTTCCTGGGGTCCTCCACGTCGCCGGCGCATCCACGATAGGAGGTAAAAACCATTTCAACATGTAACCTCGCCGTCAAGTAAGACAGAGGCGCAGGCGGTGGAATCAAGACAATAAGACGGTCTAAGTGAGGACAATGAGGCGCTCACTAGATGTCTGCTGGAAGAAGAGGCCGGATTGAGATCGACAAGAGCTGACTGAAGCTTGAGGAACCAAGAGAGCCAAGAGAAGCGATCGAAATCTCAAGTCTCCAATCTCCACCGCACGGGGAGTCCACGCACAACACGAGCGTGGAGGGGCCGAGGGGTGGCCCGAGGCCACACCCGAGCCGTGGAGGGTGGGCAGATAGCCTGGAAAGATGGGTCGAGGATGCAGGAGGGAGGGAGAAGGGACTCAAGGGAGCAAGGAGAAGACTATGTTTTGAGTTAGAGTGCGGATGATCTGCCAATGAGGACAACTGCTTATCGACTTATTCATGCTAATTAAATCCTCCGCTGCTTCGGGAAGTCGAGGGTCGAGTCCTTACTGCAAGCGAGATAGGGGTTTCTGCGCGCCTGAGACTTCGTATTGAATGCCTTATCATATGTATAAAATTTTGCACTATTGGCTCGACTGCATTGCATAAGTCGACCGCTAGGATAGGGAATGCACAATTCTGGATCCACGTGAGCATGTTGCAGGGCAAGAAATTGACCGTGCATGATATCAACTGTCAGAATTTTGAACCCATCAATATGACTCTTCTCAAAAGAGATTTTGAATATGGCTTTTGGGTCGAGAGAAGTCTCTTGTGGTGCAGACATCCCGAAAGATTCGGTTGATGTTCCGGCTCTATCAAAAATATATCACCCACTTAGAAAATCTTCTGAGAATCGCACTATCAAAATACGTGAAATCTCACCAGCCCAGCCTCATCAATAAAACAGCCATATCCGCATTTCAATTCCCATTCGCCGCACCGTCTAACCAGATGAACCCCTCATCCGCATCCTCACTTTTTCCGCCCGACCTCGATCCAATCATTTCGCTGCTGACTACGTACAACGAACTCAACAGCACGTCAGTCGATGAACTCACCGAATTACCTTCGCCACTAGAGTTCATGCGATATGTAGCTTGCAATCGACCGTTTGTTGTGCGTGGCGGTGCAGCGGATTGGGAAGCTACGAAGACGTGGGATGTAGCGACATTGAAGAAGTTGTTGGAGGGGCAGAGCGTGAATGTTGCTGTCACACCGAAAGGGTAGGTGAGAATTTAACTTCCTTCGGGATATAAATCCCTTGTTTTATTGGAAAGTTATATTTTATTTTATTTCGAATCAGAAATTATTCTGTATGCATAGTTATAACAATAGTTACAATACTCTCTATAAATAATAAATCGAGGCTTATTTGAAAATGATATAGAAATGCAGATTCACCTACCCTCTCCACCTCAAGCGAACTTCTCTTCGTAAAACCCCACGAAGAACAACAGCCATTCTCCACATTCATAGACTATATCGTCTCGCAAGAAAGGAGCAAAGACCAAGCCAGCGAAGTCCGCTACGCCCAAACTCGTAGACGTTCCCTCCTACCCCCACCCCTTCCTCCTCACTTACTAAAAGTACCCATTAACACCATCTCAGAAAACGACAACCTCCGCAACGAATACTCTAGTCTCTTTTCGCACGTCGACCCTGACATCCCTTGGGCGCGCATCGCTCTGTCCCAAACCCCCGAAGCCATCAATCTCTGGATCGGCAACTCTCGCTCCATAACCGCCCTACACAAAGACAACTACGAGAACATCTACGTGCAGATCATCGGCCAGAAACATTTCGTACTCTTACCACCTCTAACGTATGCCTGTGTTGCGGAGCAAGAACTACCCGCTGCGACTTATGTCCGTGATGAAAGTGGCGGGTTGCTGATTGTAGAGGATGAGGGGGCGGAGAAAGTCCCGTTTGCAACGTGGGATCCAGATGTGAAGCCGGAATCTGAAGGGGGGAGGGAGACGAGGTACTCGAAGTTTGCGGAGCCGATGAGGGTTACTTTAGGAGAGGGTGATATGCTGTATCTCCCTGCTTTGTGGTGAGTATTTTGGCGGAAATGGAAAGCTTGATGCTTATGTGACATCAGGTATCATAAAGTCTCGCAGTCGTGTTCTGAAGAGGGGATTTGCTGTGCGGCTAATTACTGGTAAGTGCATCATGTTCGAAGTTAAGCGTGTTGCTGAGGTGGATAGGCATGATATGGAGTTCGGTGGTAGCTTTTACTCGTTGTGCGATTTTGCTCGCAATACTGTGAAAGTGGCTCTGGATAAAAAAGGTTGAACTAGAAATATTGTTTCAACCGAGCACGTATATGATCCAGGCTACTCAACATACTCAAAAGTTGAAGGATGCATAGGTCGGCTTTTACGGCTGGAATAAAGCTTCAGGCATGATTTGCGCAGGATAGACATCATCACATCAGCACATCAGCACATCAAGCAAAGGTGTCAGATCAGCTGCATAGTATTCTGTACTGTCAAGTGTCTGATGTATCACGACAAAAACTATTTTAAAAGTACAAAGACACACCCAGTCCTCCATACTTTCTATGCCTCGTGTGACCAGCCATGCCGCCCCACCATAGAAAAAGAAGCAGAGCCAGCCATCGAGCATTCCATCCTGCAAGACCGATCAAGTACTTTTGGAAGATGGCCCAATAGACATTCATGAATCAAGGATCTGGAAAACGAGACGTGTGATAACATGCTAGACGCAAAATCTCGATCAGAAACACCACGCGAGGCTTGGAGATAACATGCTAACAGAAGCTAGTGAAGTGAATTTGTGCAGAGGCCGCCAATATGCAATCTAAAGTATGCAGGCGTCCATTTTGTTATATGCCCGTTGTCCAAGGCCAGTGGTGACCAAGGAGGAGCATGAGATCTAGACACATGATTTGATAAGATCCAACGCCAAAGGAAAGTCGTCGAGAGGAGAGAAGGGAGATTAAACGAGCCGCAGCGGCTTTTTGATGGAGCCAGACGATTATACGCAAGGCCATGCTTTTAAAACACCGAGAGCTCATTCTCAAAAATAACGCCAGCTTATATTCAAGAAGCAATGGCGCGTGCACCCTGGTTTCCACCACGGTTGTTCTTCTTTGGCTTCGAGACCGTGCTCCAGCCATCTTCCTCGAGCGTTGCAGCTTCCGGCTCAACCGCTGAGGCCTGGGCAGGTGTTGCTGGGGAAGCTCCTCCGTTCATATTATGTCTTGGTCGATCATCGTAGTGCCTTGGGCCACCCCGACCTTCGCCTCGACCACGTCCACGACCTCTGGGACCGCGGGGAATATCATCTCTAGGTGGTGGAGGTCCTCCAGATGGGCGTCTCCAAGCACCGGTCTCTGATGGCTTTGGCTTCGCGTCTCGCACAATCTCCTTCGGCTTGACGGCCTTATCGTCGACGATGTTACCATTCGCGTTCTCCTTCTCCACAGATTCCTCGGCGGCCTGGCCCTCGCTGCGTTGGAGGATTTCGACTTTCTTGCTATCTTCGCTTGCCTGCTTCTCAGCTGCTTCTTTAGCAGCATGTACGGCAAGCCGTTTCTCTTCCTTGGCCTTCTCTTCAGCGTCCTTCTTCTCTTGGAGAGCCGCTACCCTTTTCTCTTCGATCTCTCTTTCCTTTGCAGCGGTATCAATGGGACGTGCAGCTCCAAAAGGACTAGCTTTCGCATCGCCAGAAGTTGAGGATGGGGATGGGAGAGGAGCTTCAGAAACCGTTCTCTTTGCAAGATTTAACTTTGGTCGGCCAACAGGATGTGCGTTGGCAGGGGCTGGCGAGGATGGAGCCTCACTACCGTCACGAGATGGAATTGGTGATTTCGCCGCTGGGGCGTCAGGCCGCATCTTCGAGCGCCACTGATTGTCCTGCTCAGCTGCAGTTGGGGTTCGCTCAACGGCTGGTCGTTCCTGGAATTCACGTCTTGGTGGTCTCGACCCATCTTGTGATCCTTGTTGACGGCCCTCGCCCCATGCAGCTGGCGACGATTTGCGATCCCGGAAACCCTCACCCCTTGGTCCATCATTTGTCCTTGGTCGTCCCCCTTCACGAGGGCCGCGCTCAGGCGCAGCAATGGGCGATAACGGACCCTTGCGCTCCCAGTTTCCAAAGTCACGGACTTTACCATCACCCTCTGGGTACCTTTCCTTTCTCTCTCCACCAAAATCAGAGCCGAACCCACGATCCGACTCGCGACGAGGACCCCCTCGAGTTGGTAAATCTGGCAGTGGTCCTTTTCTGCTCCAATCATTCAACTCTCTTGCTTCTGGGCGATCACCTCGGTCCTTCGCTGCAACGAACAGAATGGTTAGTGCCTGTGCGCAAAAATATGTGAATCAGAACGTACGCGGATCTGCAACACTGATTCGGATGTTGCGTCCCTGGAACTGGCTTCCATTGAGAGTCAAAGCTTGCTTCAACCCATCTCGAGTGGCAAATTCAGCATAACCGAATCCCTTGGGCTTCATCTCCATCTTGTCCTCGATGATTCGGACATTAGTGCATTCGCATCCAGCAAAGAAGTCGTTCACGTCTGCGACGGTAGCATCGAAAGAAAGGTTCCCGAGGTGCACTGTGTAAGGAGGCTTGTCTGGAAGGGGGAGTTCTTCACGAACAGAGTAGCCTAAATCGCATTATTATCAATCATAATCGGCTTAGCTAGGAGCATCTCCGACTTACCTCCCATGCTGCTACTGCCATAAGTGCCAGTAGTAGAGCTGTAGGTACGACGTTCACCACCTCCATATCCAGTGCGTGAGTCTGCAAAAAGTTAGCTTGTAGTCCGTGAGTGATATCCCGTCAAATGTCGCCGTGTAGGGTTGCAATCGAATGGTGCATACCGGCTGCGGGACCCAAATTAGCAATTTTATCTTTGAAAAGTAGTTATGGAATCATACAAACTGGCATATCCTCCATTTCATCGGCCCATGATCCCATTTCTATAGCATATTAGGACAATTCTTCGTATGAGGCTGAAGCCGCGGAATTATTCTTACTTTCGTCAGTCAAGAAGGCCCCCAAGGACATCTTCTGCTGCTCTTTCTTCTTAGGCGCTATATAAAAGCCAGTCAGTAAGATATTCCCGGTATTGTAGAATTGGCACAGTTGCCTGATGTCCTGGCGCACAGGGTGAACAAAATTGTAGAGGTGGCTTACCCATGTTTGCGGTTTTTTTAGGGACACTGCGCGAGAACTATTGCTCTTGCGCGTTGTCCTGGTTGGTTGACTGAAGGATAGCAATTCCTTCAGTGCGATTCTTGGTGATTGCGAGAGTGTGGATCAAGTTCTGGGAACTTGATTGTGTCGGGGCTGTCGATGGAGTCTTGGTTTCCCTTCACAATTGAGTGCGATATTTTTTGGCTTGAAGGACTTGCGAAGGCGCTAAGCCTTTTTCGGCTATGCGGATCTCGATTTGTGAATCTGAACGGCACACTGCATGTTCTTTGCCATTGACATTCACAGCATGGCCTAACAGCCAGTGGAATTGTTCTGTTGATTCGATCTTGTTTAGGTTATCTTTGGACCGCTCAACTATGCAGCCGACTGCATGTTCAATAAAGAAAATTAAAGACGACATGACAGCAGCCCCACAGTCAGGGGCGGATGGGGAAAGCCCACGACGTCGAAATGATCTTCCGCCGGAAATCATAGAGATTATCTGGCCTGCCTTGCAGATTGGTGGGCTTTCCGGTATGTTCAAGTCTCCTGCTACGTCTTGGACTTTCTAGATAACTCATCTTCCTGTTCTTGATATTTGGGACCTTTTGGCACGTGATTATATAAGAAAGAACGTTGCTAAAGTCATCTTATAGGGCTATCTGGACTCACTATCGGTGGCTTTGCCGGTGTTATACGCTCGAGCACTCCCACCCTCTTCGCGATCGCAGCTGGTATTCAGTGGTTCACTTTGGGCACCACCATCTGGGGTACGTTCAAGTCCTACCTTAACAGCATACCTCTTGTGATTCTCATATCTTCGTGTTAGCAACCAGAGGTATTGTTCTCCATGCATGGGAAAAAGATAAGGTGACCCCTGACCAAAAGATCTCCGCGAGTACCATTGCAGGGGCAGTCGGCGGAACGGCTGGCGGCCTTCTTCGTGAGTAGCGTGGTCAAGCTTTAAGGCTTCCCTAATCTGCTTTATAGGAGGGCGAAAGAACGTGATCCCAGGTGCAATAATGTTTGCTCTATTTGGAGCAACGGGACAGTATCTTTACAATATTGCAGATGCTCGGAAATCTGCTCGGGCTACGAAGCCAGAGAGCACGAAGAGTTCATGGTTGGACTCAAAATGGAGTCCCATGAAGGTTTTGTCGGACCAGGAGTATGAAAATATGTTACGAGAAAAGCTCTTACGCGTCAACGCTGAGATTGCGCTTGTGGATGAGAATATTGAAGCATTAAGAGCCCAGGAGCGAGCGACGCCGTCAGCGACGGACCCTGGAAAGCCAGAGCCTTCTAAGAAGGAATGATCTTCGAAATTTCAACTTGTATATCTTTGATTTGCGAACATAGGTCTCTTATTGGGATACGAGTGCGAGCGGTGTCGAATCGTTCTGACGGTAGGCATATATTTGCTTACGTGAGACTTTTCGGTATTTAGAAGCATATCTACGAGATGCCTCTTCATACGAAGTGTATCCTTCAAGTTTTCCTTTCTTTTCCCCGCCCATATTTCATTATTGCGGATCCGCAATCAGCAATTCAAGTAATGGCAGCAGCTCAAGAGTCCCTTCGTGCCTAAGCAGGCATATCCAAAGACGGCTGCTCTCTACGAAGAGATCTTGGGCACAACATCAGAAGACGTGAACCAGCATATTTTCAGCCAACCTTTTTCTTCCTTCCCCGCAGGCTCAGTCATCCACGATAATGGATCAGGAACTGGGCAGGTCACAGCTGAGATCATGAAGACGAATCCACCAGCGGATATTCAGATCAAGGTGACTGATGCGAAGAGTACCGAGTTTTAGGTTGCAAAGCTAGAGCAGAAGCCAATAGATGGCCAGTCGAGACTGCTGTCATGCGTGCCCAAGAGCTTACGTTCTCCGACAATTACTTCACGCATTCATCTACCAATTTTGTTGTGGCTAATTTGGACGATCCTGATGTTGCTATGAAGCACATCTATCGGACTCCGAAGCCTGGTGAGGGCTATTATCTGTACCTAGGCATACATGCCGTAAGTTACACAACGCTGGAAACCTTCGTTACTATAGAGAAAAAAGAAGAAACATTCTCAACTTTTAACTCTCTTCGTTTCTCGTGAGCTCTGAATGGTCAACGCACACTCTCTTATTTTGTGGCGACGAGTCATGGATGAACCACAGCTAACAAAATTATTCAATTTAGCCATGACTTGCCTATGAAAACGGCGTCAGCAGTCACCCGAGGCCCTGATGGAAAGTTTGCGTTGGAGTAGGGAGGTGATTGGTACCTGCAATCAAAGCTAAAGGACTTCATTCTATCCGGAGGGTTTGACGCAGTAGATCAAGATTAGCACATGTAATGTCTTTCTTGAAGTTCGAGACTTGAAATGTTGGGCAACTATTCTTTGGAGCTACCTGGGAGCGAGAAATGATGGCTGGCATCAAGAGGATGATGATAAATAAGATGCTGCGATTCAGATCATGGTCCAAGAGATAGAGAAGTCTCCAGCATATCATAAGAGTAATGACGGGACAGCTTCGTTGAAGTTCACAGCAAATATATTTATCTCGATGAAGTAGCCAACCCGAACAGAGTTCTCCAACAAAGAGAATCATAGTGTTGGAGGGTGCAATATTCGAGGGTATAATGCATTTCGAGAAAACCAGATGTGACACGACTCTTTCCTGTTTTTTGGTCTCCATACTCCAATGCTATGCTAAGAGCGACTTGTTCATCAACATCTTACTCATCACCATTATCCTGCGGTGCTCCTTTCTTCCGAGCTGCATGGAGAACCCACTCTTCGGCTTTTGCTTTGACCTTCTCCTGAGTCTTCTTGTCTGCATTCTTCTCTTCCCACTCCGACCATCGCTTAAACCAAGCTTTTGCGCCCTTCGGCTTGAGTCCTTTCGTCTTCACGACACGTTCAAAAACACCACGTATAACATCTTGATCGCCTTGCTGCATTTCTAAGTCAAGCAGTTGATTCCAAATATCAAGCCTCTTGGGAAAGGTCGATAGCAATCCTTCGAAAATGGTCCGTCCCCGTTCAGCGGAGCCAGCTGGAGAATGAAACTCCAAAGCGGCAAATTTGAGTGTAAGATTTAGATGGGTATGGAGTGGGAGTGACTGTGTTGCGCGAGGTAAAAGAGCTCTTGCGCGATCTGGCGAAGACAGAGTGGTGTGCAGGAAATGTGCATAGTTATACCAAACCATGGGTGACTGCGAGAACTTCTTAACAAGCAGCTGAAAGATCTCATCGGCTTTCTGTTCGAACATTAGTATAAACTATGAGGATTGCAATGAAGAAACTCGCCTCGTTTTTGCCAGATTGAATGTAGATACTGGCTAGTCGTTCGTGGATCTCTTGAGCATCATTATACTGGCATGCTCTTTTGAAAGCCTCCTCGACAGTCTCATCGCTGCCATACACATTTTCGAGATTAATCAATGCGATCCACACATTCATTTTCTCCGTCTCCTCCCTGATGTTGACTGTTTTAATCGCACGCTCTGCTACTTCCCGTGCCTTGCTCAGCTCACTAAGCTGCATCTGGAAAGCCATATATTGAATCCAAAGCTGGGACGAATCTGGCTGTCCAAGGAGCAGTCTTTCGAAGTCGCTCGCCGATTGCGGACCATTCGCATCTAGATCACCTGTCCTATCAACTTGGATTTCTGCCTTTCTTCTCTTCTTCTTCTTCTTCAGCAGCTCTTTTGCATCACCATCATCTGAGGCGAGGCTTGACTGCTTATCGACTTGGTCAAGAATATTCGCTGACCAGTCGAAACCGCCCGTGCTAAGGCTAATAACATTCTCAATTCCAGCGTTTGCCATTGCTACATCAGAATCGTCGTCTTTTTCCTTACCAACGCTGCCGATGCTTTGGAGATCGTCAAGATTGACGCCCCCATCCTTATCGTCAGAGCTGCTGTCGGCTTCATCATCAGAACCGGCTATCTTGATACCTTCCATGGCATCTGCATCTTCATTCTCGTTACTGTCTTCATCTGAATCTGCGGCATCATCAAAGTAGGATGCTTTGAGGCCGAAACTGATATGCTTCTTTTCGGCGTTGATCTTCATCACCTTAGCTTTGACAGAATCCCCTTCTTCATACAACTTTTTGACATCCTCAATCCTCTTGTCAGCCATCTGGCTCACATGGCAGAGTCCGCTAAGATTTTTGGACCCGTCGACCACAATGAATACACCGTAATCTTCTACTTTCCTAATTTTGCCAGTGACAACCTGGCCAATTTTCATGTCCTCGAAAGTAAGCGGCGCCACGTAATTCTTGTCCATGACTGAAGCCTTCAAAGACATTTGAACGTTGTTGCTCTCCAAATCGATTTTTGTGACCTTGCCCTTGACTAACTGGTCAATTTCGAATTCCGATTTCCAGTCTTTGAGAAAGGAGTCCGATAGCTCAGATACTCGTATATAGGCAGTCACGTTGGCGCCAATTGCAACGAACAAGCCTTTATCGTGCACATTCTTGACAAAACCTCGTACGATATCGTTGACCTTCAATTGGGAAACCGTAGTTATCTCCGGATCCTGCACTATTAGTGAAGAATTTAGTACCCTCGAAGGTCGTGCAGATAACGTAATCCGCTTATTTGGTGCATCAATTTCGGTAACACAAACACGAACAATATCATTCTTCGAATACTTTGTCGTATCTGCTTTGGAGAAGTCATCGGCGAGATCGGTGAGGTGCAAAGGAGCAGATAATTTGTCGCTGAGCTGAACCATAATCTGCCTTTCGTTGACTCTGGTCACCTTTCCAGGGACAACCATGCCTTTGCTGAGATTCTTGAAGGTCAACGGTTCAGAACTTTGGTTTGAACGAGCGGAGAGGTCCAGTCGATTGTTGGAAACATCCACATTTGTAACGTGGGCTCTGAGAGCTGAGCCAATGGGAAAATTAGATTCCAGGTTGGCTAGCAAGGACACATCATCAGATACGTCAAGTGCACGTATCTTGCCACGGACATTGGGTGAAAGGTTTACCCACAAACCATCGTCGGCGATGTTGTTAACGAAAACCAAGTGAGTGGAGCCGACTTTGATTTTGTCTAGCGTGAGTGGCTCCCGAGGTGATTCGGTTTGGTCGCTGGATTTTGCTGAGAGCTCGAATACCAAAGTCTTTCCTGCCCTGTGTGTGATCGGCAGGAAGCGATGGTTTCGTGCATCATGGACTCCAAGCACACGGACGTCGACAATTTGCTTTGATGAGAATGATCGAAGAGGCTTCTTGCGGTCCTTGATCTGATCCCAAGAATCGAAGACTTGTGAGACATCAATTCGGCCTTGAATGTTCTCTGCAAGTTTCACATTAATCTGGGTGTCCTTGATGGACGCGATTTTTGCTTTTGTCAACTTTCCTAAAGTGAAGTCGTCGATACTTGATATCGTGTCATCAACGGGTTCGTGGACCGGCTGGTTGCTGGTAGCAACTGAAGAGTGCTCCCGAGAACTCTGTTTTGCGCGATCGTCATTAACCATAGATAGAAGGAATCTCCGCTGCCCATGGTCAACGGAGATCACCTTAGCCTCAACGGACTGATACTTCTTCATACCGAATTCAGGCAGACGAATGGCTTCTTCAGGTAGTTTGTTCTTTGGAAGTAAACCGGTCAGACCGCCACCAAATTGTATATAAACGCCCGTGAGAGTTATATTCTTGACGAATCCATGAACTGTTTTGTTCTCCTTCACATCATCAAAGCTTCTCAAGAGAAGTCGATTCTTAGAGTCCGCAACGAGACTTGGCTTGTTTGTTAAAACGATAAGACGCTTCTTCTCGACTTTCTCCAGCACTGCTAGATCTGTCAAGGTCTGCCCAACTCTGATCTTCTTCAACGCAGATGCATTCTTAGCAGAAGACCCGTCTGAAAGGTGTGGGACTGGAAGTACTGCACGCAAACCGAGTCCTTCAAGCTCAACAGATATGTCGTCGTTGGATTTCTCTGTAATAACGGCTGAGAGAATGTCGCCTATCTTCAATTTTTGCATTGCCGCCTGCTGAGCGGCTCCAAATATAGATGGGTCTTTGCATGAAACCTGCAGCTTTTCTTCCTCAGCATCAACGGTGAGAACGTGAACATTCACGACTTGTCCAAGACGGAAGTGATGACTGGGATCTTGTATATATGCCTCACTCATCTCAGCCACCGGTAAAAATCCTCGTACCTTTCCATAAAATTGGACTACTGCGCCAGATGGGAGGATGTTAACAATTGTTCCAGGACTCTGCATTCCAATAGCAATCTCGCTGTAGCTGACAAATGGTGGTGCTTCGGAATTGACCAAACTTTTCTTCAAAGTGAGCCGGATCTGTCGCTTGCCTGGATCTGTAGATAGAACTCGAGCTGTCACCGTCATTCCTTCCTTGAATTTCTTTTCTGGATGAAGGAGTTGAACGTCCGACATGTGGGTTTGTGGAACAAGACCAGAGATTCCTTCGGCCAGATTGACCAACAAGCCGCCAACTCCCGAGGCGTTGACGACAATTTTCTCCACCTTTCCCTTCACTACTTCGGCTACCGTGAGATCCTCAATTCGCAAAAATGGCTGCTCCAAAACACTACTTTCGAATGATAAAAGATAGAGGCCATCAAGGAGGTTATAGCCGACGATCCTGCCACGGTGACTCGAGCCAACTTTGTACGGTCCGCTCGACTCGAAAAGCGTTTCTATCTTGCCATCTTTAACACGAGAGATATGCACAAATCCTGAAACGCCCTTCAGTCCAATATCAACGAAAAGACCAACGCCCGGTTCCACCTTTTGGACAGTGACTTCCTCAATAATAGTGGACAATGGCAAAATCTCCAGAGGATTCTGTTTCTCGCCATCTTTCGTAGCTTCTTGGGAACGAAGTGATATGACGTGGTCAAGAAGTGATACTCCTAGTTTGGGAGGATCGGAGGTAGGAAATGTACAAACGATTCTGGCTTTTGCTTTGGAGCCGATCTTATACTTTCTCTCCAGCTCCTTATCATCAATGGCGGCTCCAGAATGGATTATATCCGCCGTCACGTCGACCATACCCATTATCTTGCCTGCGAGACCTCTAGAAGTCACATCGGTGACTAGTATTTCAACTGCCGTACCTGGTAGGAGGGCGTCGACCGCTGGGGCTTCGGAAAGGTAATTCTGTTTCTTCACATCACCAGTTTTCCGAGTATCTGTAGATAGTTTAACAATCTTGGAATTGGACCCAAGACCTGTCACCACGCAGAGGAATACGGCACCCTCTTCGATATCTGAGAGCTTAGTGCCGAAAGGAATCTCCTTGGTCCCCATAAACCCACGCATTTCGGTGTCATTGAGGCCGAGGTCCATAACGAGGCCATGATCCTCTACGCTCTTAACCGATGCCATAAGCGTGCTATTGACAATTACATTCCGCGGCAAGAGGGCGTTGTTTGATTGTTGTGGTTTTAGAGATAACTCTATCCGTTTCTTCGATCTGCCTGGTGTCGTAGAAGTCTCTTCGCCCGTAGAAACCACATAAGCTCGAACGTATTGTCCAAAGGAGAATAGTTTTCGTAATTCAATTTCCTCCGAGTCATCTTGCTCGTCGTCTTCTTCTGAGTCCTCTTTCGCTGCTATTGCTTCGATCCTTTCAGTAATTCTATCCGAAATAGATGTTATTGGCACGTAACCAGTCAAATTGTTTGGTAAAGACAGGGCAATATCATGATCATTGATCTGGCAAACTTGACCGAGGACCAATGATCCTGTAACAATTCGCTATTCTCGGTCAGTCGTGAAAGTAGTACGAGGAAATCTTTGGTCCTACCCTGTAACTCAAGCCCTCTATCTTCACATTCTCTTCTTCTGGCTCTATGTGTTCGACGGCCTTCTTGGATTTTCCCTTGGACTTAGACTTCTGCTTTTTGCGATCGATTGCTTCGCTGATTGTGCCATCTTCCCTCGGTTTGGAAGACTTTGTGCCTTGTTCAAACAGAACGTCCCGCGTAGCTTCAATCTGAATTTGCTTATGTTCTAGCGGAGTCAAAATGCTTGCCCCACCTCTGGGGAATGCAGCGTCTTCCTCTCGAGCCTTTGTAATTTTTGGTACCAAAGAAGTCTTTGGTGCTGTGCTTGTGTTCTCGCGCTTGTCTTCCTGTCTCAATCTTTTCGAAGGTCTGTTCTCGTCCTCCACAGATTTTCTAGAGCGCGCAAAGGACTCGTTGGTAGGGCCAGTCTTTCTTTTCTTGTCAATTGGCGCCATGATTTAGCCCGGCCTGAGTAGGGACTCTAACTCGATGTCGGAGAGTTGAAAAGTACTCGAGGCTAGAATCATTGAACATTTAAAATCTGGTGCAACTAACTTTTTTTTACGTTGGCCGAAGTTTTCCCGTAGCGCAGTGACAGCCGGATACGCAAAGACAGCCTCGTCGCTGGCTATGACGGTTATTGGCGGGGATCAGGCTACGGGCAGCAGGGTTTGTATTGACGCAGGCAGAGACAGATTCACAATCGCGCTCAGCAATCTAAACACTCACTCAACACGGCACGGATATTTAATTACTTTTCCCAACGAAGGTTTGGATTTGTGCCAATCTATCTCATGGGCCCATTACGACAATCCAAACGAGCCAGAACAAAGCCTCCCACCGAGGACAAGTCTGCAGGCTCGAGCTCGAAGACCGATTCGAATGATGCACCTCTTGAAGTAAGGCCATCAACAACGGGTGAACCTTCTACGCCCGTCTTGAATAATCCCCAGAATGCTTCGGGCTCGGGTGAAGACGCCACTGTATCTTTGAAGGCTGACAAGGCCGAGCCAGATACTAGCGAACAGGTCAGTTTGTTGATTTAACTTTAAAGTTGGTGCTCTGACAATGGGGCACAGTTGAAGTCGAAGAGTAGTTGGTATGGAACTTGGCCACGCAAGTCAACGGCTTCAACAAAGGTGGCTCGGAAAACGATTCTGGCTGACAAGCCTGCAAATGGTTCATCTGCCGACTTGAGTCGATTCGAAGCCAAGAAGACTACGACCGCTACAGCTTCACGACCTCCTTCCATGTATCTAGGCAAGAGCAAGGAAACATTAGATGTCACAATGGGAGGAACCCTCGTAGCCGAAGGGGAAGCAGACAATGATTCACCTTCTCTAGCATCCAACAAAAACAATTCGGAAGCCGACAAATCGGAAGCCACTGCGAAGCCGACTGAGAATGTGCCTGTCCCAAAACCCCCTACCCGGCCAGAGTCGATATCAGACACAGCTTTGCAGCGGCCGCCTGCTGCTTCTGGGTGGCTCGGAGGATGGCTGAGCAAGCCAGCACCACAGAGAACTACCGCAGACGAGTGCCAGGACACCCCTAATGAACCACAAAAGGCACAAGATTCACAAGATCAAATGGAACAAAAGACACTTACGAAACAGAGGGTGCCCACGGAAGAGTCTACAACACAAAGTTCAGCTCCAGCTCCAGCTTCCACTCAACCATCGTCCTCTTGGTTCGGACTCTGGTCAACTGCAGCACCGTCGACTGCAGTGGTGGCAGAGCCTCCGAAAGACGAAAGACCCGTGAAGACAGGAGATACTAGTGGAGATACTGTTATGAAAGATGCCCCATCCATAGCATCAACAACAAGCACCCTGCCTGCGGCAGGGTCAAGTTGGGCATTCTGGTCGACGGACACATCCAAGAAGCCCACGGATGGCTCCGGGAAAGGTGACACATCCGGGCAACTTGCAGTAGCAGGGGAGAGATCGCAAAATGATCCTGAGCCAGCAAAGACTGTAGAAGTGCAAGACACAAAGAAAAAAGATACCAAGAAAGCCAAATCAAGTAAGAGGAGCAGACCATTATCAGGCGAAATCGAGGAAATAACACCAAATATCAATGTGGAATCGACGTCAAAAGCTACCTCGTCCCAAAGTCCGGCGCCTGTGAAGACGATCCCCCCAAATCTGCTCCTCCCTTCGGTCAAAGGTACTTATCGTCTGGTTGAAAATCCCTCGATTTTGCAACAAATCACACGCCTCATCCTGTATGGGCAGCAGAAATCTGTTAAGCATGTGTTCCTTGTCAAGGATCCGCCAAAAATCAAGAAAGCTCTAGCCATAGGCATCCATGGCCTTTTTCCAGCACCATTACTTCGCACGGTAATAGGGCAACCAACTGGAACTTCCATAAGATTTGCAAATCATGCAGCTTCTGCCATTCGGCGTTGGACAGATAAGAATGGCTCAGTCGATTGTGAAATTGAGAAAGTCGCTCTCGAGGGAGAAGGCAAGATTGCTGATCGAGTCGACAATCTTTGGAATCTGTTACTGAATTGGATTGATCATGTTCGAAAAGCAGACTTTATTCTGGTTGCGTGTCATTCACAAGGTGTTCCCGTAGCTTTGATGCTAGTGGCAAAGCTCATCGAGTTTGGTGTCGTGGCAACAGGAAAGATCGGTGTTTGTGCGATGGGTAGGTTCCCATCGAAGCTCTTCCACTTCTGTCCAGACGACTAAATTTACTGATATACGTCCCACAGCTGGAGTGTCTCTAGGTCCATTCCCAGACTATAAGTCAAGACTGTTCAGTGGATCTGCTGGAGAACTTTTCGAATTTGCTGATCCTGAAAGCACCGTGTCGAAGAGATACGAAGACTCGCTTCGCGTGGCAGTTAAATACGGGGTCAAAATCACTTACTGCGGTTCCATCGATGATCAGCTGGTTTCTATGGAGGTCTGTTCATTCTTGATGATCTTGCAACTTCCTCTGACCGCAGCAGTCCTCTATCTTCTCACCCGCCAGTCACCCATATATCTATAGGGCTGTCTTCGTGGATGGCCGAATACATGCTCCTGATTTGTAAGTCTTCTGCTGTCATCTTGGCAAGACCCGACATTTGGACCCTCTCCATACCGATTTCCGACTTAAATATTGGAAGCTGCTTTATTCCTTCTACCAGGCATACTAATTTATGACCAGCTTATCGCATCTTGTCGGTTTCGCCTTAAAACTCCGTAACCTTGGAGTCTCGGACCATGGTCTAATTCGAGAATTGTCTGCTCCTTTGGCTGGCAGTCTCTACACAGGCGAAGGACATAGTCGCTTATACGACGATGGGAATGTTTACGAGTAGGCTGACCTGAACTTTCTTGCAATGATCTTTGCTAAATCCTACAGTCTCGCCATAGAATATGCCTTAGAGACTACGTCGATTGGCGATGTCCCACTAGACATAAAGAAGTACGAAATACCAACGAATGCAAATCCATACATACTACCGTGGATCATGCGAGGCCTTCTAGAAGAAGACTTCGTGAAGACGGAGCTCGATCAAGAAACGACAGAGCTTCTGAAGCAATTCGACGATTGGAAACCCGCCACTAAAGTTCTCAAGGATGTAAAGTATAGACTTGAGGCCGTGAGGTCGAAATTATAGGGTAGGGGGTCTGGGAAAGATACACAGGCTGGCGCTTGGGAGATAGGAACTCGGTCAATAGGGTTAGAGACTTACATGTCTGGCGTTTGAGAATCACATAGCGTTGATGAGAATGAGAACGATACCCTCGTATACTTCAGCATACCTAATAATAGCTGTCTTGACACCTGCAGAGGTTTGCATGCGATTTCCGCTTCGGGTTTAGCGAGAGAAAGTGGACGGACAACGTCACTCCTTCTCGCTTTATCGAGGCGATATCTCCTTCGCAAGCAAATGGCAGCTTCCATGGCACCTCAGAGCAGCGCTGCATCCATCATTCATACGAATGAAGCAAGAAAGGGACAAAGGGACCGTTGGGCGGCATCTGCTCGGCATCTGAGATAAGGTCTCAATTTTCGAGATGGTCATCTTCTTGCCCCGCCCCTCTCGGATCTCTCCCCTCCCCGAAAGACACGACGTAATTCGAACTGGCTGTTCCAGATACTGCCGGAGCAGAGGCTCCTGAGTTTCCCCATACTTGCGTCGCTCAGTCTGCATCCTATCATGTCACAATGTGATTTCGCTAGACTTCCGGCTGGCTTTCAGTTGCCTTAGCTCTGCCCGCCAGCCAGCTTTGTCGGACAAAACCCCGTTCCTGTCATTTCACCCCTCGGACATCTTATCTGATTCGGGCGTGCGAAAAGTAATGGCCATTGAGCTATTGGCCACAAGAATTACTACCCTGGTAGCTAGAAGCTAATTCCGATATGCTGTTCTTGTCACATACGTCAACTCCTAACAAAGATTTTGACGACAACGTCATGGGAAAACCGTAAATGAAGAGATAGAGGTAGGTGATACAAGTAGGCCCCTATGATTTATTCCTCCCCAGCCTCCTCAGTTACTTGCGACCACATCTTGAGATCAATTCTGAAGCTCAAGATAATGCAATCGGTTATCGGAGGTACAGTACAAAAGGCAGCAGAAGCCATTACCTCAGCTATGTCGTCCAACAAGAAGCTAGCAGACATGAAGAAGAATGAATACGAGCCCAGCCCGGAGGACCGCCTAACAAGTGACTATGGCGTTAAAGAACCTACTCACGACAATTGGCTCCATGCCTCAACAGGCGATCGTCAAGGACCGGCTCTTCTAGAGGACAGTTTTGGGCGTGAGAAGGTATGCAATTTGCTGGATGGATTTATAGAAGCAATCTAATACAATTCCAGATCATGAAATTTGACCACGAGCGTATTCCCGAACGAGTTGTCCATGCCAGAGGAGCTGGTGCCTTTGGAAACTTCAAACTTTACGAGAGTGCCGAGGACGTTACCAGCGCCGGGGTCCTCACAGATACATCCCGAAACACACCCGTCTTCCTTCGATTCTCGACAGTCTTGGGCTCTCGTGGAAGCGCGGATACTGTCAGAGATGTCCGAGGATTTGCAGTCAAGTTCTATACCGAGGAGGGTAATTGGGATATTGTTGGCAATGATATTCCTGTCTTCTTCATCCAAGATGCTATTAAGTTTCCCGATATTATCCATGCAGGAAGTAAGTGCAATTGGCATTGGCCCTACTAAGTTTTCATGCTAACATATTCAGAACCCGAGCCTGATAATGAAATCCCACAAGCCCAATCAGCTCATAATAACTTCTGGGACTTCCAATATTTGCACTCCGAAGCTACTCATATGTTTATGTGGGCGATGAGTGACAGAGGCATCCCAAGGTCTTACCGTATGGTGCAAGGATTCGGTGTCAATACTTATACTTTGACCAATGCCCAAGGTGTTAGACACTTTGTCAAGTTTCACTTCACGCCAACGCTCGGTGTTCACTCGCTTGTGTGGGATGAGGCACTGAAAATTGCTGGCCAAGATCCAGACTTCCACCGCAAGGATCTCTTCACGGCGATTGAGAATGGTGCTTTCCCAACCTGGAAATTTGGCATTCAGGTCTGTCCAGAGAGCAAACAAGATGACTTTGACTTCGACATTCTCGATGCCACAAAGGTCTGGCCTGAAGAACTTCTCCCGATTAGGTACATTGGAGAGCTGGAATTGAACAAGAACCCCGACGAATACTTTACGCAGATCGAGCAGTCTGCTTTCTGCACAGCCCACATCGTTCCTGGTATCGGTTTCTCCGACGATCCTCTTCTCCAAGGTCGCAACTTCTCCTACTTTGACACCCAACTCTCACGCCTTGGTGTCAACTGGCAAGAACTACCTGTCAACCGTCCAGTTTGCCCAGTGATGAACAATCATCGTGACGGACAAATGCGTCATACCATCAAGAAAGGCAAAATCAACTATTACCCCAATCGGCACGATGCCATCCCAGCTGCCAAGCCCTCTGAAGGTGCCTATATTGACTACCCTGAGAAGGTCGTAGCCATGAAGCAGCGACTCCTCTCGGTAAAGTTTTCAGAGCATTTCGCCCAAGCACAAACATTCTGGAATTCCATGTCTGATTACGAAAAGTCGCATATCGTCAATGCCCTTGGCTTTGAGTTGGATCACTGCGATGACCCAGTTGTCTATGAGAGGATGACTACCAGGCTGGCTGACATCTCTATGGAGCTTGCCCAGGCTGTTGCTGAGAAAGCAGGCGCACCTACACCTACCAAAGAAGGCCGATCAAACCATGGACTGAAGATGAAGGGTCTCTCGATGACTGAGTACACACGTGAAGCTCTCGGCCTTCCCCCTACGATTGCTACGAGAATGATAGCTATCATCGTCGGGGATGGATTCAACTTCGCCGAGTATGAAGCTGTGAAGGGAGCTTTGAGTGCGGCTGGTGCTCTCTGCTTCACGATAGGACCAAAGAGACAGCCTGTCAAGAGCTCTGGCGGAAAGTCCGTCGCTCCTGATCATCACTTTGAGGGTATGCGAAGTACACTCTTCGATAGTATCTATATCCCTGGTGGGGAGCACGTTTCTACTCTCATGAAGCAAGGCCGAGTCATCCATTGGGTCAGAGAAGCTTTCGGTCACTGCAAAGCCATTGGTGCCACAGGAGAAGCCGTCAAGCTCATTAAGATGGCTTGTGAAGTCGAGGGGATGATATTCAGCGAGGAGGATGTTGCGGATTCGTATGGTGTGGTCACAGCAAGTGGGGTTGGAAAGCCCGAGAGCGTGGGTGATGCGCTTAAGATGGTTAAGGGGGCAAAGAATTTCCTAGAGGCTTATGCGTACAATATCTCACAGCACCGGAACTTTCAAAGAGAGGTGGATGGTCTGACGAGTATGGTTGCTTTTTAACTTAGCCTTCTTGGATCTCGAAAATATTGCTCTAGGCGATATGCACAATTAGGATTTTTTTTTGTGATCTGGTATTTTTTCTTCATATCTACATGATCATGGAGACACATGTCTCCTGTTGAATATACTCCGGACATCTCTTGCACCTATGTGTGCTAAAAGAATAGTAAAGTTGCGCCATCTCTATGCGCGTTATCTCCCTCCACTCACTTTGGTATCTTGCAAATCGCTCTAGACGCGTGCAAAAGCGACTCGCTGTGCGCCATCGCCATTTAATATCAGCGTACGCCGTAAAATGCATAAGGAAAATTTGCTCGCTGATCACCACCGTTTATACTCCAAACACCTATGTATCGATTGTAATCCAACAGTCGTCTCGTTGCCCTCTTAACACTCCATATCGTCGTCATCATAGTCAGACTTAACATTTGCCCAGCCACAGCGCCATCGTCTACCTTCATCCTCCCCACCAGTTCTCAAATCTTTTGCCTTCTGGTAATCCTCCCTCCAGCAACGAACAATGAGATCATCACCAACAGTGGCAAGCTCACCTTGGTTCGTCCAAGTCACGGATCCAACTTCACGATCGTGGCCTCTGACGAGTGCTGTGCCAATATCGTAGATCGGGCAAGTGGGCATTGGATGGCACCCAAACTCCTGCTGCTTCACCGAAATCGCATCATTTGACAAAGAAGGGTTGCGTAGATATCGTTCGTCAGTTGGGAAGAGAACCGCACATTCATCACTGCTGCCGACTGCCAATAGCTCAGAATGGCCATTCTTTGTGTTACGAAGTGCGGACTTGACATAGAATGTGTTCGCATGAAACTTCGAATTGCGGAAACCATAAAGGGGACCCTGTCCTTCCTGAGTCTCTCGGGTTTGGCTTGGTCGGGAATTGTTCGACACCTCGAGTTCTGGAGCATGGCCGAGCATGAGATGGCTGGTGGAGTACGCGTAGACAATATTGTCCTTGCACAAAGTATAGAATCTGGCTCCATCAGAGCTGAGATTCAGGGAACTGATTCCGAAGTTTCGATAACCAAGGTGCCATGGCGGCAGAGCTGTGGTTGAGAGGGGCAGGGTACGGCGCCGGCTTGACACAGCACGAATATCCCACAGCTTTACTGAGGCATCAGCTTCGCAGGCCGAGAGCAGCAAGTGGTCGAGACCTCCGTGAAGGAATTGCAAGGCAGTGACTGATATATCGGATGTTCGACCAAGAGCTTCTGAGTTACTCGAGGCTTCACCGCGAGCAGGTACATCCACACAACCAGCAGTGGGGGGAGGGAGCAGACCGGGAAGGGGCTTATGTGCGTCCGGGATGCTGCTAGAAGCACGGGGATACATGACATCTTGGTCGTTTGAGCCCAGAGGCCTACCGCTCGGCCCGTGAGGAACGACCGGTGTCCACATCCTGCATTGAGGGCCATCGTACCCCTTACATCTCAGGTCCCATAGGTGAATGCTGCCATCTCTACCAGAAGTTGCAAGGACGCTGTTGTTGTTCGCACCTGGCTGAAATCGTACCTGCTTCAAGGATGCAGTATGAATTCCAAGGATAGCAATGGTAGTTTGAGTGAGCATATCGACTACTCGAGCACTCTGGTCGCCAGAAGCTGTTGCAAGAAGTGCGTCATCGTCTGAGAAGCTCATATCGATGATTGCGTTGGTGTGAACACGGAAACCGAGGAGGCTTTTTTGGAATTCTGGGTGTCCGCCCGCGTTAGATTCTAAAAGTCGGACTCGACCTTCTTCATCTCCAACAGCGATCAAAGAGGTTTCTGTACGGAGTCAGCTAATTATTATCGGAGAGAACACCTGCAAGGAGGACGCACTGTTTAGGCCGAGGGCAATGAAGGGAATAGTCCGCCTCTCTGGTTCCTCCAGGCTCTGAACATCGTGGACGTCCTCAGGTCCAGAGTAGAAATTTCCTGTATGATCGCGCCAGTCTAACATAGTTAGTATCAGACCATTCAAGTTTGTCACAATCACATACCATTGATAGGATAGCTGTGATGGAATCGTCCAGGACGACCTGTATTACCCAAACTCAAACTGAGCAGTTGTGCAGATAGTCCTCCATGCTGGGTCCATCGGACGATAGGCTTCACCAGATCTTCCGGGTTGGCTCTGCTAGGCCTACCAGGCTCCACGCGCTGCTCGATATCCTCATCTGATGTTCCATCGGTACCAAAAGATCGAGAAGATCCCTGCGGACAAGGCGATGACTGAATGCGCTCACCATTCCCCTCAGAGCGTCGACCTCCAACAAATCCAATCTCCTTTGAATGAGATACAGCATACCCTGTGCCAGCTTCAGCTATGTGAGATATCTTTTGTCTCTTCAGGTCTCTCGGAAACTCCACTTGGTCATTCTCTTGGCCTTTGTACTGAGAAGGAAGCAATGGGCTCGACTGTACATGTCGATTGGGGCGATCAATGTTGAATAAGACGCGCCGAGACTTTTCCTGTTGAGGAGGTTGTGTGCGAGGTGTGAAGAATCTCTTGAATTTTCGAGGAGTAACGGACGGGTTGCGTCTTTCCTTGCCGCTGTCGGATCGGGGAGGTCTTTGTGGTGATGAATTGAGGGCGGGTGGTACTTCTGACGACCGCTCGACTGAGAAGTCGTTTCCTGCGTGTGGTGAAGACATTATAGTCTCCGGAGGCGCTCGTTGTCAGCCAAATTGCAGAAGCAGGGTCGTCCAACGTCGACGTTTGATTCTCGATAAAGATCAAGCTCCAAGCTTGTTCAATTAACACGAAATTCATCGCGTCTATGGGCTTGTTGAGTACGCGACCGTGGTCCGTGCACGCTGCTGCCAGTCTATTTCTAGTAAGGCGTGGTTACCCGGATCGCCGATAAGGAGGCTGGAAATCGTTATCTTAGCGGCTGTGGCTTCAAAAAAATTACTTCTGGTGGTGGGCAGTAATTTTGAGACATGGGTAAGACGAGTACCGTTCTTGACAACTAGCAACAAATCCCACCGCCGTCATGGGTATCCAGAAGAAGCATGGAAAGGGTCGCCTGGACAAATGGTACAGATTGGCCAAGGAAAAGGGATATCGAGCCAGAGCTGCATTCAAGTTGATCCAATTGAACAAAAAATATGGATTTTTGGAAAAGAGCAAAGTATTGTTGGATCTTTGCGCTGCCCCTGGAGTAAGTATTACTTTGTCTCTGTTCGTATGACTTCAGACTAAAGAACATCATAGTCATGGTGTCAAGTCGCCGCAGAGACTATGCCAGTTGGCAGTCTCATTGTTGGAGTCGATCTTTCTCCTATAAAAGCCATTCCACGAGTGATCACCTTCCAAAGCGATATTACGACGGACAAATGTCGAGCTACCATTCGATCGCATTTCAAGACATGGAAAGCGGATACTGTTTTACACGATGGTGCCCCAAATGTTGGTACAGCTTGGGTTCAGGACTCTTTCAATCAAGCGGAATTGGCTCTGCAGGCGATGAAGCTTGCTACCGAGTTTTTGGTTGAAGGTGGAACTTTCGTTACGAAAGTTTTCAGATCTAAAGATTATAATAGTCTGCTCTGGGTGTTCAATCAGCTCTTCACCAAGGTCGAAGCAACGAAACCTCCTTCTTCGAGAAACGTTTCTGCAGAAATCTTCGTGGTCTGTCGCGGATTTAAAGCACCCAAGCGAATTGATCCAAAGTTTCTAGATCCTCGCTCTGTATTTGCAGAACTCTCGGACCCAACGCCAAATAATGAGGCCAAGGTCTTCAATCCTGAAGTGAAGAAGCGCAAGAGAGACGGTTACGAAGATGGCAATATGACACAGTTCAAGGAAATCCCAGCTAGCGAATTCATCCAGACTACCGATCCTATTGCTATTCTTGGTGGGATGAATCGATTAAGCTTTGAACAACCACCAAATGGAGATGTCGCACTTGCTGCGCTCGACAAATTACCAGAGACCACGCAGGAGATTCGAAATTGCTGTGCTGATCTAAGAGTTTTAGGCCGGAAGGAGTTCCGAACATTACTCAGATGGCGACTGAAGGTTCGAGAGAAGTTTGGTTTTGCAACAAAGAAGTCCGCTAAAGCTGTTGCCGAGGAGGAGATAGCTGAGGTAGAGCCTATGGATGAGGAACTAAAGATTCAGGAGGAATTGCAAGCATTAAGTGAAAAAGAAAGCTCCCGAAGGAAGCGCGAGCGACGAAGAGAGAACGAAAAAAAGCAAAGAGAGGTGGTCCGTATGCAATTGCATATGACAGCACCAACGGAAATTGGTCTCGAGCAAGCAGGACCCAACGGTGAAGGATCGATGTTTGGACTGAAGACTATCGACAAGTCCGGCGCTGCTGATAAGATCGCGAAGGGCAAGATGGCGATCTTGACAGAAGCAGATGCACGAAAAGACCGTGATAGTGGATTTGCATCTGAGGAATCTGACGAAGAAAGCGACGATGAAGAAGATCAGCTCGACAGAGAGTTAGATTCTATGTATGAGCAATATCAGGAACATAAGTCAGCAGCAGACGCCAAGTTTCGAGCCAAAAAGGCACGAAAAGAGCACGAAGATGGCGAATGGGAAGGCTTCTCTGCAGAGGAGAATATCAGTGATGATGATGAGCTTGAGGAAGACAGCAGTGATGAGTCTGAAGCTGGAGACGCGATTTCGAAGCGTTCGCTTTTGACAGACCTTAGCCGCAACGAGAAGCAATCAAATGGATTGTCACGACGAGCTGCTCAATTCTTTGACCAGGATATCTTCAAGGATATAGGTTGTCTGCCCGAGGAATCTGAAGTCGACGAAGCAGAAGAGGGTGAGGAAGACATCACTGCCGATCTTGACCAATTAGATGCTATGAGGGGAGATGAAGCCGAAGACGAGTCAGATGTCGAGATTGAGGCACCTGAGGAATCTGAAAGCGAGGATGACGAAGATGGCTTTGAGGTAGTCAAGCGGTCGAAGGATGATGACCCATGGGAAGACGAGCCTCGAAAGGACGGAAAACTCGGTAAGTAGTCCATTTCATTCTACACACTTTCTCTCTAATACGAACTAGATATCGACATAATTACCGCCGAGGCAATGACTTTAGCACAACAAATAGCATCAGGTGCAAAGACCACGCAAGATCTCATCGACGAAGGATTCAACAAATACGCCTTTAAAGACCGAGACGGCCTCCCAGAATGGTTCCTCGATGACGAAGGCCGCCATGATAAGCCTCATCGACCCATCAGCGCCGCCGCTGCAGCCGCAATTAAAGAGAAGCTACGAGCCTTGAACGCTCGACCCATCAAGAAAGTCCGCGAAGCTAAAGACAGGAAGAAGTTCAAGGCTGCGCAACGCCTAGAAAAATTGAGGAAGAAGTCAGCGTTGTTGCAAGATGAGGAGGGCATGACGGAGAAGGAGAAGGCGCAGAGCATTGTGAAGTTGATGAGTAAGGCAGCGAAGAAAAAACCGAAACAACAAGTTAAGGTTGTGGTTGCTAGAGGTGGAAACAGGGGTATTGCTGGTAGGCCGAGGGGTGTGAAGGGCAAGTATAAGATCGTGGATGCAAGGTTGAAGAAGGATGTAAGAGCCGAGAAGAGAGCGGCGAAGAAGAAGAAGTGAGTGATGGAGTAATTTAGAAATGTGATACCATGCATGTCATTGGCATATCAGACGTGTTTTTTCACTGATAATTTGCAGTTTTCTTCTGCTTTCAACCCTTACCATTCTGAGCGACGTCGAGTGACGCTATTCACAATTGACGGGAAAACAGTTAAAGCCCGAAGGACAGTGTCCAATCAAGAAATTCCTCTGAAGACAAACTGGACTTTCAGGGTCAAAGCCCCATGCCTCTCTTCTTAATCCTTATAAACGTCCTAATATTCTCTCTCAGGGTCTGAAACCATCCATACCCAGCGGTGAACCCAACTTTGATCAGAAGTGTTACAAAGAAGCTATGTTCCTTGTTCCCCTGCTCAGCAGCACACGCTGCAACCAGAAGAATCCATGCAATAATTCCTGGAAAACGATCCCATGTCGAGTCGTTGACAGAAGACTCGAGAGCTCGGCAGAGTTCCTCGGTCAGTCGTCGATTCACTAGAGAGCAAAATGGTGTTGGTGGTGTTTGAAATGCTCCGCTATATATCAGGGATGTGAGGTGGATGATTCGAAGAATATTGTGGGGTGGCAGATAGGATGTGTCGATGCTCAGCAGGTGCTCGATTTGGCTTTGGACAAGCGTTTGATCCTGGACGCTTGAGAGGCTGGTGAGATTGTGCATGGATACAAGAATCTGTATACTTTCGTCGCACAAGCTTGACCCTTGGAAATTGTATTCCAGAAGATTTGAGCTGGATAATGGAGAGTCTAGGACATTATCAAGCCGATCGCCCAGTATATTGAGTGGGAGCAAGCTGGGCAGTTCTAAATGGCTGAACCGCGGTTCAGTGTTGGCCATGACAGAGACGATTATATCCAGACTTCGCTAGGCTTAGTACTGTACTTAGGCTTATCATGCAAGGGGTCACGATCTTACATTAAGAGCTTCATCATGAAATGGCGATTGTATCCGAAGGTACTAATGCCTCCTCGCAGGTTGACAATTTTTTCTAAGCCATTAAGATGTTGAACAGACTCGACCAAGTTGCCTCGAGTAATCTAAAGGCATCAAGATCAATAAGCTACCATGGTTACTTCTAGGAGGAGATATGTTTCTATATCGATATCACACATAAGTGATATAGGATGCCAATAGAAGTAGTTGTTATATCTTACCTCGAAGTTGACGAGCAGGAGTATACTTCCAATCGTGGCGTCGCTCGTTCCTAGTCCTAAATCCTCCAGCCGCGCATTGATCCATTTAATCGTGTCGATCTTGAACGCAATGTACTCGCAGCTGTTGTGGATATAAGATAGGACTAGAGCGCTTTTGTGCATACATCCGCGTGGGACGTTCCAAATTGGGGGAGGAATATTCGTAGTCGGCATCCATACAGAAAGCTTCGGACTTAGAGTGCTAAGTGGTCCAGGAAATGGCCAGGCCCGAGAGCTCATGCATAGTACAGGAGCTCCATACATTTGAAGTAAGGCGTAGGGAGTCGCTGGGGTGAGTTGGATGAGTTGTTGGAACAGTGGCAATGAGGAATCGAGTGAAGTATGGACTTACTTGTTTGGAACGCCCAACGATCGAAAGAATCATATGTTCCTATATACGGAAGCGAAGAGGAAGAATAACTTGTGACCGCATTGCTCATTGTTACTCTCTGAAGGGCTTGCTGTCCACCATAGTTGGCGCTTCTCCCCTCACCAATTCGACTACGGGTTGGACGAGAATGAATTTCTTGGTCTCCAGTGTCATTTGCGTCAACTTTGAGCACAGATAATGTCTGGCTGACTATTTCTTCACCACGAGACTGTGACAAGTCTCCAGGGGTAGCCTTCTGGAGTAGCTTATGCTGTCTCGCTGGAGGATTGTTCTTGGCCCTCCGACGGCTGTGGAAAGAACGCATCACATGGCGACGAACAGCTTTACGATGCTGCTGGTCTGGCGGTAGCATTGGCTGATGAATTATGACGAATTCCAGCGGTGGTGCTTGCTTGTTCTGGCGGGTGGTATCGGACGACTGGCCTTCATCGCTGGCCAGTATCCCACTCCCACCGCCATGTCTCCTTTTGACTGGCTCTTCCGAGCGACTTGATGGCCTCATAACCACCGCCACCGGGTTGCGCGAGACGTGCGGGGCCGAGCTTTCGGTTTTCGAGATCTTCTCTCTTTCTGGGTTCCAAATTGGCTGACTTCTCTGGATGTCTGTTTCCTTTCCTTGGTGGCGTCGTGTAACCTGCGTCGACCGTAATGTAAGTCATCTGAACAATATCCTAATTTGGAATGTGCACTGGGGAAACAAAATAGGACCTTGAATTTGGAAGCGCGCTTACTTCCCCAAAATATAAGAGTCCACCCACCCTCGACAAGGAAACGGACGTTCTTTCACTCGCCTCGACTCGAAAATGTGGGCTTCGTTACTCGCAGGCGCACACAATAGCACTGGCCTCTAGGTATTCCTTATAAGTGTATATAAGGACGACTCAAAAAATCCTTCATCTTCGTCTCCCTTTTCCCCACTTCAATCAATCAGTTCAGGCTCCAATCGGAACCTACAGTTTTCAGTCTCAGCGACGAGCATAATCCCTTGGACAGATTTAGCACAATTTGGCGGGGGAAAGCTTCGTTCGTACCTGCAAACTTTCAGTCACCATGGTTCATCCTCGTTACTACCGCCCAGACGATAACCTTCTGCGGGATTGGGCTCGGTGCTAATAATGTCATCACCGCTGAATACAATGCTCGGCGTGGTCCAGATTGTGCAGAGTACCCCCGCTTGGTACCTTTTAGCAGAAGCTCTTTGGCCGTTACCAATTGACAATCCTGTATTGGAGGCTCGGTCAGAGCATTGCCGAACCTTGCAGATGCTGAATCATCCTCAAGCCTCGGTATTTCTTGGCATGTGGCTTTCGAAAAGTCCCGCTTTGACGCATTGGGAAAGTAAACAGACCAATCGTCCCCCCCTGTTGCTCGCTCGCTTCCCTCAACCAGTTCGCTTTTCTGTGCATTTCCCCAATTTGATTGTGTTTGTGCCGATATCTTCACCAGCCGCATGTGTCAGCACCTTGAAATCGGGTCAACCCGCCTAACTCGTGCGAGAGACTTCAGCCCCCCTATTGCCAAGATTAAGCGAAAATGGAAAGCTCATCGAGAATCGAGACAAAATCGAAGCTACAAAGAGATAGCGCGGCATTCAGAGGCAAGATTGTTATCTGAATGTTAGGTTTCGAATCCCCCATGACCCGTTCATAATCCGCTTCTCTGCCAGATTTTCTTTCTAATCAAGATCATATCACAATCAGTATGAAAGGCGATTCCACTTTCCAAGAGCTTGATTGTACGGCTTCTGCCTCTCAAGTAGACTTAGCTCTTCATTTTCTTCGCCATGGCGACCGAACTGTAGAGGCTTACTCCCCTCTTACTGAAAATGAAGAGAAGCAGTTGGTCCGAAAGATCGATTGGATGCTCCTGCCATTGATGGCTGCAACCTATAACCTTCAGTACCTAGACAAAACTATCCGTATGTCGCCAATTCATTGCCTCCTGCCATTCTACTTCACGATTTTCAATTTGGAATGCTCACATTAATTTATCCTGGCAGTGAACTACGCGAATGTCAGTAAGTAATTGACCTGAACCAGACCATACCTATGGCTGGACTGATATCGCTCAGTGGGACTCGCAAAGGACACACATACCAGCGCGAGCGAATTCTCATACCTAGCGACGGCCTTCTATGTCAGCTACCTCTTTTGCGAAATTCCTCACGGTTACCTGGTTCAGAAACTTCCTGTAGCTAAGTACTTGGGTGCTTGTAGTGAGTGTATCTGATATATCAAATTTATGGATATTAATTCGCTGCAAAAGTTGTCCTCTGGGGTATCTGCGTCGTCCTTAATTGTGTCAGTACCAATTATGCCGCACTGGTGGCATTGAGAGTGTTGCTAGGTTGCTTCGAGTCTGTGTTGGCACCTAGGTATGAGGACTTTCCACTGCCACCCTCGGACGGAGCTGAGACCCTGATAAATAGTCTCATTCTGATCACTGCTATGTGGTACAAGAAGAAAGGTGAGCCATCTTCTCTCAACTTGGCGTCAGTCAACGTGAAGTAATAAAGAGCTGCAGAACAACCGATGCGAGTAGGGATATGGTTCGGGACAGGAGGGATAGCCATCATCGTCGGCTCGCTATTCTCCTTCGGTCTCCAATACTACGAAGAAAAAACCTTCAAATCGTGGCAGGTAGAGTCCCTCAACCTTGAAGAAGTTTCCTTCGAGTTAACAGATCAAGATCATGTACCTCATCTGTGGCCTTGTCACAATAGCTGTAGGAATTCTTGTCATCCTCTTGGTCCCAGATAATCCGATGAGTTCCCGTCTTTCAGCGAGGGAGAAATATCATGCTATCGAACGAGTCCGCAGCAACAAAACGGGTATTGAGAACAAGGTGTTCAATCTTGCTCAAATGATCGAGGCCTTTCGAGATCCTCATGTTTGGCTAATTGTCATACTTATGATTACTGCTAGTGAGATAAACGGTGCATTGAGCAATTATCAAGCTGCACTGATCAAATCGTAAGCTTATTCTTCACCTTATGCTCGTTAGACTTGCTTACCAGATCCTTAGCTTTGGATTTACCTCCAAACAAAGCGCTCTCCTTTCCATACCATCAGGAATCATTGCTATCATCACATGCCTAAGTAGTTCCTGGATTGCAGGAAGGACGAATCAGAGATTGCTGACGTTGATGTGCTTCTTCCCGTTTGGAATCACGGGTGCATCGTTAATGGCGTTCTTACCGCCTTCACAGAAAGCGGCCAAGATGGTGGGAAATTATTTCACGAACATGGTACCAAGTGAGTACTTTCTCAAAGGGCCAGAACGCGACGACTAATTGCGCAAGCTACGCCATTGATGTATACGATTGCTGCTGCGAACTGTGAGTCTCTCTGTTTCGCTCGAAGAGGAAAGCACATACTGACAAATGATTAAGTCTCTGGCCACACGAAGAAAATCACCGTGAACGCCTTGGTCTTGATGTAAGGCTCCCCTCAACATCGCGATTAAAAGCTTGCTGACGGAAATATCCAGATCTTTCTCGATTGGCAACATTATGGGCAAGCTGCCCCTGCCCTCCCCCTCTCTCCGTCAATTAACATCCCACCTCAGGTCCCCTAACATTCACAGGTGCCACGGCACCAACCTATACACCAGCGAAGATCGCTATGATAGCGTGCTTCAGCACAGCTCTCTGCCTAGTCTTCATCTTGCGCTGTATGTTCCAATGGGAAAACAAGAGGAGAGACAGAAAAGGAGAGATTGTGCACGTGAGGGATTCCGAGTTCATGAATTTGACGGATCGGCAGAATGGAGAGTTTAGGGTGAGTCATTCTCAGTGACTGATATGGGCTAGTGTGAAGAGGCTGTGCTGATGGGTTGTGCTGTAGTACTCGCTTTGAAGAGAAGAGAAGAGAAGATGTTGGAAGGAAAGGAGTTGGAAACTATGAAGAAATGTGGACTTAGGAGTCTGGAGATTGAGATGGAAATTACAATTGCGACGAACTCGCTAAACAGATTCATGAAAGGGGAAGGGACGAGTCATGTGACTGCACATTTTTCTTGCATCTTCTAGGTAGGTAGCTTAATATAGCTTAATATCCTGGACCGGCCAGTCACAAATCATCCTCGCAGATTTATCAGTCGCAGGAGTTGTCTTAAACATGCCCACTCGCTCATATGTGTCAACACCGTCGTCTTTCATTCGTCGAATCAAGAGACCAACAAAATTAACCCTGTTGTTGGGCTGCGCAGTCTCATGGTCATGCCACCCGGCGTAGAACCGTTTCGCAGCCGAAACCATCATGGGAAAAGCGATAATATCATCGTCAATTTTATCAGGAAGGTCCAGAAGTGCCGTCCCTAGCAAGTTTTCGTCTGGCAGCTCGGGGAATGGGAAGATCATCTCATCAACAGCACCAAAGTAGTTCTTCTTCACTGTGCCGGATTTGATCTTCAGCAGCGGCGCTGAGATAGAGAGATAGGTGCCAGGTTGACAACCCATGTATCCGCCATCCGTAGCACCTTCAAGATGCACATCGTTGAAAGTTACGGATCGGACGGGGGCGTAACCTGCGGTGTTCTCTATCACCGCGAGAGGATAGTATGTAGCTCCATTGAGAGATGCCCATGACCATGTCGGAGCTAAATATTTTAACGGTTTCTTGAGCTTGCTCGTCTCGCCCTCATCCGTTCCCTCGGCTGCCCAGAGAAGTCCGCTGGGCATGTCTTGCCACCAAAGTCCAGCGCAATATTTAAATCCGCTTGGACTGCTTAGAGCAGATGGTGCCATGTCCGATAGCTTGGACACGATACCTGCAATTGACGGCAGCCTATCAGTATCATATGTGAGGCTCCGATTCACGAAACCCTCGACTAATTTGTACCATTCGCCAAATGGCCACGTTTGCTCGAACGCCGCCCCTTTGGGCCATAAGTTCTCTATCTTGTAGGTTCGGCCAGCATTGTTAGCGTCTGGCCAACTTTCTCGAATGCCGGATCTTGAGCACTCCCATGCGGACTCTTTGGAATTGAATCGAAGCACGCGTTTTGGGAGCAATGCTTCCTGTAAAGTCCAGGCTCGTGTGTCGAGTGGTTCAGCGTAGACTGCGCTGGTGACAATCGCCTCAAGCTCAGTCTTACGAAGATAATATTGAGCAGAATGTCCTGTCGAAGAGACGATCTTTAGTGAATGATGTGAAACCTCTCTTGGTTTCAAGAACCCTTCATCGTCTCCAGCAGCGTTGGAGGCAGCTACTGTTAGGTATGAGTTGGCGTATACGCCAGCCATCTTGCTAGCCTCACGTGCCCAGTCATCAGCATCTCCTTGAATTATGCAAAGGGAGTCGATCCAGAGGTACTGTATACCCAGGGCACGAGTGACGGTTATCGCATCCTGAAATGTCGCTGGGATGTCATTGACATCGAAGCCGAGTTTGCGTTCATTGAACGTTGATTTTGTAGTGGCGAAAGTCTTGGCAAGGCCCCAGCAATGACTAAGGGCGATGTAAGGACCTTGTTCATCTGTTACCTCACAAAGCACGATGGTGGGAAATTTCGCAAGGTCTAACACTCGTGTTGGTAGGATGTTGTTGAGAATGCGGCATTGTGAATGCCTCGAGCTGCACGTTTCTATCCAGTGGCGGATCCGGGCTATCGAAGGCCCAGCTAGCGGGTCTGGATGCACGGCTGAGCCAGCAGTCTTGTTAAAGAAGGGGCTTTCTGATAGAGTCAATGGATATAGAGTCAGAACCTCGAATCGACTCACCGACAGTCCCACAGATAAGCCACCTCTCCCGGCGATCGCTCCCTTCACGAAAGCCCCGCTCACAAAGTTCTTTGAACACATCATCTCCATAGAGGTCTATCTGATCCCTCTGGCCACCCCAATACTTTTCAAGATCTTGACACAGCTTTGCTAAATCGCAATAACCTGCCCATGCTTCCAGTTCATCTCGAGGGAGTGACTCGAGGTTGGTTTCGAATGTGAGAGAGAGCTCGGAGCTCGACTGGGCAAGCTCCCTAAGTGGTAGCTTGTTACAGACTGGGCATAACGACCCTGGTGGTTTAGCACGCTTGGAAGAAACGAAGCCGTCTCCGATGTCCTCAGTCTCGTCACGAGTGTTTAGGTTCACTCTATTATAGGGTAACACTAGGTCAGTTGACATGATGAGGCTGGAGCATAGGCGTATAGAAGCATTACGAAAAGAAAATGGCTCGACAGGTAGAGAACGTATAGGGGAAAGATGTTTGATATCGAGGCCGGTTGATGGGCAGGTATGTAAACTTATCGATCGTGACCGGAGCTGAGCCACGGCCCTGCGCGTACGTGAAACAAAATATCAAACGAGGGATCTTGTCTGCAGATGGGGGCGGTAATACCCCAGGTACAATCCAAACAATGACGGCCAATGAAAAGTAACAAACACCACTGATGTCTTGTACCTAGGTATCTTGTGATTACTGGATAACGGTGCCTCGATGGGAGAGAGGGGGTTGATTGTCTTCGTAAGCGGAGGACTCCCTCCTATCACGACCGCATTCAAGACCCCGCATCTGATTCTGTCGCATAAGCGACTTGTCAGATCTCGTTGTTCCAGCAAGGGGGTGAGAGAGGCCGGTAGCCGTCTTCGGATCGCACGTGATATGGGCTGGGATGTATCTCTCGTGCACCTGCGAAAAGGAGCATCCCCGCACAGATACGTACAGATACGTACACATAAGGGTAAATAGATCGTGAAATTCCTGAGGTTTTGCGAGCTCGATTTAAGGTTCCAGCTTGTTGTCCATCTCCCACATCGCCAGCAAGCCATCGTCAGGGGTGTTGGTGTCTGGGCGACCGCGGACCAATGACTTGCATTGGGTCCAATCAGCGGCCGCTACACTCGGATGCAGCCTTATTCAGCACTGGGCGGGCTGCTGGCATGGTGGCATACCGTAGGCGTGGGACTTTGCCGTGCAGTGATTGCTTTCAATTTCCTTGGCCTTGCCTCACACAAGAGAAACCCGGCAAGACAGACAAAGGAACTCGGCGGAAGATCCCCAACGACCACCAACTACCAACTACCAAACAAGCAATCGGGTCGTGCCTGTCGTGGGTCTGCGTCGAACTGCATTGCAGCGAGGTCTCGAACGCTTCGAGCTTCGAGCTTTTTCGACGTCATCTCGCAAGACCCGCTAGCTGCTCCATTAAGACCGTTGACCAGCTTCTCTAGTTGTATTTTATCGTCCACACTACGCCGTACTCGATTAGCAGCCTCTCCAAGCAACTGCAAGTGTCGACGAAGCATGCTGATCCGGTCCCTCCGTGTGTATCATTTGGCGGCAGAATCGGAATAAAACACCTTAAGACCGAGCAGCTTCAATTTCTCTTCTCATACCTGCAGAAAACGAACACGACGGATGGCATTATCACTGAAGGTAGCATTCGCACTCGGTGGGCGTTGAGGCGGAACCAACCTCCATACAGCCCGAAACAGGACGAACGCGACGAATGGCGTCTTGCGACTGACGATTTAATGGCGCTCCTGAATCCGACCTTCATATTCGGCGTGATCGTCCTCGCATACCTCTCGTCCTTCATCCTCTTCGCCGTACTCCGAATCATCACTGGCATATCCATCCAGCGCATTGGATACTTTTCATTGAGGAGACTTGCATATACCCCTAAAGATGGCGTAAAGATAGAGATACGAGGCCTGGGCTTGAATTTGCATCGGCCAACTTTTGCGCAACCAACATGGCTTAGCATTGTCTTGACCGAGCTGGCTGTTACGGTGGACTTGAAGGCCGTGAATGAAGAGAAGGGTGGTGATAATGACCTCAAAGATGGCAGTAAAGCTGAAGGAGGGGCTCCGGACCGCGAGGTCAAGCCATTGCAGAAGGCTTCGTCGAAGAGGACGAGCTCCATCCCGCCTCGAAGAAGCAAGAGCTGGGAACGACTCACTAGCATCAAGGAACGGATAAAGCGCATGCATCGGAACATTAACTGGATACGCATGGTGGATGTCGTGGCCACAAATTCCTCATTGACCTTAATCGATGTTGGCCAAATTCAAGTTGGAAGCTTCACAATGGCGGTAGATACACGGCGCAAGATGGTAGACAGGGGCAGGCTATTTTCGCACGTCAAAACCCCAAAGAAAGAGCAGCGACCTGCGGAATGGATGATTACAGCACGTAGTGTCCTATTTACTCCAGACGGGCGTGATTCATTGGAAGTCCTCGACCATGCAACACTCAACGTCCATGGCCTCTTGTACAAGGAATTGGATGGATTGAGAGATGCCGCCATCTCTCTGAAGCTGGGCCGTGTACATATACCCTACGACGACATAATTATGTGTATTAATCGATACAAGAGCTGCCAGAGGCTATATTCCTGGGACAGACGGGCTTCTGCGGAGGAAATTTCAGTCAAGGACCTCATCGAGGAGCTCGACCAACCGGGCAGTCGAGAAGAAAATCTCGCCCAGACCGTTTCGGACTCGAAAGAGTTTGTGAGCTCTATACTTCGAGGTATCAAAGAGGTTCAATTTGCAGTAAGCTTCGTGGGCTTCACCAAAAAGATCAGCTCCGTCCAGCCTCACGGATCACCCATTTACCTTAATGCATCGATGAAGGAGGTTGGCATCGACTTGCACAGACTGGATCCAAAATCTCCGGCACATCGGATGTATTTCTCTTCGAAAGATATTGCTCACCAAGCCCTTGTTGCGGCACTCGCAATTGCAGTTGGCGTCGATGACGGACAGGGCAAGTCAGACCGATTGATTTATATTCCAATGGCAACAACTACTATAAGGACGACTCTACCATCAAAGACGGTCGAAGTGGTCCAAGACAATAGTGCGGCTGAGCGTAATGCTAATATTCTCTTCGCTAACGTGGTCATCACCTCCCCATCCGTTGATCTCGATCCAAAGCACGTACCCCTAGTCCTAGCAATTATGCAGCCTAGGCCGAAGGCGAGAAAGGATCGTGCACAACAACGTCAACATATTCTCATCTCAAGACTCCTTCCTAAGGCGAACGTTAAGCTTTCCATGCATGAGCCCGTCATTCGCGTCGCTCTGCCTCCAGTAGAACAGGATGCCGTTGAGGACGACTTTGATCTGATCATCTCTTCCATTTCTTCGATCTCCCTCGACATCGAGTCCTCTCATTCAGCCGTTGGAGAACTTCATTACAGCCTGGCTTCCACGTTGAGGCTTCAGTCCCATGATCTATACTATCAAACGACATCTGGTGCTCATTATGACTTGCTTCAAACAGAGTCATTAGAACTGAAAGCCCACCTTAGCGCCAATCCCGAAGTATATGTTGTTGCGACAGGAAATCTACAAACCTTTTCCATCCATATGATTCGACCCGAGATCAGTGATGGAGTTCGTCAAATCGTTCGCCAATTGCGGCTCAACGTCGAACCAACGAAGAAGGCGCGCCCAAAAACCTCTCGTGATCCCAATTTTATCAGAGCAATACCTGACTGGCTGTTGCATTTCCACCTTCAAGGATCTGATTTCAGTGCGGAGGTTGCTGGGGTTGATGAAGATATTTCGGACGACACACGAGGCGTTGCTTTGCAGCTCAACTCGTGGACAGCAGAGTACCGGGCTCAAAAGGCTGAGGCTGTCGAGAGAAAAGCCTCCCGACGGAGGGCTGGCAGTCGGTCTCTAACTCCGGACCCGGACCTTTTTCTCAAGATGCCACAGTCACCAAGGAAGAAACATGCTCACCACCCTACCGATGGACGGCGGCTAGCTATCCATGTGCGAGGCCTCGATGCCTTTGTAGTAGAGTCTACGGAGAAATGGGAGTCGGAGCCTTTCATCGCCATGCCCCGTTTTGAAGTTGCTCTCTCAACATCGAGTGACAATCAAGGTCCTGTGTTCCACGTGAACTCCCACGTAAAGTCACTTCTTGTTCACTACTCACTCTACCGGCATTATGCCGCAGGAGTTGCTACGACGGTGCTAAGGAAAGCTTTTGTTCGCACGAGAGCTGACGAAGAGGAGGCCGAGAAAGCACGTGCTGCAGCCACACTATTTGATACATCTGACTATCTATCACCAGTCAAATCTCCAGAGGACTTTTATACTCGAGATGGGTCTGGATATCCCTTTATGGCACCTGAATTGGTGACTGTTGATTTCAGGTCAACCTTGGTACAAATTAAAGCTCAGATGCCTTCGGACCCAAAAATGATGCTGCAGATTTATGGCCTAGAAGCTGGTCGGCACAGATGGTCACCCCCATTCTTCCATGCTAAATTGGTACGACTCTATGCGGACGCTCCTAAAATGAGACATGTCTGGGCTAGAATTGTTAGCATCAAGGGTTTGAGATTGGATCTACGTCACAACAGACGGAAAACTAGTACGGGAGAAATGCACGAAGAGAAGGTAATTGACCTGAACTCGGACGCTATCAGGCTAGCTGTTCCACATCAGCTCGTCATACATAAGATCTTCGACAATTGTATAAACACTTTGAAGTCTGTCCAGCAGCTTCATCATCGATTTGTGACGGGCACAAACGAATACATCCTAGATAAACGCCCTGAGGGTCCGAAACGAGTGCCGAAGGTATCGTTGCGCAGCAGAGCATTACTCTTTGAGCTCGAAGATGGCGCTTTCGAATGGAAACTTGGGACCATCTACCGAACTGGGCTCATTGAACAAGCACAACGCATAGCCCGCGATACAGCCTTTCAGGTCAAGTCAAAGAAGATCGTGGAAGAGGAGACTCGAAAGGAATCTACCCGGTATCGCAATAGATCAGCGCATCCCCGTGGGCGTAGCAAGCACCATGACCACGCCCGTCGCCGCAGCACGAGCGAAGGTGAGACTTCTGGACACCGGTCGAGATCTCGCCGTGGCCAGGCTATGCGGTATGATCCCGAAGGTACTTGTGGGATGACTGGCTCCGCCAAAATATCGATAAGAGAAGCCCAAGAAAGACTATATCTCCTCAATTCACAAAGTTGGAAAGCACGCATTGATCGCGTCTTGAATACGGCAAAGAGTGGCATGAAAGATCTTAGAGGGGTCTTCTGGGGCCCCGATGAACTACCGGACGACATGGAGGACTCAGAGAACGTCTTGGAGGTCCCCCAGCGACCAGCTCTAATGGGAACACTCATCAGCGATTTACATATCACAATCGATAAGCCCTCCTTTCCGATCAGCCAACTCCCGGACTTTCTCCACCGGGTCGGGAAAGGTATGCCTTACGATATGGAGTACTCACTCTTGCTTCCCATGCATGTTCAGATAGACATGGGCGAAGCTCGTATGACTCTACGAGACTACCCCTTACCTCTGCTCCATGTTCCAGCAATTAAGCCAGGCCAGTCGCCACGTCTTCCCGCTTGGTCACTTAAAACAGATTTCGTTGTGGCTGAAGAGTTCCGTGGTCATGAATCAACTCGACATGTAAAAGTTGACATTATCCCGCCTAAAAACCGCAAGCCAGGAACCTCGAACGAAGGAGGATTTGCCATTGATGTGCGAAGAACTATTTCGCCTGTAAAATCGTATTCAGACATCAACATAGATATCAACACAGGCTTCCCGACACGCATTACCTGGGGTGCTTCGTACCAGCCTGCAATCCAGGATATGATGATGGTGATTGAGACTTTCACTAAGACTCAGGTTGACCCATCAGATCGTACTGGCTTTTGGGATAAGATCCGCTTGAGCTTCCATTCGCGCGTTAGTGTCATGTGGAAGGGTGACGGAGATGTTCATCTAATGCTCAAAGGAACCAGGGACCCTTATCTCGTCACTGGCAACGGAGCAGGCTTCTTGATGTGCTGGCGGAATGATGTCAGATGGAACGTTTGCCGCGAACAAGACCCTAGGAAATTCATGACAGTAGACAGTGGGGAGTTTATCCTTGCAGTCCCAGACTTCAGCCATCAAGCCCGAGTCGCATCCAAACACGACCGCGATAGTGACAGCTTGTCGAGCACAGACAGTTATAAGCGTGGGGCAACATTCAAGAAAGTCGTGATGAAACTTTCCGGTAACGTCCAATGGCTTGCAGGTCTGATGTTCGAGAGGAATCTAGAGCACTCCAGCCGTCGGTCATTCGAATTTGAGCCTCATTATAAAGTGGTTTTTAAGGAGCCCCAATTTGCAAAGGCGCCGCCTGGTTTAGAGTATGATGCCTTTAGAGGATTCCGCAGCCACCACATCCATATGTCGATAGCTGTCAAGGCCCCAGTCGATCGTGAATGGTCTGTATCGAATTCTGAGACTTCACAGAGCTATAATACCGTGCACCTGACGCCGCGATTCTTCCACCATTTCTTTGCTTGGTGGTCAATGTTCGGAGGCACTATGTCGCTTCCAATCCGACAGGGCAAGCTTTGGCCTGGCCTTGAGAAATCCAGCAAGAAATTTGGTCGCCATCTGGCCACCATCAAATATAACCTTTTGTTGGCACCTCTCTTCCTAAGCCACATCTACAAACATAAAGACGCCGAGGACTATGCAGAGGATGTCGTCTCCGCTACCGGTATCAAAATGCGACTGGACAGCTTCATGCTCGATGTCCATCAGCGTCGTGAATTTTTTCCAACTCAAGATAAAGGGCGGAAAACACAGGGCAAAACAAGTGGCATGAAGATGCATCAAGCTCAGCTTGACCTAGTGTCTGCGGATATCCGAGCAGTGTCAGCCAGCATTGCAGGCACCACCCCCGAAGATCTTCAGAAAGCATCAGCTCCATCGAACTTAGTCTCGCAGCTCGATGTAGGAAACACAGATCTGTCACACTTTGAAATTCCCGATAATGACTTCAGTTGGATTGATATGGACGACTTTGTTGAGCTGGACTGGATTCTACCTTCAGAAGCGAACCCAGAAACGAAAATTCTACCACTGGCCTACGCTCCACGCTTCACATACTTCCGCCAGACTGATCACGGCGACTCCATATCTGGCGACCCTGATAGAACGAGCGCTTTTGGGGCGGAAGACACACATTTTTGCATCATGAGCAAGGATGACGACCCTCGCCGCGTGCAATGCCAATTAATACAGAAACGCCTTAATCAAATCTATGAGGAGACGGAGACCCATACGAGAGCTGTAGGAGATGCAGAGCTCAAGCATATCCAAGACGAGAACAACCCCAGCCTCAAAGCAGATCTCGACCAATTGAACAGGCATGGTAATGTCCTCCATGATAAGAGACTCTTCTTGGAATCGATGATGCGCCGCATGACCGTGCGCATTCATACTGACAATAAGCGAGCGGTTCCAGATGGGGATGCCGATGTGGATAGTGATGGTGAAACTCCGTCTCCTAGGAATTATGATGCCGAAGCTGAGGGCATGAACACCAATCCGGCGGCAGAGTTTATCAGTGATTTCAGTAACCGCTTTGTTATCCACAACATGCAGCTCAAATGGAACAATCTGCTCAGAAATATTGTCCTTCGATATATCCACCAAGTCAGCCAAAGGCGAGGATTTGTATATTATCTGTCACGAAGAGCTGTCAAATTCATCCTCGACATCGTTGAGGAGCAGAGTAAGGCAAAAACAGCAAAGCCAGCTTCGGAGCCATCCGTCAGAGAGACCAAATCAGCACCCTCAACCTCCGATACTAACGAAAGTTCTGCGTATCAAGAAGTGCAGGATCGCATTGCTGAGATACTCGCGGACGGCAAGAAGTTTGTGAATGCAAATGATCCTACTGCTCGTCGTCAAGATGCCAGCCAGAGAGCATCAACAGAGAATCTGGACTCAAACATCGGTCACGATTTCACGCCACAGAACAGCTATCATTTACGACTCATCGCTCCCCAAATTCAGCTTCAGAGTGACAAGAATCCCAAAGCAGTTGTACTGGTCACGGCCAAAGGAATGGAAGGCAAAGTCGTCGAGGTCATGGACAAAGATCGTATCTATGACGATGTCAGTGGCCTTGTGCAACGACGATTCTCTGTTGAGATGGACAGTACACAGTTCTTTGTTACACAGCAGAAATGGTTTTCTTCCCAGCTGTTATCCACGTATGCTGGGAATCACTATGGAGTTCCTGCTGGGGCTGCTTGGCCTCCTTGGGTGCCGATGGAAGTCATGTTTGACTTTCAAGTCGATCCGTTCGGGTTCAAGCGTGTTGTTCAGAAGACCTCTGCTTCTTTGCGATACGACAAATACAACACGTTGCGCCTCAAGTACAATGATGAGATCAACACTGAATGTGGTCATCCGGCAGGTCCGAACAACGAGGAGAACCGCATGGACCACCTGTGGGTCGAGTTTCCTCAAGTCCGAGCCATTTGCAATTCAGCACAATACTATGGGATGTACATCATCGTGCTTGATCTTCTCATGTATAGTGAGCCACTTGAAAAAACAAGAACCGAACGTCTTGAGAAGATTATGCTTGCTTCCGACTTCAGCGACCTCCGTGGAGCTCCCGAGATGGTCACTAAGCTCCAAGAGCGAATTAGACAGCTTGATGAGATCAAGACTCAATTCCAGATCAATTCAAAATATCTTGATAAAAGGGGTTGGGAGGACCGACTTGCACTCGACAAGGACCTTACTAGTTGCGAGGATGAGCTATTCTTTATGATGAAAGCTATCACTTCTTCGCAACGAAAATACGACGGCTCACAATCCGCCGGCCTGCTTAGGTGGAACATCTCTTCCGACCAGATTGTTTGGCATCTGATCCGCGATAACAACGAGCCACTCATGGAATTTCAACTTCAAAAAGCAGAGTATGACCGAACAGATAATTCCGATGGCTCCCACAACAATCGAATGCAGATTGGTAAGATCGTAGGCTTGAATCTACTCCCAGATGCTATCTACCCAGAGATGTTCGCGCCTTACACAGATGCAGACCGGGGTACGTTCAGCGAGGGGGGCAACCAAAAAATGTTGCGAGTCTATTGGTATATGCTCGAGGCCATTGCTGGTATCCCTGTGATGGATCATTTCGAAGTCAATCTCTTTCCAATGAAAATCCAGCTTGAGCGTGAAGTTGGCAAGCGCCTTTTCGACTATATGTTCCCAAGTTCAAACGAGACAAAGAATAAATCGCCATTTATGGTCAAAACGATGACGCCTTTGGATGATGAGGAGGATGCGGACGAGGACAGTAACGGTGCGGAGAACTCTAGTAACGCCGATGGCTTCACATCTAGAAGACATGATTCTACTACTAGTACAAGAGCTGGGTCTTTAGAGCTTCGCCTACGGCCAACGATGACTTCAGAAGCTCGCCCAAGCACCGCAATCTCAGGCAAAACGAAAGCTTCAAGTATGCATTCTGGTGAAGGTCATCATTTCCGACTCTTCGCATCGGGTGGCAAGCATTTGGCAAGCTCACGAGGTTCAACAAAGACTCTGGGAAAGAAGGCTTCTATTGAGAGTTTACAGTCAAGCATTGGATCCAAGCCAACACTCGGTCGATCTTCCACAAATATGTCCAACCAGGATATTCAGTCTATGAACGGGGATGCTAAGCCGAAGCGATTCACTATACATCGCAACAAGTCGAAAGAAAAGCCTTCGGATGATTTGACCCAGATGATGTCTCGAGCTTCCAATTACATGACACTGGCTTATGTGAAGATTCCCAGCGTTGTTCTTTGTCTGAGCTACAAAGGAAAAGGAGAGAGGAATATCGAGGACGTGCACGACTTCGTTTTTCGTCTACCAGAGATCGAGTATCGTAACAAGACGTGGTCGAACCTTGACCTAGCACTTGCTCTCAAGAAAGATGTCATCCGCGCATTGATATCCCATACTGGGGCTATCATTGGGAATAAGTTCAGCAAGCATCGACCAAACACTGCCCAACAGCATCGGCTACGAGAGCTTGCTACTAGTAGCGTGCTTTTAGCACCGTCTAGTCAAGACAATTCTCACGAAAATAGCGACGCGAGTATCAAAGGAATCAGCCCAACAGCGCCTACGAAGTCGGAGTTATCGACGAGTCCTCGTCGCTCCTTCGCATCGAGCCGAAACGCGTTGACTCGTACACCAAGTGAGTCGAGTAGCATTGTCTCGTTCCAAGGTCCTGGGCGTTTGCAGAACGTACCAGCATCTTTAGCTATGACGCCCGCGCAGAAGAATCGTCCAGAAAGTAGTCACGACCGCGAGTCTTCGGCGAAGAGCATTAGAAGTGGAAACGATGGAGGCGTTCTCACAAGCACATTAAGTCGTCTGAAACATTTGAAAGATCGACAAAGTACCTCACCTTCACCTTCCCCTGATGTCCACGCCGAGGAAGAGGAATCTTCGAAAAGAAGAAAGAGCTTGAAGAAGATACTTGGAGGATTGAATTGAAACAATCATTCATTTTGTTAGATAGGGAATATGTTCATTTGTACAATACGTCACAGCACATCACAGTTTATTTTTATTTTTAGGAAATGGTTGAGTGGAATGAAGGGCATCTAGGAGGGAGGAAGCGAGACAATATCTCGTGTTTCTTGTAAGCATATGCATTGGTGGCGTTATGAGCGAGAAGGCAAGCTCCTGGTGGATGATCTGCGTTGTTTCTATAGCGTTTGGTAACATACGAGATTCCAAAGATATGTCAAATGTCACGCTATGTCCAGTTTCCCAGTGAGTTCGAGCTACTAGATTTTACTATTTAATTCTGCACTTTACAGTGTATTTGCAATGTTTTCGCAATGTTGATTTAGCTAACTTTTCTATGATGCGTCCTCCTCTCAAGCCTGCACTCTCCCTTCTCCCAAGTAGATCAACTTCTTGATCGAGAATTCCTATCTCGAAATACAATACACACGCACTTCAGTAAACAAAAGCAAGGAAGAGCTTCAGCGATGCTAGTGGCATGCTCAGTTCATTGGGAACTCGCACCTAATAGCACTGATCTGAGTTGATTCAAGTCTTAGGATATCCACAGCACCCACTGCGTTTAACTAGGAAGGCAACGAGCGCTGCAAAAATGCCTAGACACAGAATGTTGCTTATCAGGGTGTATGGCAAGAAGACCGAGAAGCAGAATGACTCCAGTGGTGGCTTTCTGCTCTTTGGACCCTTGACTAAAGTGGACTCCTTCTCGGCTCCCTTGTCAAACTTTAAGGAAGATGTATTGTAAGAACCGATGAGACCAGAACGCCGAGTGAGAAATGTGAGAAGATTTGCTCGGAAATACTACAAAGCAATAGTTAGCTTTTCAATCCGTGGAGCTGTGAATGTCTACTCACTTGGACCATAAAGCGATCAAAAGGCGGAAAGACCCATTGTGCGAGAGAGGTGAGCCAAAGCAAGAGGCAGAATCCTTTAAAGGAGAACTTATAGTAAATACTAGGGTGTGGATATCCGAGAAGCTCGCAGTATCTGGCACCGTTCAGATCATAGAAGCCTGCTATGAGGAATGCTTTTGATAGGAAAATCGGAGGCTGAACTTCGACCCATTCGATGAAGTCATCTGCTAGGCTTTTCAATTTCGCGTCCGGCTCCGCTCCAGTCCAAAGAAAGGTCTCCATTGTTGCCTTAGCTTTTTCTCGATTCTCAAATCTCTCATTTGGTACGCCAATGAGGTAGGCAATGTACCGGAACAGAGCGATGTAGTCGTCTTGATCTTGCTGAGATGGAGTAATGCCGATTCTCGGTAAAGCATCCCACATCGGACTGGCACAGAAGAGGCTGATAGTATGCACAGAACTATAGTCGCTGATTAGTGGGCCACATTGCTGAACATTGAAGTACGTAGGACGAGTTGCTACTAGCTTCATGATGCGTCGACGGAAAGAAGCGTTGATGAGGCGCACTCGAACTGAGTCGGTATGGCCATCGCCACCTGGTTGGATAGACTCTAGCGAATGGGTGATTTTGGTCAGCCATGCAAATGTCTCGACGAAAGGGGGAAGAAGGCCCTTTATTGTGAAGCCACCTGTGCGAGAAAAGCCTTCAGGGACTCCGACAATCTAGAGATAATGTTAGTCCTTGGCGCAGTTGGGGGAAAGGGTGATGACACTCACAGCATTGCCATGAAGAAAGCCTTGGAAGAGGAGACTAGTGATATTAGCAACTGCATATCTAACGAAGAACTTCTGGCCACGCTCAATCTGCTTCCAATCAACCCATTCGGGAACAGAATTGAGCTCATTCCAAAGCTCATCAAGGGTGGCATCTTCTCGATGATGATCCCGTAGAATGGTATAGAAGTCTACTGCATGGTGATTGTGAGTGCTGATGCCTTGTTCATTTTCAGATGCAGTGATCTGAGCGATGATGTCCTTCAGCTTCTCGTATGCAGCGGATCCAAGCTTGTCGTGAGAGCTGCGCAGCGTATCTGACTCTTCTTTCCCTATGTGGTCTTCAGTCCTCTGGAAGACGTAACCCCATCGTTCGCACTTTCCCTGATCCAAGATATCGGTATTGCGAGAGCAAGGTTGAATCCATTTGACGGAATTAATTTTTGAGTTTCGGCCATTTAGCCGGTTTTGATGGGAGTAGAGCTGTAAGGAAAGACGAAGCTCTAGCAAAAGTGGTAAGCTGTATTGTATTCAAATGCTTGTCGTTCTCGTGAGTTCGAAAGAATGTGGAATTCGAAGGGCAGGCGGATGTTGATATGCAAGCGAATGCTTCACATGATTCACTAGAAACTGTGAATATGACGTATGATTGTCCTACAGCGTGATAGTAGGATATGACTTCGCCTCTTGCATTGGAATGTCATTCCTAAACGGATGGCTTCTCTTGCTTCATTTTCACGATTCGAGATCGAAGTTTGCCACATTATACCAGCTTAAATACTACACATGACTATGCTAACATCGGCGTAGCTTCATTAGGCCTTCACGGAGACAGTGAATAATGCACTACATTTTGTAAGTTTAGCTGTCCTTCCCGGAGCCGTTGTTCTAGGAATTATGCTTAAACACATTCATCATAGAGAAGATTGGAATACGGAAAAATTGACCAAAACTATCGAAAGCTAATTCATCATATAATAGTCGCAACAAAAAAACGGAGATGCAAAGAGAAATATTTTGTCGTTCCAATGGGAGTGTTTTTTGAGCGGACCTTGAGCATTTCGTTGGCGGGGAAAATAAGGGGTAATCTTCTGTGCACGTGATGTATATGACTTCAAATTTTATTGATTATTGTCTATTGAGAGTCTCAAGAAGAAAAAACCATCGGAATATTTTACTGTTACGCTGTAAATCGGAAGATATGCTAAATAGACATGATTTGGAAGATGGGAGAAGTTGGAGTTCCCCAGGCTCGCTATCGCGTACTCTTCCGGGGGGTAGACATTGAACCTAGCATGAACATCCCACTTTCCATCAACTCAAAGCAACATCTAGCTACCACGCTTCTGGCTTTGTATCCACAAAGCCTCGTAGATCGCTAAGAATTCGACCAGGAGCGATCATTATCTTCGACCTGCCATATCCGGGTAAATGTCTCTTCGACTTAATCCACCCCTCCCAAGCGCGTCTTGTATATAAGCATACGCTACCTCGTTAACATGAAGCATCGGATCGAGGCTCTTGTTCCCTGTTGCTGAACTCAACGCCGATGATTAATTGTCTTGGTATTCACGATGTTTAAGAACGCGACCATTGCGGTGCTGGAATTGAGTAGTTCTCAATCCATACTCTCCAGCATGGTTTCTTCTGTATTTGTAGCGGTCTCACTGCTAGCTTCTTTTATTCCAAGTAATCATGGATACAAAGAGGATTCTAATGCTACTACTGCTGCGATGCCATTTCCGACAGATCTCTGCGCTATCAATGCCTGGCCTACAGAGCAGCCGGGCGTCGCTTACACTGCGCAACTCCCGGATGCAGAACTCACTGCTATTCTGCAGGATATCGATCCCCTGAGGATACAAGCTATCATTGAGAAGCTGGTCTCTTTTGGTACAAGACATACTCAAAGTACGCAAACGGATCCGGAGAGAGGAATTGGAGCTGCGAGAGATTGGTTATTGGAGCAGTACAGAGAATTTGCGGCGGAGAGCGAGGGCTGGATGACGGTTGAGTTGCAGAGTTATATCCAACACCCTGCGAACAGAATCACTGCACCCACGAATGTCAGTAGCGTCGTAGCGACGTTGAGAGGAAGCAGTGACCCGGACAGGATTGTGGTTGTCAGGTGAGTTTGGAATATCAGACTGCTTTGAAGGAAAAGAAGACGAGCTTGACTGATGAGTACAGTGGACACTATGACTCGAGAAATACAGATGTAATGAACTACGTTGACGATGCTCCAGGTGCAGACGATGAGTGAATCTCCCTCTCCGGCGATATGCAAAAATTCTGCTAACATTCTGAAAGCGCGTCAGGAGTAGCCATCTCAATGGAGCTCGCCCGCGTCCTATCCAAACATCGGCCCTCAGCAACCATGATCTTCGCAGCCGTAGCAGGCGAAGAACAAGGTCTCCTCGGCAGTTCTTACCTAGCACAACTGCTCTCCAACCGCTCCGCTAACGTAGAAGGAATGTGGACAAACGACATAGTCGGCTCTCCCGTCGGCGATGACGGTAAGAACCAATCAAACATCGTCCGTCTTTTCAGCCAAGGTATTCCTACGAACGAGACCAGGACCCGTGCTTCACAACGCCTGTCCGTTGGAGGAGAGAACGATTCCCCTTCTAGACAATTAGGACGATTCACGAGAGATGTGGCAAGTAACGAGGTCACAGGCATGAACGTTGAGATGGTGTATCGAGCAGACAGGTATCTGAGAGGAGGAGACCATCTCCCTTTTCTCGCGGCTGGGTATCCAGCTGCGCGATTCACGGAACCCAGGGAAAACTTCGCTCACCAACATCAAGATGTGCGTATCGACAACGGGACGAAATATGGCGATCTTCCCGAATTTTGCGATTATTACTACATCTCACGTGTAGGCAAGGTGACTGGAGCTGCGGCGTGGAGTCTTGCAATGGCGCCTGATGTGCCGAAGAACGTGACAGTCGACACGAGGAATTTGACGAATGATACTACTCTTAAATGGGCTAAAGTCTCTGGAGCAGCAAGTTATGAGATTGTGTGGAGGCCGACGAGTGAGAGATTTTGGACGCATGTGCTTGAGGTTGGGGACGTGAGTGAGGTGACAGTGGGGGTTAGCAAGGATAATGTAGAGTTTGGAATTCGGAGTGTTGGAGCGAATGGATATAGAAGTCCGGCTGTGTTTCCCTTTCCTGGTTAAGGAGAAATGAGGCGCCCGGAGGTCGGGAGAGCTCGATACGTGGGATTAATCGGCTCCTGGCTGAATATGGAGGAAGCACTCAATCATCAAAATATAATAATAGCATCAGAGACTGACTGCCTTCTTAAAGCTATGATTCATTGCCTCTATCCAAGTCCAGACTCCTCTTAACACGCCCGGGTATTATCTCTACAGTGCAAAAAAGATCAACTAGACTCCCTAGAACCATTGACCGACCATCAAGAGAATGCTTACATCTATCTTTTCCTAGACCTCTATTTCCCGGCCTTCTTCACCTTTATTCCCCCTAAGATCCCCACGCTCTTCCAAACATGATCACTAACCCTGATCGGCAACTTCCTCCCTTTCAACCTCTGATCGATCAACCACAATCCCACTACAAATTCTTCCCGTTCCAACATCCCATTCCCACTCCTATCAACCAGTTCATAGACCTCTTCCAGCACATCAGGATGCAATCTCGATCTAGAAAAAATATCCTTTGCTACAAGACTACAGACACAATTCTCAGACCCAGGACTATTGTCAAGATATAGTCCCTTGTTAGAAGCCCAAACAGCTTCATACCGTTTCCGTTCTCGCTCTGTGATGGAGTCTCGCCAACGCTTGCGGTCTCCTTCATGGTGCTTATTGGGATGTTTCTTAACGAGGTTTTTCTTGCCGCGACGCTTCTCTCCTTCATCAAGAGAGTCTTTACTCTTCGGTTTCCGCATCGTCATGCGTAGAGCGACAGGTTTCGCGGGACTTGGGGTACGTGACTTTTCTTTGCCGAAGAGGTGATGCTGTCGACCATTTCGGCGGGGTGGAGGGGGCGGAGGGTAGTAAGTGGTTTTGAGGGAGGATTTGGATGGAGAGACGGCACGGGAGGAGGCGAGAGAGGATGCTACTATGGCATTCGCCATTGAATCGATTGTTGCTTGAGTTTCGGCAGAGTGAGGTGAGGTAGATGTAAGGCGGCGTTTCTGGGCTAGTTCTGCGCGGAAGGAGGGCCTGTGGTCTGACGCAGAGACGAAAGAGTCGTCTGAAGAGGCATCTTCTTTTTCTGTCTCTGGTGAGGGAGGTTTTACTTTTTGTTTTGTAGGAATTGGTATGGGTTTGGAGGAAGGTATAGTAGGTTTTCGAGCTGGAGGGGGAGGCTTCTTAGCTTCGGATTCTTCGGAAAGCCTCTGTATTTGTGCTAATGAAAGTTTTGGAGGGCTAGCAGATGATGTGTTGGGCCTCGTAGATAGAGGTGATGGTGACTGAGCTCTTCTAGGTCCTTGAGACACTGCATTATGCTGAGCTGGTAACCTCTTTAGAGCCGCAGACGTGGCCGGCCTTTTCACAGGCGGACGCTTTTTGGTCGTTGGTGACCCGGCATTTTGTTCAAACATTCCAATCAAGGAAGTTGTAGGAGGTATTGGTGTTGTATCCAAAGCCGGATCCGAGCTCTTCGAGGAAGCTGTGCTTCTGACTGATGGAGACCTTGCCATGAAGCTTGCCGGCCTCCTTAGATCCGCATTCGACACGTGCGATTGCCCGGTCGGATTAGGACTTACTGAAGCAGACCTTGATGCTGCCAACGTAGCAGCAATGAATGAGGCAGACCTGCCCTGATCCGCAGCTCCTCCAGGCTGTAGAAATCCACCCCCTCCCAGGAATTGGCCGGATCGCTGCTGCAAACTTGGACGTTCCGGAGCTCCCGTATACGATCTCCCACCAACGCTTGACCCAGTATTCTGATATGCCAGCCTCTCATCACTACCCGGCTCCTCCCATCTAGAGTTTGAGGAATTTCTCGAGGCTGTCCTTGCCCCTCCAACTTTCGTGGCCGCAGCTAACGCTCCATTTGTCCCCGCATAATCATTGATCTTCGGTTTCGGTTTCACAGGTGGCTTGCCAAAGGCGAGGGATGCGCCTCTCAGCGCTGCATCTCGGTTGTTGTTGATGTTGGACAGGGCAACAGTACCAAGCCGGGAGTCTTGGGATTGTCTATCGGCGGTCATCGGGCCACGACGAGATCGCGGGCGAGGGGCGATCGGGATCGTGGCGTAATGCGGAGGAGAGAATGCATATGGTGAGACTCATGGGTTCTCTGCGATTGTTTATTAGGAGAGAGAGGGGAAGTTCGTGAATGGATAGGAACATGCATCTCGATGTTCGGCTCGTAAGCAAGCTGTCCCGAAGTGGACAGCCTTGCGATCAGGCGGAAGCGTCATGAGGAATTATCAGCACGTGTAGATTTAGTTGCCATTGTTCACATCAGGCTCGTGATAATGATGTTTTACATTTTGTAAACCGGCGCTGAATGTCAAGCAAGAAGGGACTGCCCTTGGGGGAAATCTGGATGCGTCACGTGCACTCGCAACGCCCCTTCCCCTAAACCGTTATCACCCGAGACGTCCCTTCTTAGGCGATTCTCCAAACCTCAAACTCCATCAATCTCGCTGATTGCGCACCCTCAACTCCCTTAACTCCAGGCCAAGGCAATGTCTTCAGCTGCCCCTTGAACTCCCACTTCGTCCCAGTCATCAACCCGACATCCATCCACAACTTTTCAAAAGTCTCCAAATCGTGAATAAACAACTCCTTTCTTCCCCACTCAAAGCTTTCCCTAACCCTAACACCTGGATTTATACTCGCAGTTTGCCTTCCAAAGATAACCTGTCGGAACTCGTCCTGTACATTGAACGGCTTCAAGAATTGAATCATTCTCTTGCAAGCTTTCAATTGATCTTCTCGGGAGAACAAGTGCAAAAATGCTGTGGCGGAAATCATATCCATCTTTCCCTCAAAAACGTCCAATGCACTTGTTCCAGAAGGCGAAAATATGTCGCCAGCAACGAAGTGACCGTCGAACTTGTCTTTGTCGTTAAATAGCTCATAGCCTAGCTCAAGGAACTCGGGGTGCAAGTCTGATCCGTAGAGGCTTCGATGAGGGGCACCACGGAAAGCATATAGACGGCTATCTTGCCCGAGACAGCAACCTATGTCTAAGAGTGTTTGGCCGGAACTTGTCCCGGATGCAGTGAGGCGGGAGAGGATGACATCGAATAGAGGGTGTTGGGTTCCTTCGAAATGAAGAAATCGGGATCTGGTAATGCAAGGGTAGGGGTCGTGATGCTGAGATGCTTTGTTGAGCTAACAGGGGGGTTAATGTTGGAAGTACGGATCGGCAAGGGACACTTACAATGGTGAGAACATGAGAGTCGACCTGGGTGGGTGGAATGCCGCTGTACTCCTCAAGAAGCTTGCGAGCGAGTGAGATATCTCCAAGAATAGCAAGTTTCTTTTGAGGTGTGGCCATAGTAGGCTCAGCTGATAAAACATTATTCTTGGACGCCATTGTGTCTAAGTACTCAGGTTCGCGCTGAAGAAGATTGTCCAACTATAAAAACTAATAAAGACGGTAGATGTCTCAAGAAGAGATAGGTCTAGAACTGCGAGAGAAGAAAGAGAGAGGTTCTCACATCAAGGAAATATAAATACACACCTTTCATGACTCCATGCAGAATCAGAGAATCCATAGCCTACACCTTTCTATATAATGATTCACAGCTGAGAAAACAGTCAATAGAATACATGGCAGATGTGACTATTTCAAAATTAATCCAAAGCATTGAAGCTAATAAAGTTCAAGCTCGCCATTCAGCCATTGTTCCCAGACTCAACAATGCGAGATCCCACTCCACTTCATACGATCTTGGCTGGATTAGAGGACTGCGTCAGCCTTGAACTCGTAGGGCATAGCGTATATAAATAAATGTGAATCGCAGCTAAAGCGAATTCCGACTCGAGCCTTGAATCTGAAGAAAGATAAATAATGATGGGAAGCAGTAATCCACACAATAATCGAAGTGCAAAAAATTATCGCACTTTAGCACAAAAAGAATCTATACTATACGCGTACTTTCTAAATTGTCAAAGAGCAAAGAGAGTAGACGACTACAAGTTATGCTCATTTCCCCAATCTGCTTGAATGCACTTGCATTCTCGACCCAATACAGCAGATCACATCTAACCATAGCTTACCTGCCTACTACATTAATCCACCAACCTTGATACCCGCCCATCCATCCACTCCCCGCCCATTCCCACACCTACCCCAAGCTACTTTCCCTAAAGCGCTAGACGAGCGCAAATATCCACACATCGTCCACGACTTGATCCTTACTTATCCTATCTCAAGCACATTACTCAAATATCCAAATATCCGCAACCAAGTCTCGATTTATCTTTTATTAACAAATTGAATACCCTCATCTTCAGTTCTACCCTCGCTAATGACTTCTCAAGGCCTACTTATTGCTCAAGAAAAACCTGTATCCTCAACTCGCTGCAACTGTACCATAGGAGGGAGGTCTCTTCTAATCCAAGCTACTGTCCTCTTCTGAAATCCACAATGCATGTCTTGATCACCTTGCCCACAAGATAAAAAAAAAGTGTAGATTGCTGTTGGAGATCTGTTGATTACTATTCAACGGCATAGATCATCTTGAAGTATGCATACATCATTTGCGATTCGAGATATCAGCTTTGATCTGACTTCTCTGCACCGGATTCTTCACCTCTTGGAAATGGGAACTAATAGTCGCACTTGCGGTACTGGAAGATCGCACCATATCGTGTAAGAGTTGGACTGATCCATTCTCTATTCTTCGTAAACACATATATACACTCGTCCTCGCGCGCATATCGACATGATACTCGAACTCCATGCCCTCCCTCTTCTTCACCCTCACCCCAATGTATTCGCTCTAAAGAAATCCATGAATAGTGGTATCGCACCGTGTAACCGTCTTACTCCGTTTATGTCCAGCCATGCACCCGTTCCCAACTTCAAAACACCTAATGCAACCCGCTAAATATAATCTTACACAGTGAATCAATTCCAAACAAAGCGCTATGCATGATTTTCGTTCCCGCACTGTTACCCCAAAGTCCCACTTCTCAACTCATGGCCAAGTGCAAGTCTCTCCCGATATCGCAAGAGCCATCTCAACCTCGCGCAATTCGAATCTAAGAAACCCAATTGTCCGGTAACAGGGGCTTCTCTTTGAGTTATTTTTGCATTGAATGATAGCCAGGGCGTGAGGCTGAAGGAGGTTGAGCTCCATATTCACAGGTGAATCCTCTCACCCAAAATCAACCTATTTGTCCCGCACGTGCTTCCGTCCCGAATCCTCGCAATCCGCGGTTCGATTTTCCCAGCGACTCAAAACTAAACACACGATCAAGTATAGGAAATCCTCATCTCTCTCAAGTAGCAAATGTTTGATGCACAAGTCGTACGACAATCGTCCAAAGGGGAGCAACCAGGGGTTGCACGGCATTTGTCGGGGTCCAACTGATGCAAGGTCGCATATTCCTCGTGTGCATCCCTTTGGGCGATTGGTGAATCCTTGTCCTCTTCAGGCGTCGATGCATTCGGCAAGAGCCCTGACGATCATTTTGCTAAAGGCTCCGTAATAATGGATTTCCGAGCATCTCCGGTCACACACGATGTGAAGAGTGGGAAGTGGTGCCTCGATTTCTGACGTATCCAGCAGGCCTTTTGAGCTATAAACCAATTTCGGCCAATCTGCAGTCGTCCTCCCGAAGGATCAAATTTGCTAGATTCCAGCTAAATTCCACCCAAGTTTTAATGTGTCACAACAGCGGGCGACTCCGCTTCAAGCGAAGAGTGGGGTGCAGCCTGTTCAGGGCACAAACCTTTCTCTTGGGATTTTGATTTTCGCGATGTGGGCCAATTTCCTTCTAGAAACTGCTCGGTACTCCGGAGAAGTGGATGCGTTCCACATGGGATGAAGGCTGTTTCAAGATACGTAATGTGGAGTATGCGACGGGCAAGTCGTTGCCAATGGTTTTGTAAATATCCTGTCGTAGATTCGCAGGAGATCGCGTGGCCTGACAGACGAGTGTGGCCACATTTCAGAGCGTGACCCCGATCCACCGCACTGGAACACCGTTGGCAGCTCGTTCGTAAGGTTTCGTCGGTGGCTTCCTTGGTGGTAGTGCCCATTTCGCCCTGCCCGGCTTTTGATCGTCCAATTTGCCTTTCTTGCGCATCAGCATTTCCATCACTGCCACTCGGATGAAGTCGCTGTTCTCGCGCATATCCCTCTGACGTGCCAGCGGACCTGCAGCCACCTCAATTGGGGCTTCTTGGGTAACAGTACGTCTGCTAATGACACTTGGCGAAGTACCCTTCTCAGAACGCGAGACTTTGTACGTCTGCATCTGGATCGACGCGGTACACTGGGTTGAGCTCATGGTTTGAGCCAGTGATGAGGGAACGTGAGCCTCGATCGGAGCATTCGTGGTAGGGTTCAGATATCGTCGGAGTGCTGGCGTGGGAGTATCTTCGAGTCGTGGAGGCATGCGTTCATCGGTGAAAGGGATCTGTGGATCGATAGTAATGATTGATCTTGTAAGAAAGTCATCTGGTGTCATCATTGGTGTTGTGAGGGTTTGAAATGATTTGGCAGCATTTCGAAGTGCTCGTAGTGAAGCTGTAAGATTCGACTTGAAAGCTGATCTGCGTGGAGGCGCCGCAACGTCAACATCAGACCTGGCACCATCGTCCTTTGAAGGCGTTCTTTGGAAGACTCTAAAGTCTAGTTCCTCAACGTCTATTTCCGGTGCGTATAATGGGTGATCTTCTGAGCTTCCAAGTGGCGAAGAGAGCGTTTGCATTCTCCGCGAGGGAGTGGATCTCTTGCCTCGAGGCATAGATGTAGGAGTGACCAAGGAGCCTAGAGAAGGCGATGTTTCGTCGATATATTCGTCGTCTAAGGAAGGCATGGAATCACTGGATAGTGTCCTCGTGGACATCACTGACTCTTGCCCATTTTCGCTGCCCGCGATCTCATCGTCTTCATCAGGGGGACTTAGTAGAAAGTCTAGCGGACTCTTTCCCAGAGACACGCCCAAGTCCTTCTCAGACACCCCAGTATGTTGCATTATAGCATCGACGGTCAACTTCTGCCCTGATCCGCTGCGATTCCGTCCGCCATTATGCCTCTGTGGTGGTATAGCCGTGATGGCAAGCAGCGCAGCCACGGAAGGAGGCAAGGCATCTGGAGAATGGATCCGCGCTCGTCGGTCGACCTTGCTAGAATCGCGCCTGCTATTTTGATGTCCTTTCCTCGCCTGTGTCTTTTGTTTATCATGAGAAGTATGTCCTCGCATGGGTATGACGACAGGAGAAGTGGGGGTGCTTGGTCTCGTATCGGTGATAGTAGTGGTAGCAGACATGTCTTTCGTCTTCTGCTTTGGTGCTGACCTGGTCCTCCGTTCCTGCACCGGCCGTTCATGCTTGGGCTCTGGTATCTGTGGTGTGCTTTGTCTGGAAAAGAGGAAGCTCCGTGGTTGTAACATCGTCACTTAGGTAGGGCGAAGTCGCGTGCAGCCCGGGTACGGCAGCTGCCTTTTACCAAGCCGGAGGACGACTAATTACTTGATGGAAACCCAATGCAAGTTTTGCAAAACTGGGGTCGGGCGGTCTCGAAATGAAATGCCTGTGATCTTGATATCTCTGCCAACACGAACGAGCTTTACAAAGCCTTATCGGAAGGTGGTTGCGGTCGTCTCCAGGAGTTCGCTGCACAGTTGAGTCTGGTGGTCAAGCGATGGAGGCATTTCCAACTCTTATTGAGAGAACGGCATGTGCCTGGCTAAGAGTGTTTTGCTGGCGTGGGCTGACGGTCGATGAATGTTCGCAAGGCGAATGGGTGATGGGTGATGGGTGATGGGTGCTAGGTGCGTGGGTGAATGTGTTGAAAAAGGAGAAGACAGCTAGCTGGTCTGTAAGCTGGGGCGTGGGAGTTGATGAGGCAGAGCGAGGAGCGAGAATGATCGGCCGGGGCGCCGCAGGTCGCAGCCTTATTATTGGTACTGATAAGAGACTCTCGGATGGACACACGACAGGGCGAGGGAGAGGGAGAGAGGACGGCCTGCGCCGAGGACGTCCTCCATGCCCGTATGTACAGTACAACGGTACAGTACCAGGCAGGGGATATACAGTACCTAAGTTATCAAGTGCAAGTATCAAACGACGTGCCTGTAACACTCCGCTGTATGACCAGGAGAGTGCTACCGCGCATCGGCCCGGAATAGAGTGCTGCACTTGCTTCTTTTGCGGGATTATGGCTACTGCTATTGCTATTGCTATTGCTATTTCTCCTCCGGTACAACTGGCCTTCTGGGCAGAGCGAAGAGGCTGGCGGAGAAGACAAGGAGGGAGGAAGGAAGAAGGAGGAAGGAAGAGAAGAGAGAAGAGAGAAGAGAGAGGAGAGAGGAAAGTGCGCCCCCATCTTTGCGCCCTTCTCTGTGCGCTGTGTTCAGAATACTCATCGAGTAAACAAATAGGGTATGGTTATCCATCCCCCATCTCCATCCCATCCTCCATCCCATCCTCCATCGCCGTGGCCGAGTCTCAGCCGTGATCCACGCGCCCGCGTCCCGTCCCCCCTTGTGGTTCGGCTCAGCTCAGCGTGCCGATGTGGTTCAGTCGTGGGGGCCCTCATCAGCTTTGGCGTATCCTGATTCCTGATTCCTGATTCCCGATCCCTCGTGTGTCACCTCTGCTGGGCGCCATCGCTAGCACTACTGTACCAGCATCCCTTGAAAACGACGAGAATTTTCATGGCTATTTACTGGCATGCGGAGGCTTCAGCGGCCAGAGACTTTGAGAGTCATGACTGCATCATCTGCAGCCCGCAGCCTGCAGCCTCAGCCTGCAAGCCGCCATGGCGCACTGCTGCATGAGACATTGAGAGCCCATCGATCCGGCGCCGTGGCTGGGATTGATTAGGCCGCTCCACTTGAAAAATCCTAATTACAGACAACTTCGGCCAAGGGCCTGCCTGCCGTGGGCCAAATCATCGCAGGCTTTAATAATATGCTCTCCGCATTCGACTGCCCCCCTCGACGAAAGTTTTCCGGTACTCAGCGGTACTTGCATTGCTTTTTGGACGCCGCACGAAGAAAGAAAAAATCTTTTACTCTTTTGATAGCGCAGGGTCTTCTCAAACACGTCGACCTGCAGCCTCACCGCTCACCGCTTTTGCTCGTGTGCCCGAAGGCTCTGCCCTGACCTGCAGCATTTATCTCGAGAGGAAAACACCAAAACGAGCAAAGCAGAACGAGTCCAGCGGTGATGGCCGCTGTTCTTGCTCGAGCAGGAAGGTCTTCACGCTCCGGGATCGGTCCCCCTGAAGACTCTGCCAATATCAGAATGTGGAGAAGACAGCTAGGACTAATAAGCAGCAAATCACCCGCGGCGTGAGGGACGGTCCTCGAGTACACTTGGCACTGCTTTGCTGTCCTTGCGGAAACCCGGCAGAGCATCCCACTCCCACTCCTCGACGTGCGAGCGCGAGTGTGGAAAATCCGGGACGCTGAGGTCTCTCCCCTCATCTCATCGGAAGCTTTGCTGCCCAAGCGGACCCTGATTACTTCTATCAACATGCCACCGTCGACGAAGTAAGCATCCCGCCGACCAAAAACCCCTCACGTGTGCTGTCCCAACACCTGCCAGTTTCTCGATAGATGAGATCTCATCGTGTCTGCACACCTCCCACCATGCAGGTCGCCAATTCGATCTTCCTCTTATCAGTGACCTGTCAGATCCCCCGCCCACCCAATCGGGATCAAAAATGACGCAGCCTGAGATTCCCTTGTGCTTCCAGAAGGCAGTCACATGGCAACCTCGGACACTTTGCTCACACCTTTATTTCATAAATCATCGAGGAAGTCTCACCAGTGCCTCCATTTAGATGTCGCTTGGCTTGCATTCAATATTAACACTCTCCTTCTCCCTAGAGACACTTCCTGTCAAGCTTTCCGTGCATGAGAGCGTTGCATATTTTTGTCGATTCTCCCCATGCGGCCTGGCCCCAGATTCAGACTACCACTTGGTAACAACTTCACGACTCTAGATTTCTACACGAAAGCCTCCCCTTGAGGGTTGACTCTTCGAAGATCCGTCCTTCGTGTTCGAATATATGTTGGCACCCGCAGTTGGCGACACAAAACATGCTGTGCAAAGCGTATGATATGTTGAATAAGACCTAGCCAATCGACAGAGCCGGGATTGGCGGAACAAATGAAAACCAGGGATGGAGACACAAAACACGGAGCACTACATCCTCATAGGTGTACGACAATTCTCCCATCAATGGCAATAAGCAGAACTCTTGTCGAAATAGAGGTGGCCGCAAGATGCGATCGCTTAATCAGTACGAAGAACTACCTAGGTACCTGGTGGTACCTTAGAGTTTGAAGTATCCATCATACGTAACACATAAATAAAAAACTATCCTGATTAACTTTAAACTAATGTCTAACGGAAATAAATGCTATGTTCAACAATCAATCCACAAGCACTACTGCATACCTAATCCCTAATTCAATTACCGTTGAAAGGCAATAACATGCACGTGATAGTTACTCGCGACTCTTAATGTTGTGGCCTGAGGCCCTAGTGCCACCAGGGGCGTGGAACGCCCTGGTAGGCCCTGGAACCATAGGGTAGGACCTGGAATCATAGGGTAAGCCATATGGTAAAGCTTACAGTGAGTCACAGTGATTTACAGGGCCCTCAGGCACTATAAATACAGCGTACCTGCTCACTGTAGAGAGAGTTAGTATAGTCAGTTCAATATAGCACATTCTTTGTCACGTGCAAGCTAGTCCAAATTTAGCCGCAACACTTAAGTTAACTTCTTACTAGCTGTTAAAGCATTAGACATTGCATCCAAATTGATTGCTGATGCCATTATGGAATCAAATTGAATCTCAATATAAATATAAGCCTATAATCTCAAACACGTGATCTGCATAGTTCCAAGTTTGGAAATCACGCTTTTTCGTGATTCAACTCGCGTCTGCCTAATGGATAAACACCTCACCGCGATCACAATATCATGAATGAAGTCTTATTATCTTGTAGCGCGCGGTCAAGATGATGCCAATGCCAACAATTGACCTCTTGACTTAATTCATAGCACTGGAAGAGCAATATGGCGAGCCAGAGAGAGCCTGATTACGAGGCCGTCCAAGATGACGAACTTCAATATGGCCACGGGCCATTGACCATGGAAGAGCTTGACCAGAAGTAAGTTTTCTAATAAACTAAGGAAAAGAGATAAGCTGAGTCGTAAGATATGGTGGAGACCAAGGAGCTAGACCGCGAAACCACTCCAAAACGCCTCCTTTCCACGAGCTACTAGTATCGCTCTTTAATCCTCTCAACGACAACAAGAAACGTCCAACTGGACCCAAAATTGCTCGTGCAAAGCAAGGTCCTCATGGACCAAGTAATTTGTCACCGCATGACCAGCGGCGCAACATTATTGAGCGATTTGTCTCACGATGGCGCAACGAAGTTGGCAACGATTTCTACCCCGCTCTTCGACTCATTCTACCTGAGAAAGATCGAGACAGACCTATGTACGGCCTAAAAGAGAAAGCAATTGGTAAATTGATTGTCAAAATGCTGAAATTAAATCCGAATTCGGAAGATGGTTCCAATCTTCTCAACTGGAAGTTACCTGGCCAGACTATTGCCAGTCGCATGGCTGGAGATTTTGCGGGAAGATGCTACGAGGTTCTCTCAAAAAGAGCTATGAGAGAAGATTATGGCGACATGCGGATTGCCGAGGTCAATGACCTCCTTGACAGGCTTGCGGTGGCGTCAAAGGAGGAAGACCAGCTGCCTATCTTCACGAAGTTCTACAATCGAATGAATGCAAATGAACTTCAGTGGCTTATTCGCATTATTCTTCGACAGATGAAGGTCGGAGCTTCCGAGAAGACTATCTTAGATGTAAGTTCGTCCTCCTGAAACGGAGCTGAATGCTGATTTGATTTCAAGATGTGGCACGTTGATGGCGAAGCACTTTTCAACGTCTCATCAAGCTTGAGACGGGTATGCTGGGATTTATGGGATCCATCAATTCGTCTCGAAGAAGACAGAAGAGGTGTCACCCTAATGGAGTGTTTTCAGCCTCAGCTTGCCCAGTTTCAGATGCATTCTTTCCAGAAAATGATCAACAGAATGGGCTGCACAGAAGATGAACCGGAATTCTGGATCGAGGAAAAGCTAGATGGAGAGAGGATGCAATTGCATATGGAATCGGATCCAAATGTCAAGGGAGGACGAAGATTTGCCTTTTGGTCACGGAAAGGCAAGGATTACACATATCTTTACGGCAATGGACTCGAAGATGAGAACTCGTCTCTAACCAGGTTCCTCAAGGATGCATTTGATCCACTGATTGAGAACATCATTCTCGATGGCGAGATGATTACCTGGGACCCGAAGACAAATTCGATGGTGGGCTTTGGGTCACTCAAAACGGCCGCCATATCTGAACAACGAAATCCATATGACGAGACGGGGCACAGACCTTTGCTTCGGATTTTCGATTGCTTATATCTGAACAATACAGATATCACGAGGTTCATGTTGAAAGACAGACGCAGGGCCTTAGAACGTGCTGTCAAGAATGTTGATATGCGCCTTGAGATTCACAAGTACCAAACTGCAAAGGAAGCAGGCGAGGTGGAGACGGCACTTCGCAGAGTTATCGCTGAAGCCTCGGAAGGGCTTGTTTTGAAAAATCCACGATCAGTTTACCGACTCAATAGTCGTAATGACGATTGGATGAAAGTCAAGCCTGAATACATGACGGAATTTGGAGAGTCCTTGGACTGTATTGTGATTGGAGGATATTATGGCTCAGGTCATCGAGGTGGAACGCTATCGTCATTCCTGTGTGGACTCCGGGTGGACGACAATGCAATCAAGGCCGGTACATACCCTCGGATTCATTTTGAATAGAACATTCTAACATCATCTTTCCCAGGTGCTAATCCGATGAAGTGTCTGTCGTTCTTCAAGGTTGGTGGTGGTTTTCGAGCTGAGGACTATGCCAAAATCTATCACAAGACCGAGGGCAAATGGCACAAATGGGACCGCAATAATCCTCCAAGCGATCTTATCGTACTAGGAGGCAACGAAAAACAGCAGTTCGAGCGGCCTGACGAGTGGATCAAGCCATCCGATTCTATTGTGCTTGAAGTCAAAGCAGCCTCGGTCGGTAGCTCTGATCAGTACGGATTTCAGTATACTTTACGCTTCCCACGCTTTAAAAGGCTTAGAGACGACAAGACTTGGCAAGAAGCACTTTCGACTTACGAGTTCGTTGAGTTGAAAAATCGTGTCGAGGAAGAGTCTAGAAACAAGGAATTAAAGGTTGATACAAGTAGGAGGGCATCGAAACGATTGAAGAAGGAAATAGTGATCGCCGGAAATGACAGCAAGATCAAGACACCATATGCAGGACCAAAAACAAAAGCCTTTGAAGGTCTGAACTTCTGCGTCCTCAGCGAAATGGTGCATCCGAAAAAGAGATCGAAGGCAGAAATTGAGCAGATCATCAAGAGCAACGGAGGGAATATCTTTCAGAGTCCTACTGCAAGGGAAGATATCATTTGCATTGGCGACAAAAGAGTCGTCAAGGTCGCAAGTTTAATGAAAAGTGGGCACACCAATATTGTGAAGCCAGCCTGGGTGTTAGATGCTTTGAAGCAAGTTGAGACGGACGGTCCTCAGAGGCAAAGATTTTTGGTACCGTTCGAGCCTGATCATATGCTCTATATGCTCGAGCCAATGCGACCGAATATCGAAGGAGCTGTTGATGAGTATGGCGATAGTTACGCAAGAGATGTGAGTGTAGACGATCTTAAACGCATTATGGACGACATGATCCATCCGAAAAACTCCGAGTTTTCTGCAGCAGAGTTCCTTTCGGGACTTGAAGATCGAGGGAAAGGGTTCCATGATGTTCCTGGTTCGGTTTTCAGGAGGTGTGTGGCTCGGTTCGTTGTAACGACAGAGGATGATAGACAACCGAACGTCGATCTTCAAATCGCTAAAGATCAGTTTCTGTTTGCCGGTGGTAACATTGCGGAAGACAATGAGGATGACACTATTACTCATTTTGTGCTGGTCAATTCCAGTTCGGAGCAAGTGAAGTCTTTGCGAGATAAGATATCACGAGGGCGTTTGAGGATACCCAGGATTGTCAGTCTGAGTTGGTTGAGCGACAGCTGGGCTGAGAAGACTTTGCTTGACGAAGAGGGTTATGCAGTCATGAGTTGATACCCCTACGGAAAATTTTATTTCCTCACAACAGCGGACTTTCGACGTCGGACAGCTCGGACTCGACCTTTTGTCCATAAATCCGCGATATCACTTCGTTCTCGTTTACTGTGAATATGGAACGACGCGTCAGGTATAAATCCGAGCAGTCCAGATGGTTAGGGCAAACAACGAACGGAAGCAGTGACTGCTGAGTATGACACTCGCTATCTCACGCTGACTACTGCTTGTTTGGCTAGCAAACCCGCGCCATCGTCATGTCCAGTGCTTGAGATGAGTCAATGATTACAAGTGTGAAAGGTAAGATAGCTTATAATACAAGAATAGCGGCGCTCTTTCTTCAAGCGTGTTATGTGTGCCTAGTTTGATTAGGCCGCTCTTGCATTCTGCTACCTGCTTTGCAACTCCATATCGCGTGTCGATCCCTGCACAGTTAAGACCAACATGGACCTCCCATTAATCACCCTTGCTCTTTTTCTTCTAGTTCTTCTTGCGTCTTTCGTCGCTCTTGTCGTTTTACCGCTGTTCCCCATACTAGCATTACCTCCAGCCTCCGAAAAGGTTAGTCATAGCTATTGCATGAAACTGGCGTTTGATATTAATTTTGTTCCAGGTCGACCCTCCTGAACGTCCCAGTGGTTTGCTCCCGAGCGAAATTAAACACCAAAACGAGAACACATCTCCAACTTTGGCTTTGTTTCGTCGAGACTCGTTTCCTTTAAAACAAGCACTCGAGGACTACCACAAAGATACCGTGGGTTACGCGCTTGGTCTCGCAGAAGTGAGTAAAGAGGTTTGCGGAGTCGTCTGGCAGAAATGCAGGGATGACTACGAAGAGATGATCGCGGAGGAATGTCTCGAAAGATACTGGAAATACTACGCTGGCGAACATGTTCTCAAGATGATGACGCTCGTAACTATTTCCCAGACCGCTCACATCTTCTCGCCGTGGCGGATTTCATTTTTAGCGAAAGAGCGCAGGTGTATCGCTATGCTTGGGATTAAGCCACTCCACTATCCTTTTCGGCTTGTGATAAACTTTACAGGATATCTCGCGGCAGGAAACAAGACGTCGAAGATAGTGATTCCGAATGTTCCGGGGTCGGAAGAGCACGAATGGATGCGAGAGCTCAAAAAGTTTAGAAAGAACGTCAGGGAACTATGCCAACAAGCTGGCAGTGAAACCGACATTCTCGCTATGCCATCGGAGAACATCGACAATTTGCGACGCCAAGCAGCAGACAAGCGGAGAGATATACAACCACTCTTCGAACGGATCAGCACTCTTAGCTCGCAACTAGAAACTTCCAAGCGCGCACTTGCTGCCCTTCAGATTCGCCATACGATCGAGAGACTGGCTCTCGAGCTCGACGATAAAATATATAGGAACCGTAACACTGGTCCTAGATGGGAGCAGCTTTGGAAAGAGGTATGGGATGACGCAACAAGCAATAAAAAGAATCCATTCAAAGAACTAAAGGACGGCTGTAGAGGCAAATGGGATGAGAAGAACTTCATTTTGAAAGGTCATCAGCTGTTCGCGGATATGAGCATTGTGATTCATGGGTATGATAAACTTGGCCACGAGTATGATCATTTCGATCTCTTCACGGCGGAAATTGCGAAGATTTTGAGGCCGAAAGCAGTCGATGAGGATGGGGAGGTTGATTGGAAGGAAGAAGTTAAGAGGTATTTGGATAGGGCTTTAGAGTAGAAAGAGGTTGAAGAAAGTCGGGCAGCTCCTGCTCTGTCCGGGAAGGGGATGGCACCTGCAAGGAGGACTGGGCAGGCCACTGGTGACTATACTGGCGACACTGGTGGCCTTGTTGATTTCTTTGCAGATCATGACGATCTAGTAGGTCACGGCGAGCGGGCAGGTACTGAGAAGATGTCACGGGGAGGAGCCAACGGCGCCGAAGGACATGCCAACTTCGGAGTCAAATCCAAGTTCAGTCGAGGAAGATGGCTCTATCCTACACTGATCGAAGATATATACATGACAGAGAGGCATAGCAGAATTTAAAGCAATGATTTTTGTATTCTTCAAGTGCAAATACTGCCATTTCTCATCCACACTACATCGACGCAGCTATAAATCAAAGGCCGATAGTGAGAATGACCAACCTTCAACTCAATTCCTAATAGTTCGGGTATTATGAGAAAACAAAAACAGCAGGGAGTGACCGGAAATTCCAGATCAAGTGTTTCTCGGACTTTCTATGGCGTAGCAGTTATGAAGCTTAGAGTTAGGGTTAGAGCGATACCTACGTGCATGTTTGCAACCATATTGCAAACATGCTCTCAGCAGTAAACGAGTTGAAAGATCACAGGAAGTAGTTAGATTTAGCTTAAGAAGATTGAGAAGTACTCGATCTAGATCGCGTTCGGGTTTTACAAACAAGAATGCTGTTCACGACCTTGTCGATGGATAATATTGATCTGGATTTAGGGTATCTTGAGACTGGTTGATAACGAGAGGATGAATGAGAAGAGGAGACACTCGTCGCAGAAAAACTCAACCCGGTGCCATATTAGCAAAATAAGTGATTCGATGGACCTCGAGAAGAGCTTGTGGTCAAGATATGTATACTTCTGAAGTTCTGACACTTGTCAAAAACAAAGAAGAGACATGACTCCACCACACAATGATGTATAAGTGATCTGGAGTGGGTCATCAAGGTATTCATTATCCCAAAAACGCCATCGCTACCCAATGCAAGTATCATCACCAAACCCCATCTCATCTTACAACGGCGGCAGATTCTCCCTACAAATCGGGCACTGCAACCGAAACCTCATCCAGCCTTCCAAACACGCACTATGAAACACATGTCTACAAGGCGTAACCATATACTGTCTCCTAGCTAGCATACCCGTCACACCTCCCGCCGCTCCGCTACCAGTCGCGTCCTCGCCTGCTGCCACGACTGGAACTTCTAACACCTGCATACAGATGGCACAATCCACTGATCTTACACTACCGTCTTTCTTCTTTCTGCCTCCTTGGTCTTCACCTGTGTTACTTCTTTCTAATGTCGGAGAAGCAGGGATTTGAACGAGCCCGATTGGAAGACCACCTGCTTCAACATTATCTTCGCGGAGAATGGGATGGTAATCCCATCCTTCTTCCGTCCAGCCCTTTGGAAGGCCCCATCGAGGACCTAGGATCTCTTGCGCGACCAGGATCCAGATCTGAATCCATACCCATCCTGCCAAAACACAGAATGCTTTCCAATCCGTTTCGGCAAACATGACATTGTCTTCTTTGAGGTAGAAATATGCGAATGGTAATAATCGGAGAATGGATTGTCCGATGATGAACTTCCAAAGTAGAGCTTTGCGGCAGTTGCGGAGGATGTTACGCCGTATTTGAGGTAGCCAGAAAGAGAGGTATAGAAAGGAAACGGTGTGTATATAACCATTCCGGACAGGGACTGGCCATGTAGTCGCAGAGAGAGAGGTGAAGAGGATAAGGGTTAGAACTAGGACGAACTTTAGGTAGACGGCGCCGAAATTGTTGCTGCGTTGAGGTGCAGTAGTTGTTGCTGCAGGATTAGTTATTGGAAGTCTTGCTGCTGGGGCACTGGCGTTCTCTGCGATTTCTGCATCGATATCTTGATCGGAGGGGATGATGATAGGCGTGGCGTTCGAGATCGGAGGTGCCGGAGTAGCTACATCTGCACCTGCAGCTGTGATGATTGGAACAGATGTAGGATTTGACGCTGCTCTAGCAGTTGCATTGGCGTTTTCCACAGCTTGTCGAGCTCGTTGGCGCTCAAGTCTTTCCGGCTCTTGCACATTGTAGACTACCCCTATAAACCGCACACCAAGCGCCACTGACATCAATGCACTGAATGATGTGAGAAGAGCAGAGGGGAAGAAGCTGGTGACTGTCGCGCTGACGAGCGACATGCTAGAGAAAAGTAGTGCATCTGCCATGAGCATCATAGCTATAGTATATAAGCTCACTCGACCAACTGTCGATGGAGTCGACGCTTCTTTTGATTGTATCTTCAGCAGCAGTATCTGACCAAAGATCACCAACGCGAACATATGTAGCCGTGATTGAATTTCTCGAAGCCACATTTCCTGCTTTTTACCTCGGAGATGCTTCGCATCCTTAGGAGAGAATGATGGAGGTCCTTTCGTCTCAAGCATGAATCCACAATCAGGAGAAAATATGACTGCAGACATCTGCATATCGGGAACAAGCGGAATAGGGGCACCATTGGGGAAGCGAAGCTCCTGCTCAATGTTATGGACCACATTGGTCATAGTGAGACCTCCGGTGTTAATTGGCTGATCTGAATCAACAGGATATACTTGAGCGTATAGCACCAACTCGCAATGCGGTGCCGGCATTGTAGCATCGCCCTGATTCGAGGGAGTCGCCGTCCAAGGATTACCATTGTCACCCCAAGACGCCTTCTCCATGCCTTCTACAGTCTTCTCCAATGTCTTATTCAACAGCTTCTGGCTCGTAACATAGTGATTCGAATCCGGAGTCAAATGCGGCAGTCCAAAGACTCCAGCAAACTTCTCGCTCGTGGTCGACATAAGCATAACACCCTTCCTCGGCCAATGCACACCATGGATCTTCATCTCCCACCCATCACCACTGCTCGTCTCATCTTGCACCACGAGTCTGGCTTCGACCACCCTCACAGAATCGGTATACCAGCTTGATACCCTCTCTCCAGTCCCATCTCCCGGATCGAACAACATCCCCACCCCATCCGTCTCATCAATCCTAATCTGCATCTTCCCCTCATTCCCCGTAATATTCCTCGTCCAATACTCCTCATCCCGATACGCCCACTCAATCTCCGGCGCAATCTCTGAAAGATTCAACGTCCTATGTCTCTGCTCCCCATTCAAATCCTCCGTATACCGCACCCACCTTCCTACCACCACTCCGGTAACATTCTCAAACACCTCTCCGGCCAATCCATCGCCCGTCCCATCTCCCTCTCCTCTCGCCTCGACACTAAATTCCCTACTCCGTTTCTTGAATGCTGAGAGTCGTTCCCAGGCATATTCATCCTCTTCCCTGAAACCTGTGAGATTCAGATACCGACTTGCTTCTCCTCTCGGAGTGTCTGGGCTTTTGGGAGAGAAGTCCGCCCAGCGAGAGGAATTGAGGATGTCGAGGGAATGACGGGCGCGGACAGCGCGTTCAGCGGCGTAGTCATGGGGAGACGGGAAGCCACCAGGGACGTTCTGGTCTGGAGTGGTGTAGAGGAAGAAGAGGAGAATGATGATTAGGACGACGCGGGCGTATTCTTGGGGTGGGGGCTGGTTTGGTGGCATGGTGATTCCGGTTGGGAGGGATTACAAGCGGAGCGCATCATCTTAAGTACACGATAATTCCATCGAGAGCGGGAGTTGGAGCTGGAGCTGGAGCTGGAGCTGGAGCAAATGCTGGATGGCTTGAAGGTGGAGAAAGGCTGCTCGTGTGATTGGGGTGACGTTGATGAGGCGAGGCTCTGGAGATGTGGTGGAGTTCAGCCGTGCATTTGCCGCAGCCTTCTATGTACTGTACATACTGTCCGCGACACAGAATAAAACACAACGACGACAAAAGGCTACCTTTCAGAAAACGCTCCTAACTTTTGACTTTGGGACTTTATCTTGCGACCCAAACCTCCTGCCCGTCATGGCTGTGAACGAACCCTCAAGCTCTCCAACCAATAACACCGATAATCGGGCGTCGACCAACTCTGTACAGCTTTCCTCTCCATACAACTACCAGCAAGGCACTGATATGTTACTTTATAGCTAAGCGCAGAATCATCCGCTCCAGCAGAACTATCTGCAGTGGTTGACGAGTTACTGAACACGCTATCGAACAAGTTTGCTGGGGTGTCGAGTGAGATATTTGCGAAAAGTAAGTCCCAACTCAAGATTCTCAATAGGAATCTGTACTGACGCAAAATTGCTTAGTGGACGAGATGGCAAGACGATTGGATAATTTGGAAACTCAGTTGCAGAGTGGTACACAAGGGAATGATGGAAAAACTAGCCCGACAAAACCGCAATGAATGAGCAACAGACCGGACATTGCAGGCGTTCTTGGAGCATGGGTTCATTTCACTCAAATGATAACATTGGCATTGTTCTGGGTGGGACTTTCAGATGGTCGGACACTATGCACATATTACACATGATATTTGGGCAGAATAAATGGGTTACTGAAAAACGCCCTCAATTTAGAACGCCTCCCCAAGATCAATTTTACCTACGATATTCCAGCCAAGACCCGATGAGCATTTTATAATCTACAATTCAGACTTCTCACCAGTGAACTTGTCAACAAATCTCCTCAAGATGTTGGTCTTGCTGGTGAACTCATCAAGCTTCTCTGGTGCCAAACCCCCCTTCTTCAAGATGTTGTCTAAGCGGGCCAACTCCTTAGCAGCATATCCGTCACTCTTGGTCATCTTGTCAAAGACCCTGACGTAGTACTCGGCGTACTTGTACTGAGCTTGTTCCTTGAGACTAGCGGCAGCCTTGGTGGCTTCGGCAGCAACTTCCGCAATGCTGGATCCTCCAGTGAACTTGGAGACAAGAGCATCAAGAGCCTCAATCGTACCGGCGGTAGCATCAAGTCCACCACCAACAGCTCTGTGTGTGCCAGCCTTGCCATTCAAGAATGTGACGAAATCGCCCTCAGTGCGGCCACCCTCATATGCCTCTGGCGTTGTGGTGCCCTTAGGGAAGAACTTGATGGTTGGGTACGAGGATACGCCCTGATCCTGGGCAGTGGCTTTCGAGTTGTCGGCCTCGGCATCAACCTTAGCAATAAGGACGTTGGGCTCATTGACGAAGTCGGCAGCGACCTTCTCCCAGATTGGAGCAAGAGATTTGCAGTCTGGCAGACAATTAGTAAGAAGTCATTATAGCTACACCATTTGCTTACGTCCACACCACGGGGCAGTGAATGCCACCAAAACATCCTTGTCCCCACCAATTTGCTCTTTGAATGACTTGTCAGTCAACATCTCAACCTGGCTAGGAAGAGCCTTCGCCTTCTTGGGTCTAACGCCAGTCTTTTTGGTAAGGAACTCAGTCAAGCTGTCGATGTCTCTGCCGCCACTGTAATCCTCAGGCTTGTCGCTCTTGCCATCGAAGTATTTGATTGTTGGGAAACCTTGTATGCCAAATCGCTTGCCCAAAGACTTCTCGGAATCGGCGTCGACCTTTGCAATGGTGAGCTTGTCCTTGGCGAAGGCAAAGCTGTGTGCCAATTCCTCGTAGACGGGAGCCAGGCTCTTGCAGTGACCACACCATGGTGCGAAGAATTCCACAAGCGCAGGCTTTCCACTGATGGCGATCTTATCGAAATTGCTAGGAATGAGGTCGATGACGGCGGAGTTATCATACGTTGGAGGGGGGCCACCAGGTCCTTTGGCAGCCGATAAGGTAGCCAGCCCAGTGAAGGCTAGGAGGCTCTTGAGGAGAACCATTGTAAAGTCAAAGTTGGATACTATTTCGTAATTCCGTTCTGGTGTGAAAGTATGAAATGGCAGTGGGTGGCACGGAGTGATTTTATGTAGCAATATTTGGGGATTTCTAATCCTTGGTTATGGACACATTTACACTCGAGCTCTCTCAAGTGGCGGAACAAGGGTGAGCTTGAAATCTTAGCGCCGAAACGCTCTCCCTGAACAGGGATGCGCTTCAGCACGTGATAATTTCACTAATCAGGCTATAAAACTACAAAGATACGAAAGTACCCGAGTGTGTGATTGTGGAATGCTTTATATACATGGATTCTCTCGATGAGAGTTAAATTCTTGAAGAATAAGTACAAACTCCTTGACCAGTTGATTTATGCGGTATCAACACCCAATCTTCCACCTCAACCAATGGTATCATACCCGAGTCCGTCCCATATGTTTATCCAGCAGTTGGTGGAGGAAATACCGTTGCAAACATGTTGAAAGCTGGATTATCGTGGCCGCCATCTGCTTGCAAATAAGCGGCATTTTGGCCATAAGTCGATTGGTCATTCGTTGGTTTCACACCCAACTCAGCCCAGACAAAGAGTCCGTGAGAAAGTTTATCACCTAACATGATATAGTTTGGGAATGGATCATAAGCGGCAGTAGCAGAGTATCCAGTGAACATATCTGCATCATTGGTGGTATGTGGGATCTTGTTCGTGTTGTATGGAGCAGTAGCTTCAACAGCATTGATGAGGGCCGTGTCGAAGAAGAGTTGCGATAGATGAGAGACGTGGCCTCCACTGAAAGTTCCGTTGGAAAGAATCGTTGCTCCAGTATGGGTCAGAATGTGCTCATGTGTCGCACGTCCTGAGTAATGGCCAGGGAAGATGGTGTCAAATTGAACGACTCCGTCCTTGTCCGTCTGCTGGACTCCACGAAGGAAAGTGGTATCCAAGCCACCTTCACCTGCTGCACTGACACCTGAGTAGGCCCCAGTGGCATTGCAAGACCAGATATCGACGACAAGTGGTTGAAGTGGCTTGCACGTCGTGACATCGACGAATTGCAAGTCCAGGTGCATCGGCACACCTACCTCACCCTCAACAAGGTCGGTGCGGATGTGCTCCCCGAGAACGTAGTACGGTCCATTCGAATTGTCTGGGGCGAGAATGCAACTGACATTAGAGCCGAACACAGTTGCTCCAGGAGTTGTGGCATTCATGTGAGATGAGGTAGATTTGTCGTGAGCCTTGGTCTCCCATTGCTTGAATTGAGCCATGTTGCGACGGGTGATGAATGGTGCTAGGCACGGTTAGAAGACACGAGCTTCAGATGGCGCCAGTGTGGCATCGACTCACTATCTAAGAGACCGCGCTCTTCGCGAAGTTTTTGAACAATCGCTGCACGTCTTTGCACCGCACGCTCTTGTCTCGCGCGCGATTCCTCAGAATCTGCACACTTGCTAATGGAGGCTTGCTGCTCCATGGCCTCGATGCCACGCTCTCTCATTTCTTTCATCACTGCAAGTTTGTCATGGTGCTCGCCTGGATGAGCAATCGTGGGAGACGAAAGCAGGGAAACAAAGATCGCTGCAACAGCGAGAAGCCTGGAGACTGAAGCCATCGTGGGATTCTGAAGATCGGCAAGGAGTTACACCAAGTGAGGGTAACATTTCGGGAGACTGTAGCCTCAAATACATCACAGGACTCCAGGAGAGGACCTGCTCCCCAGCTGCCGGCATATTGGAGTCTCCTGACGCCCGGAGCGAAAAATCCAGAAGACCTTGGAAAGTTGTATTCCCAAACAGGCTATTCTGTCCTGAGTACACACTGTGGCGAGCGGGGATTCCCCATACTTTTACCCCAGATCTTCGCTGTGCGTTTATTAAGAAGTTTATTCCTTGTATCCCGGGAGTTCACTGCGGCTGGGGGGATTGCCGGTCAGGCTGATCGCTCGCGAGTGCATGGTTCGGGATATAGTTATAGTGGTAGCGATATTTATTCTCCTGCCATTCGGAAGTCGTGAAGAGGCAACGTTGGAGGCGCGAGGGAGGTTGCATGGAAGAGCAATATCGAGGATGTGGATGTGCACCAGGATTCCTGGTGGTTGCTGGGTCTTTGAGGGATGACTCAGCCGGACGGGGGTGCCGCCAGGGGACCGGTCTCGTCCAACTCGCCAAGCCTTCTTCGAACGAGTTGCGTCGTCCGAATTGCAAAATTCTCCTTTTCGATTATCAATCTCTGTCCAAAGTATATTGCCCAATGTCCACATGGCCATCAAGACGAAGGGCAGCCACCCTCCCATCTCGGGCCTCGTCAGTCGGACCCATCAGTGAAGGCTGATTGCGTCGGCAGGCCGCACTGTCGTCATTTGGAGTTGAGCTATATGCGATCTGTCCCATCAATTCGATGTGTTTTTGTCCTATGGGCAAACCCAGTGGCTGAGGAGAGAAAGTTCGCTCAAACCCGTTATTAACCCGGTCACGAACGATGTCCTCCGAAGTCTGAATGAACGTAATACTCCAGACGGTCTTTTTTTCTTCCTTTTCTTCTTCTTCTTCTATAGCTCGAGCGGGTACCAGGAGATGTGTAGGGCTCTGCCGTCATTTCCGGGCTGATGTTGCAACTTGCAAGAAGGCATCGTGGTTTGTTCAATCGTCTAATATCGGGCCGACAAGGGTCTCTCCAGGGAACCGCAAACTCAGAAACAAAACAATATAACGGGTAAAGATCCAGAATAGCTTTGGCTGCCACTTCATTGGCGCACACGTATTTGAACATGCTTCTGTTCCACGCCCCGCTATGCGCTTTTCTTTACCGCAGCCATTGACATGTCTTGGTTTAGACATAACGTCTTCCACATGCTGGAAGATCTCATTTTGGTCATCAATACCGCTTCATTTAGTCATGCGGCAAGACGTTACGTTAGAATCCCAGTGTTGAAGGTTACGGCGGTTCTGCAACTCAAACCCATGATCAGCAATCCCATCACTAGCGGTCGAGGTAGGTCTTGGACCTCGACAACATCACAAACGGCAGACATAATCAGACGGGCCTGGAAGCCGATGTAATATAATTCAACCCGTAGGCCGCGTATAGTACTAAATATTGGTCCTATAAAACGGGAGGGCGGTTTAAGATGATGGCGATGTGTACTTGGTCCATCCCCCTTTGTCCAAGAGTGGGTATTCTGAGGTCTTGTCTTACGAGTCTTCGCTATGGCGCTCAAGTTGTCGTCTGTCTGGAGAGGGCTGTGTACCCTTGGGCCATTGCTGCTCCTTTTTGCTGCACTGGTATCAGGAGATGCAGTGCTGGACTTGCAAACCAAGGGCAAGCCTACTCTACTAGCACAGTTAGCAAAATCAACGACATGTACCAAGGACAAGATCATGGTCCGGAAGGAGTGGTAAGGAGAGAAATCGACTCTCGTTTGGACTCGTGCTGATACTGTTAGGGGCGACATGCCAAAAACTGATCGAAAGGCTTACATCAAGTCCGTTTTGTGCTTGATGAATGCACCGTCGAAGTTGCCAGCAGGAAAATTCCCAGGAGCCAAGACTCGCTACGAAGATTTTCTGGTGACCCATATGCAGCAAACTCTCCAGATCCACAGCACTGTATGTCAGCTTCTTAAGTGTCCAGGAGCTTTGTTAACGCCTAATTAGGGAAACTTCTTGTCATGGCACAGGTACTTTACTTGGTCTTATGAACAAGCTCTCCGCAACGAGTGTGGTTACAATGGAACTCAACCAGTAAGTGCTGCTACCAATGTTCATTCTTCTTGACCACTGACAGTATTAAGTATTGGGACTGGGGCAGATGGGCCAACGATCCAGAATCTTCTCCTATCTTTGATGGTTCTGACACCAGCATGAGCGGAAATGGAAAGAAGGTTGCTCATTCAGCCACCATGGTGGGTCCAGCTCAGAACGGAGGAGGTTGTGTCGAGACAGGTCCATTTGCAAAGTATGTCTTCGATCCTCGAATAACGTTCAGTTACTGACCTCTCATAGCATGACAGTACGCTTAGGGTAAATACGCTTTTCGTCTCACTACTAAACGCTCACTTGCTCTGCTTGCCTTCGCACCTCAATGTGAGCATTTGCTAACAAGCCCAGTCCGGTCTCACCCATGGCCGATCCAGCACCGCCCAAGAACCCCCGCACTGACGGCTTCGGCGAGAATCCTCGCTGTCTCCGCCGCGATCTGGGTCCATACCTAACAAAGAACTACGCGTCCACCGCCGATATTTCCAGTCTAATCACGTCGTACAAAAACATCGGAGACTTCCAGACCGTGATGCAAGGCGGAACCGGTGTCCACAGTGCTGCACATTTCACCATCGGCTCCGATCCCGGCGGTGATTTTTATACTTCACCAGGAGACCCGGCGTTCTACCTTCTGCATGCACAAATCGATCGCGTCTGGACCATTTGGCAGATGCAAGATCTACCAAATCGCATGCAGACAATCGCTGGTGGAACACAGATGTATGGTGGAGGTGCGCTGCAGAAGCTGACTGACGTTGTTAACATCACGAATGTGAATCCTAAGGTGTATGAGCTGAAGGATCTGATGAGTGTTGTTGATGAACCGTTCTGTTACGTTTATGATTCGCTATAAAGATCGGATGACGATGATTGAGATAAGGTGTTGGGGTGAAGTTTTCTTTCTTCTTGTATGCTGTTATTTTATTGGGTCGTTGACCTGCTTTCTCACGCCTCAAGTGACGAGTCGCGGGGAGCATGTTTTGGTACCCAGGCTACCTACATACGTATTCAATCAGGGCTAGAACAAAATGAGCACTTTCCCTGCACTTTGCCTGACGATCAGCCATGACACCAATCATCTTCACTTCCCACGGACTGGTAGCTGAGCCGCCTTTCTTCCAAGTACGGTCAGGACGGATCCATCCGATCTGTTCCCAGGAAAGCTCTCTCTTAATAATCAGCCCTGAATGCAACTCCATGGTTAATCATCAAAATCCTAGGCACAGTCTCCGCGCGTTACTAGCTGGTAAGGAAATAGTATATTCGATGGCTTTCGGAGATAGTCTTCCAGCCACGGGATGGACCGCCAGCCTGCATACAAAGTCGGTACTTCTGCATGTTCCTCGCCAGTGAGAAAATAGTCAGGGCTGAGATTCTTGGAGATAATTCTCAACCAATGGCAGAACGCCCAACCTGCATATGTATGCAAGGTTTGATCACTCAACATCCGCCTCAATTTTTATAAGCAGTCTCCGACGTCAAGTGACATGCAACATGACCTTCATGCTGTGAATAATAGCATCGGGGTTAGAGAGAAAGTCTGGTCGTGACTTTCCGTGATATATTTTGTACCCGCCAATCAAAGAATTATGAACATGTTCCCTGCATGGCTTGAATGCTGTTTTGAGAAAATGCGAGTCGATGCGGGCGACCGACTCGCTCACAGTTCTCAAGTATGAAGAACTATATAAGACAGTTAGGTACTCCAGATTCCAGCTTCCGCTCTCAATCACTCAAACCTTTTCAACCTCCCCTCATCCCTGCATTCAAGATGCAGCTCACAAATTTCCTCGTCCTCCTCACCACCCTCCTCCACCTCCCACTCGTCCTCTCTTCTCTCGAAACCCCCCTTCTCCCACGAACACAAGACCCCTCTCACGGCCTAACCTGGACCACCTACCTCAACGCCCCCATCTCCATCACCGACCCACCCCACAACTACACCTTCTCCCCCACCACCTTCACCCTAATCATGGGCCCCAGCAACGCCATCCTAATCGACACACCCCTCTCCCCCCTAAACGCCACCGCCGTCTCCACCTGGCTCACCCAACAACTCTCCCCCAAAAACATCACTTTACAATACATCTACCTAACCCACGGACACGGAGACCACTTCTTCGGCATCCCCACCATCCTCTCCCACTTCCCCAACACAACCGTAATCGCCACCCCAGGCACCGTTGCGCACGTCGCAGAACAACTAACGCCCGCCTCCCTAGACGGGTTCTGGAAGCCCTTTTTCCCCGACCTGATCGTGCCACAGACCGAGATCTTCGTCCCGCTCCCAGACGACGGCCTCTTCACGCTCGACGGCTTCGAATTACGAGCGATCGAGGTCGGACAGACAGACACCTTTTCCAGCACCGTGTTGCATGTTCCGTCTCTTTCGATGGTGGTGGCTGGAGATGCCGTCTATGGTTCTTGTTTCCAGTATTTGCAGGAGACGTCTACGGCGGAACTGCGTGCAGAGTGGCTTCGTGCTCTGCTCTTGATTGAGCAGTTGGAGCCGGAGATTGTGATTCCGAGTCATAGACAGGAATTCGATGATTTTAGTATTCATAATATAGACCGTACGAGGGAGTATTTGAGGAGTTGGGAGGTGGAGGTTTTGGATACGGCGGCGTTGAGCATCACGGATCCGGGAGAGCAGAGAACGGAGTTGTTTAGAAGGATGAGTGCTGTGTTTCCAGAGAGGGTTGGGGATTTTATTTTCGAGTTGAGTGCGTTGGCGGCGTTTCCGGGGAATGGGAGTGGGAATTCGACGTTTTAAGAAAAGCATAGTGGTAAGGAGTCCTGGATGAGGAGTGACTGCGGAGAGAGAAGATGATGGCAGCTTGCCACTCATGTGAGGAGACACTGGGTATAAAGGTGGAATCGCAGAATTGTTCATAATATGCTTTTGATTGCTCTAAAAATTGTGTAGCCTCATTTCCACAGACATTAAGCTCCTTGATGCAATTATTTACTAGGATATTCTGATACCCACTTCACGATCTGTGCAACCTCATTATCAATTACAGTTTGCACTCCAGCATTGAAAACGCCGTTCCTCAACCTCAGGTCCGAGCAGTGAATACCGGCTGGGATAATTTGCACAGGATGCTGCTCGGTTGATGCGAGTGGTCCATCTGGTCTAAATTGCGAGGAAACACCGGAAGTTCTCCATGGGTCGAATTCACCGTTCGTCCAGATGAGACGAGTGGTGTCCTCTAATCTCCAGCCTTCAGTGTGTTTGTTTACTTGGTGAACATTGTTGTCAGGTGAGGTATTTGAGGCATACGTGAAGCCATTCTCGGTTGGGAAGAATAGGGCGCATTGTCGTTGCCAGTATGGAGCATCGATGAGTCGGGAGACGACGGTGGGTCTGTTCTTAGGAGCACCGTCTTGCCAGTAGTCAAATGGCTCGTTGCAAAGCATCCAGTTCCATTGTCTGTCGATCACATTGCCGACAGTTCTGTTGGTGAAGATCAAATTTGACGCATTATACGTGTTCATACATTCCGTGTTCATCAGATCGGTGTAGCCGTATGCTTGGCAGTCTAGGGGAGACATCAGTATCTAGACTGATATAGTTGGGAAAGGGAAACTTACAGCCAGGAATAAGGGTAGTATTGACCCAGTTGGCATATCCTGCGAGAGCCTTGTCTAAACCAACACCATTCGCGTCTGGCGTCACAGCAGCGCCAGCTGCAACGTTCTACAAAATTAGCACTCTGATATCTCAATTATTTTGGGCGAGCTAACCTCAATTGCATCGCAGAACTGGTAGAAGGCAGAATAGTTCGAGTAGAAGCTGTTTGCCTGCCACAGCCATGGACCGTTCTCAAGCACACTGTTATATTTGTCAGCTGACGAGCACGAGTGATTATTTTGAAACACGCACCCCATAAAGTCATCATCATGCTCCAAAGACTCAAGGCCGAACTTCTGCTTGAGAGAGTGTTTCTGGTCCGCTGTTCCATGCATCAAGATATTGTCCATGTAATCAATCACGGTTGAGATATCCTTGCTGCAATTCTTTGGCATGCCATCTTGAATTGGGTAAAAATATTGCCACTGGCGACTGTTAGTGAAATCAGATAGCGGTCAAAAACTAAGGACTTACATAGTCGTCAATGGCTTCAACAGGTGCACTGGACGCGTGATATGCCCAGAATGTGCCAGGTGAGGTTGACTCGGTCCACGCAGCCAAAGCACCAGAGTAGGATCCACCCGAGAATACCCAAGGCGCATTGTCAGCGTTACTGCTATGGTTTGTGTCAAAAGGTAGGGTAACAGTCTTCGCGAAATATGTGAAGTCTGCAATTGCCTGCTTCAGGGTCAATAGCTGCAGATTCTCGGTGGTCAAGTCATCATATGGAGAAGATTCGCCCCAGTATCGGTCTAATTGATGGTCAGCAGTCAATCACGCATGGCTCAGACTTCACCTACGCTCAAGCATCACAACGGCACCCTCAATCTCTTGAGCAAATAAACCTGTGATGGTCACATTCGTGAGGTAACCACCATATGCAGCCGCTGCGACCTCGCCGGGCGTGAAGAACACAATCTGATCCTTCTCAGCATTTACCCGCGTAGAATATAGATTTCAACCTACAGGTGAACCTGGCCCGGCCCAGAATTCGGCGTTCCACCAGAACTTCTGCTGGAAAGTTCCCTTGCTGGGATTGTCGTGGTCGAGAAGCTGAGTGAAGAATGCAAAACCGGTGACATTGGGAGCAGAAGAAGCCGCCGCCACTGGGAACTCGTCCGCCTCTTCAACGGGCATCATCAATCGACCTAGATGCAGGAATTGGTTTGCCGACACGACACTGGCCAGCGCGGCCACCACCGAAACAATTGAGGCCTTCATGATGCGAAATCAATGCTGAGAACCGCGATTGATGCTCTATCTCAAACACTTCAACCAGCACAGCTCCAGCAGAGTCGCCCGTAACGAGAGAAAAGAAGGGGGAGGGATGAGGGGCAAAAGAGAAAGAGGTCCTCGTCCTTATCTACCTATGTAGTAGCTGTGCCTAGGCAGGTACGTAGATTGACGGAGGTAGCACCTACCATAAATGGGACAGCGTGCAGTGCTGGAGAGCTCGGGCAGGGCGCGCCAATGCGGGACCAGTTAATGCAGATCTGCCGCATGGAGAAGTTCGATAAGAGCGAGCTGGCGAAAGGACGGGGAAGTATTAGCTAGCTAATAAATTGCATATCACGGTATATCAAAATGGGGGTTCTGGAAGAAGCTCCAGATGAAGCTGTCTTGAGCCGACAGAGGCGTGGCGTCGGATTGGCCGGTACCTGGATTTACCAGGCCGCAGGGTCACGATCGCCCTGCCGTGGCCCTTGCCCCTCGGCTTTTCCCAGCCACTGGGCTGCATCGAAGGGCAATCGAAGCCGGGCCCTGGGTCAGGTGCGTGGCTCTTGTTGGTTGGTGTTGCAATCCTTGAGGATGAATGCTGGCAGCTTGCATGAACATGAGCAGGAACATGAAGGCGAAGCTTTGTTGGCTGCGGATGAAGATTGCGCCTCGTGAGAAGGCGAAGGGAGCGAGGAGAAGAAGAGAAGCAAGGACTGAGCAAGGAGGGACAAACGGGAACGGGAAGGTGCAAATAACATTTGGAGGCATTTGGAGGGGAACCGCTCCACGGGCGATGATTGGCTCCCGCTCGGCACTACTCGGGCGCGGCGTTACTCTATTTTCCGTGCTTGGCGGGTAGCTGCCTGAAGAAGCCTAGGGGTGGGTACCTGCCTAGTACAGTACCTACCTACTCCGTAGGCAGTATTCGATGCTACCGGTAGCTGGATAAGAGCACGAAAATGCACAGATATCTGTTGCCGTCCTTCCAGTTCGTGGTTGTATTTTCTGTACGTATTGCCAAGAGTCAATTCTTTCATCTCTTGCCTAGCTGTTGTACACTCCAATATTGTTGTTCGTGGAAGTCTCCCCACAGGAAACGAATTGGGGCCAAGCCCCTGAAGCGAGTGCTGCAGGATGCCAGGCGGCTGAGTGCGAGGATATTCCCATCATCTGCATCAACATCTGTTGTGTTTGCTTTGTTAAAGGCTGACAATCCTCGAGTCACACAATACAATGAATGGAGCTTCCATCCTCTGGAATCATAGTTCATATCCTCTGAACGAAAGTGTTCGCAAAGCACATGAAGCTCGGAAGATTTCCAACATCGCACAATATCCACGAATTTAGCCATGTGGAAGAGACGAGAGAACCAACATTCCATACATGATTTAAAATCCCTCATCTTTGGGCATGAGAAGATCCCGAAAGCTCCTCTCATGCTGCGTACGGTACTCACATGCAGTCGGCCGCCGTTACGAGGCAGCGGGAGCGGAAGCGAAACGAGACGAAATGCTTCTTCATGGCTCAGTTTTACTCGATGGCCTGATGATAGTTCTCATCCCAACGAACATCAAACTAAGCTTTATCAATAGGTAGCAATCCAAATAAGTTTCTCTTGATCATATCCCTTTCTTGTGTTCACTATAGCCTAGATATGCATAGCTATGAGAGCCATATTCTGCTGAAAAGATGGGAACGAATCGAGATCCACATGCAAGCCAATAATTAAGGAACTTCAGTTCTTCAAGGCTTTTTTCCATCTCAAAGCAGCAAAGAATTCCGCCTTTGGTGGATAAGTGTGGGCGTGTCAATGCACGGGTTACTATGCCGCTACACCACCATAGCAATGCCTAGTAAAAGCTCGGATGATAACCAAACAGTTAGTTATCATTAATGACACTTATATATACGGCATTAGGGCGTGTCATATGACACGAACAATGACAGGCGCCGAGTTAACATATCACGTGGTCTACTCAGGAGGAGAGTTATAATCCATATTAGTAATCGTATGCTCCGAAATGCTTACAAAGTATTATTGCTTTCAAATGATTTTGAACTTCTTTGTCATTGTATGCTCTGGAATCTTTGTAGTTATCGAAGTGTTTTGAATCGCTAGACTAGGGACAGAGCGAGATTTAATCGCGTCGTACTTGAAGAGAGATATTACTCTCGTCACAGTGGAAGGATAGTGGTCTATTTCATACTCTGATAGTCCGTAGACTTCAATCTATTCTAGAATCACCAGGTCAAACGTCGTGCACAATGAAGAATATTGCGGCCTGGATACATGCTAAAGGAGAAGCATCTCAACTCGGACCAGCAGATATCCCAATACCTGGTCCAGGAGAGCTAGTCATCGAGGCAAATATGTCCACTTTCCCATCTACGTATCCCAAAGCCAACTGCGTTGCCAGAATCAAGCCATACCTCTCCATCCCGGTGACTGGAAGATGGCAAAGGGCATAATTCCAATCTCACTAACCTACCCCGCCATCCTCGGTCGTACGACATCCCACCCTCCATAACGATGCAAAATACTGACCGCGTAACCAGATCATGTAACTGGCTATGTCCACTCCGTAGGAGACGGTGTCGCGCGGTTCAAGAAAGGAGATCGCGTTTACACTATGAGTGCGGTAGCACTTCGTAATGACCATCGCTTCGGTGGTCATCAGCGATACACCTTATCAGGACAAACGCTCACTGCTCATGTACACCTCCCAAAACCTCTTCGAAGGACGCGAAAGAATCTCGTGCTAATTCAAAATCAGATTGGAAACACACCATTCGAAGAAGCAGCATCAGCATCCGCCCTCTACGCAGCCATGTCTGCACTGACCATCTACCTCAAGCTCGACCGACCATCTAAGAATCCCGATCCAGAAAACAAAGATAAGAAAGTCCTTATCTGGGGCGGTGGCTCAACGCTGGGGTTTTTCGCTATCCAGATAGCTTCTCAGGTCTCTTTTCCTCCTCCTCCCTTCCCTCTCCTCACCTGTCTCTAAACTCTTCATTCTGAATCCACCCCAGCATTAAACGAGGCTCATTCACTGACAAGTACGATGCCCACAGGCTGGCTACACCGTAATCACCACTGCCTCCCCATCTCATTCAGAAGCTTTGCTACAAGTCGGCGCCACCCAAGTCGTTTCCTACCATCTCTCCCCATCCACACTGCTCAATAACCTCCTCTCCCATGGGCCATACACCGCCGTCCTCGACGCGTCATCCTCTCCCTCCTCCCAGACTACCATCTCTGAAATCCTCTCTGCCCAAGGCGGTGGCACCTTCCTATCCACCATGGGTGTAAACTCTTCCATCACCCTTCCGAAGAATGTGAAAGGAGTGTTTGTGCAGTATGCCGATGATTATTTGAAGCCTGAGATGGAGGATTATGCGAGGTGGGTGTTTTGGGAGTTCTTGGAAGAAGGATTCAGGGATGGGAAGTTGACGATGGGAGAGGTAGAAGTTATTGGTGGGTTGGATGTGCTTGGCGATGGACTAGGAAGATTGCAGAGGGGGGAGGTGAGAGGTAGGAAGCTGGTGGTGAAGCCGAATCTGGAGCTACACACGCATTAAGGGCCTAAGCAAGTTAGCGATGTGTGGAACTGTGAGAGTTGAGAGTTGAGAGTTGAGAATTTGTGCATTCGAAAGCAAGCATGAAAACTGTTTCCCCCTTTTCCATCCCCAACGCGGCCAAAAATCCAGAAAAAAACCCAATCTGAAGTAGTAAAAAGAGAGAAAAGAACCACAATGCATACCTTAACATCTTAACACGCGTGATGAATTCAGAATTCATGAGGCACTGCCTCTCTGTCTCGGCTACCGCTAAGCGAGGAAAGTCCTTACCTACTTTCGAAAGGTCCTTATAGTTTTAAATAAGCAAAATTCTGGCACCTTCGGGTACCCGACTTGAGAATCGACTAGGGTATTAAGCGTCCTTCAAAAGACGGCAAGAGCTCGACGCTGCGGCAGCGGCCACCCTTTCTCCAATGGTGCGGAACCCACCTTAAAATACGCATACGAAAAACCTCTTCAATTAGGTTTAGTATCAGAGATACCTGCGCTTGAAACACAGCGTGGCAGTCTCTGAGAGTTTTGCTGTTTTTGTTGTTGTTTTTGTTTTTGTTTTTGTTTTTGTTTTTTTTGCTCCCTTTTTTGGGCTCAGCTAAGCGAGGGAGGGTTAAGCGAGAGCGAGATGTTCTTCTCGCTCGAGCTTTTCACTTGAGGCTTGTAAGGGACTACCATCAGAGAGGATTACGAGCATAACAAATAACGTGCAAGGATATGTTGCGTAGGATAATTCAATTTCAATAACAGAGAAAGTGATAGCATTACCAGTTTCGCCCTAATTTTGTAACACCTTCGCTCAAAGTTCTCATGACCAATTCCAATGTATAGTACTCGTAACGTCTGGGCTACAGGAATCAAAAACACTCAACTCAACCCTTCGGCTCAATGAACCTCCAATCCTTCTCCAAGCCAACAATTAATTCCCAGAAGAACAACGTCCACAGAAGCCAATTCACGGCCCCGCACCACCACGTCCCCGTCAAATCCTTGATCTGTGGCAGACACGCGATGGTGATGATGACCGGGAGTCTAGGGGCCAGACGAACATATCTATTATTGACAAGAAGAGTTTTTGGTGGATCGAGGGGTCGATTTAGCAAAGCTATCAAGGTCATTGATAACAGCGCAACAGCTAGTGATATCGACGCGCTCCACAAGGCATTTAGGATAGCATCGGGTTTGTTCTCTGCTTCGTCGGTTTCTTCTCGGGCTGCTACCGTATCAGTCGCTACCTTAGGGTCGGAGCGATGTTCGACGAGGAATAGAGTCGACGTTGCAACAATGAGGAGTGATGCAAACATGACGACATGGAAACTGTTCTTCGATGTCAGACGGCTCTGGTTACTATTGGATCATGCTTACAATTGCCACAGAACGGGTTTCCACCAGGTACGACGAAGTGCATGGACGAATTTCTTACTCGAGTCGCCGTTGAAATAGAGCCAATGCAAAGCATAATACATGAGCAAAGCTGTTATGATAGTAGTAGTCCCTTGGTGTAGTCCCAGACCTGAAGGGCTGCCTTCGATAAGACGAAACACGCCTTCACCAAGGATGATGATATAGAATCCTTCATGCCTCTCGGCGTAATGATCAATGTCCGGGATTAGCTTCCAACCCGGAGTGAGATGACGATCTGCCCTTGGTGACCGAAGGAAGACGTCGACAGGATACTCAGCAAAAGTAGCACCGAAGATAAGTCCAATCTTGCCAGGATATGGGACAAAGATGGCGGCAATCCAGAGACCTGTAGAGATAGACGTCGCACACAATCTAAAGAGCACCTGTCGTCGGAGAAAGGGAATGAAGATTGCCTGAACTGCGTATGCACCGATGAATGATGCTTGTGCAGCAAGATAAATGCCAATGAGCAACTTTAGCGAATTCCCGCCATATAAAACGAAAGCATATGGAGCATTGATTCCAAAGACAACTGCAAGAATAAGGATCCAAACCACGAAATTCCGTTGGAAGAGATCGTCATCAAAATGATTGATGCAAAATGATCGAAGGTGGTCCCAGACACGCCATATCGGCAAGAACAGGAGGATGAATTCCAAGACCGTATCTCTGATAGACACACCACTCTCCGTGAAAGCCTGCTCACTGAAAGTTGCCGACAGATTGGCGATGATGCCGACCCAGATCAAATCGATGAAAAGATCAAGGCGAGAAAGTTGCTTGGCGGGATTGTCGGTCGAACGTTCTTCTTCATCAGAATCGCCTTGACTGTCGCTTCGACTGTCGGGTCTGAAGACTGGTGTGGCCTTCTCGAGTGAGTTGTGAAGCCCGTCGGGCTTGTACTGCCATGCGCGTGGACGCTTCAGAAAATGAGAATGCCTGGAGGCTCGAGAATCAATCTCGACTTCTGCCAGATTCGTTTGATTACGGTGTGCTGCGGCTACCCATTGCTTTCGAGTGGGGCCTTCTTCCTGAGATGAGGGAGATCCTTCCTGGGGAGTGAAGTCGACATGTCTGGAAGTGGGGTCAGGTTTCGGGTCTTGGACCGACATTTTGATGGTTAAAGGTCCAACTTACCATGGCGAGTCTCGTCGACATATACTCCAATACTGCTCTGGTAACACAGATAGATCGACAGCATCAGTGACGATGTTCTGAGGCTGGGACCTGAGGCTTCTGAAATTTCCTGCAAAGGACAAACATCAAGCCATACCGCGCTAACCTATCTAGGCAGCCTCCCCGAGTACGAAAGGACGAAAAAGCATGATCGCCACCAATGGCCTGGCGCACGCTATTTTCACTTCCGCAACCCGCGTTCCGGTTTTCTCTTTCCAGGAGTTTTGCGACTTCATGATCCTGCTCGCCGCACACCCGCTGTGAGGCCGTGGCACAGAGGGACAATCCTGGCCAGAACAACACTGGGTCTGCAGGCCTGCATCATGTTGTCATCGCCATCCTTCGGAATAGGTTACTAGCGACGCCGATCGAAGCTCTTCGATTTTACTACTGTATTCTTACATTCATGCGAGCTTGCAAGTATCAAGAGACGCAGCAGACTCCTGTACCACCATGCTTATTTGTTGTTTGATGCGTCCAGTTGTTGCTGGTCCATTTGAGTGGCCTTGGCAGAAATCATTGCTAGCTTTGTCGTAGCTAAGAGATCACTACACACACAGCTCAAATCGCATGATGCGCGACATGATGTTCAATATTGTGTCGCTACTAGGTTCTGTCGTTTCTAAACTGGCTGTGGTGAGAGCCGACGAGGTCTAGGTGTTTCAATGTTGTTGTCTAAATTCGAGCAGAGTCTCCTGGTGTCCAGTTACGAGGCATGTTACATTTTTAAGTCGCCCCAATGGCCGAGCTCTCAAATATAAAATAAAAGAGACCCTAATGGTTATTTTGTGGAGTGGATGGCACGCTCTTAGGAGCTGTTACTGCAGATTTACTTCCACCTCCAAGCTCTAGCCTCTTTCTTCTCATATCTTTTCATGGCAAAAATTGTAGAATGCTTAAACCTCATCTTTACCGGTACCATAGAAGAAATGTTGCTTCATAGAGCCTGAGTGACTTGGCCTAATGCCCCAACCCTTCTGAGAAGGTCAAAGGTGCCAGTGCACATGACCTGACGGTGCCAGCCTTTTTGGACGAGAAATTACTTTAATTATGACTATTCTCAGCCTAACTTGGGCTCGATAAAGTAATATTTCAACATCAATATGGTCGTGATTGATCAAACATTGGTGAAGTTTCACGTGATCTTGTGCTTGACTTTCCTTTAACTTCTATTGAGCCAACAAACTATTTGCATGTTGAGATGGAATCTTGCAAATCATCTCCAACTGAGCACATGATAGCTAGGTAGCGAACAATCACATAGCCAAAGTCCATAGCTGGAGTCTAGAAATTGCTATCGTCCCTTCTTTGATCACACTCATTCGGTGTCTGTTGCCCACGCTAGTAACATAAGTCAGTTCATCGGATAATGGCTTGGTTAGTGCTAAGTGATGCAGCGGATAGCACTAGTCCAGATTTGTATCATTTTATTTGCTATATTTACAGACTTGTGCCGACTTGGAGGCCTTTCCAACCACTTTACACACAAGCTTTCTCACAACACAGTATCCTCGATACACAGGGTCCCATACCTTGACTGCTATCTTGGTACTCGCACGCTTTTTACGTCCCGACTTGGTCCAAAACACTTCATGCGAGGTCTTTGGCGACTACAGCTCGATCTCCAACCCTTGCGCTGCGATCTGAAAAGCCAAAAAGAACTTCAATACTTCGATAATTAGAGACGAAACATCAATTTCACCAAGGGGGAATCAAAATAGACGCTCTGGTAAGGCCGTAATCCAGGCTAAAGTTTTTGCTGCCAAAACTTCGTCGTCCGCGAACAATAAGCGCAACACCCATCCGCCTTCTACGCAACGTAGAGCTGGGACTAGGAGACGATCTTCTCAGGCAGTGGCCTCGATACAACATTCCTCTGCAGGACGAACCCTCCCTCAGAGTCAACCCACTCCGTCCTCTGCCAGGCTCTCGCGGTCCTCTAAACAGCACGTAGACCCCGAGCATATCGAGATCAGATACGTCCGTACGTCATCCGCCAACGCCAATATTACAGTATCTGCCACGAGCGCGACTCTCAACCAGTACAAGATCACGAAGTCTACCTTCGCTAATGGTTCGACGAGCGAGGAAAAGTCATATCATTTTCGGTCACAACGATATGACTACCACATACTTTCCACAGCACATGTCTATTGCCGAGAGACAGAGTCTGTTGGCAGATCGTTGGGTTGAAGTAGTCGCCAAAGTTCCAGCAGGCGCTCCCGGTCCCGCAACCGTCGTTGATCCATTGGCAACACTCGAGCCTGATTTCATTCAACATGTCAAGAAGCTTGTAGTGAAGCTCGAGCTGCCACCTCTATCCGAGATTTCCAGCACCGCCTTAGATTCTTTACCGGGTTCCTCTGGCTATAAGCTTGTTGAACACATTGTTAACGAGATTGATAAGTTTCCTGCTGTTACTCATATGGACGTCGTCCTTTCTATGCCGCATACCGTCTCGAAGGGTCTGCACGATTTGCAGCTCAGCTATGCCCTGCCATTCTACAAGCTATCCTTCACACGATGGGTATTCAAATATCAGTTCCCGGAAACTCGCCCCCAACTGGTTCCACGCGACGATCTGAACCGGCTCGATGAGCTCCAGAACATGGCATTGAAGCGAGAGCAGGACGGAGAGGATAAGCTTGCCAATGCGACTCTCACACGCAAGAGTGACGTCAAGCCCCAGTTGATGAGATAATCCACGCTGGTTATACGCTCCGCGATGTATGGTGATATCGATTTCAAGGTGCTATCTCAATGACAGGAGATTTCGATTGTCCTTCGAATATCACGATTTCGAGCCCATTTCGCATTTGACGACCTCTTAAGCATGACAGTATCTGCTTTCATTATATTCATTTGGCAGCAATCATCTGCGCAACGGCTAAGGTAGCGATATATTGCCTATAGCTGAGAACGGTATCGGGGACGGAGCATTGAGTCGTTTTTGCGGAATAAGATACCTGGTGCTGCTTGGAGTGAACTTGGTTAGGCAAAATCATTGGATGCAATGACATTACTTTTCTTTTTCTTAATACTTTCCTTCACGGCCCCTTCTCGTTTGACGAGTGACAACTGGCCCTGTCGACTATTTCTCTTTGAGGTTGACTTGGGAGTTTTCCTTTAACAGCGCGGTCTTTGATTTTCTGCAGTCAAACCTGATGACGAAACAGGTCTAGATACTAAATGAAATACACCTCTCGCATCGTGCCAAACTATCTTCTATCACTTTGTTCCTCATCCATGAATTTAGTTGCAGCCATCATGATTGTGTGCCCGATCTGAAAGCTATAGGGCATTGCGCCATGACTAGAAGAGTCCTATTATTTAGATTATATGCTTGCTGAACGCGATTTGTGGGTAAATAGGAATAACTCATTTTGCATCAGCTTACTTTTGACCCATTTAATCTATCTAAATTATAAATGAGCTGAGGCGCAATCTCTTTGTAGACTTCAACTTTTGACACAAGCTTTGTCGCAACACAACTTGCGCATCAACACGACCACTCCTCCTCCTCCTCCTCAAACAAGCTATCTGCGACAGCAGAACAGAGCAATTACAACTGTAACATCTTTAAAATTTGATCTTTGCTCATCGTGGGTCGCAAGGATAGACGTCCGCAGAGGCCTGTTGCGGATAAGAAACCTATTACAGCTATGGCTACCACCAAAACCCGTACGAATTCATCCTCTGCAATGCGCACTAAGAGCTTCACATCTATTCCAAGAAGTGAGAGCAATAACGACCTCAACCTACCCTTGATTTCCAATAGTGCTGGCATTACGCATGCCTCTAACGAACAATCTTCTTGCGCTATGGCAGCAAGCTCGAGCGCAGTCTTACACTCACGTCAAAATACTTCCATTGCTGAAGCACCAATGGCTTCTACAAATCGTCGATGAGACGTCGTGGTCGAGACCAGTTCCGAACGCACTCCAGGTACAAATGCCGATCTTACCATTTATGCCGACCAAATCATTCGCAACGAGATCAAGCATATTACTTCAACATTGGCAAACGGATTCGTAAATATGGAGAAATCGTATCCGTATCGACCAAAGGATTATGATTTCGTGAACGACTTTACTCAGCTAATGTCTTCTGAAGACAAAAAGGTCTATTTCATGGATCATTGGGTCGAGATTGTTGTGCAGGTGGCAGAAATCAGATTAAGCACTACGAACTCCGTGCCAGAGAATACTACAAATACCAATGTTCTTGAACAACTCTCTCGACTTGAGCCTTATCTTACCAGATTTGCCAAGAACGTGGTCGTTAAGTTGGAGCTTCCACACCTGTGACCTTTCTAACCTTGTCATATCTATGCCAAAGCTGCTGCCTACAACTCCAGGGTACAAATGGGTTGAGCAGATCGTGGAGAAAATCCAGAACTTCGGTTCGTTGAAGAACTTAGACGTGGTTATTGAATTGCCACATACCTTCACCAGAGGTTTTCATGAACTCCAATTAGGCTATGTGTTACCGTTCTATCAGCTGTCGTTCACGAAGTGGACTCTCAAATATCATGTTCCTAATATGGGTCGTCCGGATCGAGTCTCGAAGGAGGATATTGCGGAGCTTTATGGCCTCTATGTGAATGCCTTGAAGCATGCCAAGGACGATGAGAAGAGGATCATGGAGGCAGAAGGCTCGATTTTGTCATTCTTGGGGGGACCGCTTTGAAGGAATTCGATAAATTCTCTTAGTGAGCCTAACTATTGTTTCTTGCGTTGTGATTAGTTTTGCGCCTTTGTTCACTGCTCGCGAGAAGAGTGACTGGCGAAAAGGGATGCATTACAGATTTTGAAAGCGTCAAAGCCGGAAGCAGTCTTGCTTCCTTCAGTTCTCTAACTAAATCTGCATAGATGCCATTTCCCACAACTTTTGTTCTCTTTTCTTGCCTTCCAACCTGCGCTTTCTGCCTGGAGCGGCGGAAGGGCGTCTCTTGATAATTATTTCTACACAAGATAGCTAGGAGTGAACTTATCGAAACCCATTGACTTTTTGTTTCTACACCAACGCAGATACTTAATCTAATCCTTCTTAAGGAGAGGATCTGAGGAGGGGAAAGGACCCGGTCTGGAGTGCTCGCTTAAAGAAGTCCGTGCGCCTTCTCCCCTTTCTTTCTCAAATAGAGAAAAAAGTGACCGATCGCGATACTGATTCTTATGCCTTGCAATAATTACCAAACATTGCTATAAAGCATAAAACTGATGCAAGACTGGCAGACACTTCGGTCCTTAGCAACTTTCGGTGAAAAATGTAGCTATTTAATTGACGATCAATGTTGATATGTTGGCATTGTCGAGTGTGCCAAAAAGGGCAGAGGCTGTCGTCGAAAATTTTTAGGAGGAAAGTCTCAGCCTATCGGCAATATAACCACATATCCACAAAGCCTAACAGCCTCGTCAACCTTTATTCCATCCTGCTGCCTAAAATTCCTTCATCACCAGATACATTCGGTACAACCAACCTGCAAACTCAACACATCGTCCTTTTCTCTTTTCGAGTCATAAATTCTCGAGTTCATGTCATGGCTGAGGTTCTGGCCATCGTTGCAAGTGGTGCAGGGCTGGCTTCTCTCGCGATTCAACTTGCAGATGGGATCGACAGGCTACGAAATCGCTACGAGAATCTAGAAAAGCTTCGCGATAACATCGGCACTCTGATCGAAGATCTTGAAATCATCGTCGAGCAGTTGCACAACCTTGAGGTAGATCACATTGAGATAATAGAATTCAAGGTTGCCCCAATAGCCCTCGGCCGGTGTCAAGCCGGCTGTAAGAACGTGATCAGAAGGCTGGAAACGCTCATTGCAGGAATGCCTAGTACGTCCTCTGGAGGATCGAAGACACGAATACTACGAACACTATTCAAGTCGAAAAGGTGGAAAATTGAATTCGAGGAGCTGAGGAGTGAGGTACATGGCCTCCAATTGAATTTTATTAAGTGGGTTTCATCACCTTTTGGCCCAAGTAATGCTTTTCAAGCGCTGATTAAAGACATCCAGAATCCATTGTATTCACCAGAGAGCATTCATGCAAAAACATATGCTCGCGATAAGTCCTCTAAAAGATGAAAGGCTTGGCAAAAGCATCACATCTTCAACTGAAGCCTCCACAACAAACCTTGAGGTAAACAAAAACTACCCCCATCTAATGCTAGAAACTACTTCAAATGAGCCTTTCTGTCGATCAAGACGGCAACGCCCTCAATGTGCAGTGTTACAATGTCATTGCTCCTGCCACTTCACCAAGCAAATGAGCAGCAGGTTCTGGTACATTCATTACAGTCCATTGGCCGATATGTTGAAAGACTGCGATACCGCAACGTGCACGGCTCGTCGTTATTGCCTTCGGTTCCGAGCGGCATTATCTCAACTTAGGATTCCATGGGCCGTAATACTGGGAGTGGATCTAACCCTGGAGGTCGGAAAGTTCACACTCTGCCCCGCTCTACAATTGCAGAGAGTTGTTAAGTACACCTCCCCGGGATTTGAGATTCTTTGGAAACTTTCTGAGGAAGAATTGGGTTGGGACGATGCAGGAGCACAATTCAGAGAACTTTACCGAATGGATCCAACTTTTTGTAGCCAAGTTGATCCTAGTGGACGCGGATATCTGGAGGTAGGTGATAAGATTTTCCTTTTCACTGACTCTTCCCTTCCCTTGTTATCATCTCTCTAACATTGAAATGTATTACAGAAAGCTATGGAAGCTTTGGGATGGGTCGGGGGCGGGGGCAGCAAGTTCGACAACCTACAAAGAGTACTGAAACTCTTCGTCAAGGAGTTTAACATGTCTCTAGGTCTGGAAAGCTCCGAGTATGCCTGGTTCATCCTTCTTAATAGATATAACTGATAATATTGCTAGATTTTTGTACGCTTCCGCTTCTCACAACTCGGAAGGTTGGCATCTTTATGTCCTAGAGATTGTTCTGGAGATTGGCTACGACTTCGACAATTCCCCGGCTCCGCAATTTAAATCATGGCCCAGGCCTTGCGTAGATGATCTAGCAGGAGAATTCTCAATGTCTATTATACCGTCGGACCCATTCTTCATTGAATATCTCAGCACAATCGTCCGTACTAATCAAGGTAAGAATCTATTTCAATATGAGATTGGCCATGTTCTAAAGCATGATTCGCAGGCTTTGGGGGGACGTCTCCATTACACCAAGCCATCTGGCATGGATCCATAAAAGCTGTCAGGAAACTAATTCAGAAATCTCACCCTCTAGAGAATAATGTCAACTTTCTCGGTCAAACTCCACTACACATTACCATTCGCAGCCCTTCAAGACTTAAAGCTCTTCTAGATGCAGGACACGATATCAATGTCCGTGATAAGAATGGCATCACTCCTCTCATGTATGCCGCAGCGATGAATCGTCCAATAGCCGTCTCCATTCTGATCCGTCGAGGAGCGGACCTGTTCATACATGACTATTTGGAGAATTATGATTTCATCGCATACGCTGCTGTAAGGAACCACTGGTTCTTAATCTGGAATGCAATTGAAGTTATTGAATCAAAAGATCCGACCCTTCTTTTGAGCGCCTTCTCCAGAATTATTTCTGTTTCAAGACCTTCTCTATTCTTGGAAGAGGGCAAAGCATGGATACAATTATTCATGATAAGTTTTTGGTCAAAGTTGCGCAACTTGAATGCTCGATTTGAAGATGGGAGAACAATAATGCACGTTGTCGATCTGCCTCAGTACGCACATATTCTCATTGAGCATGGGTTCACGGCGTTGAATGAGCAAGACAAAGAAGGCGAGCACTCACTCTTCGCGGTCGCCAAATTTCTCGATGTGGAACTTGCTCAGCGTTTAATCGAAAAAGGAGCCAATATCAACTTGAAGAACTACAAAGGCCATGGTGTTCTCTTCCAATTCCTTGAAAAACTAGCTATACCAAGAGAGAAAGAGAGTAAGAAGATATTGGAATATTTGGATATGCTTCTTAGGAATGGTGCCGATGTCGTTTCGAGAGATAATTGCTCTTGTGCTTGCACTTCTGGTGGGTGTTTGCCAATATCCAGACTTAGCTTCGAACTTCAAGCGCTTTTTGAACACAGAATTAATAACCCATGTTGGATTTTTGAATGGCTGTGTTTGCTAGAAGATCATGGGAAATTGATAGAGGCAAAAACGAACGCTCTATCCGTATTACGTCGAGTCAAGTTCGACCAGACGAATCTCGTCCATACATGCTGCTGCTTTGGAGCCAACAGGGATCATACCCACAGCGAAGATCGCTTTTGGGACATTTCAAGCATTATAAAACTTGACCAGGTGGACGATGAGATGAAAGTCTGGGAAACTAAAGAATACGATGAGATTGTATCCGAACTAATGGTACAATTGGGCAGACAATTGACTGAAGCAAGTGAGTCTATTTCAAGAGAGGTGCAGACAGAGCGGCTATTTCAAAATGAACTTAGTAAAGTGAGTACCATACCAAACTCTTCCTGTCAGTTGTAGCTACCGATGTGTTCTCACACATGGACTAGGACGTGAATGCCCCACGATATGAAATAGATTATAGGAACGATGTGTTTCATTCTGCTTTCGATTTACTTCTTCGATCCTTTGAAACTTCAGGGTTTCTAGATGAACTAGGGTTTTTGGGGATTAAAAGAGACTGCCGTAAAGAGTGCTTCGAGGAATATGTTTCTCGCTTAGAATCCGCTCGAGATGGTGGTCTGTCTGGGAGGATCGCTTTATTAACACGATTATCAAGTGCTTTGAATCTGCCTTTCAGGTGACGAGCTCTCTCCAGTGGGTTTCGGAGAGATGTAACAGGGAATACCTACAGTCTGAAGAACTTATCTTGACACCTATATTAGCATTTTAAAGCGCCTGTTGGTTAATGATACACATCTTCGACTATATAGTATGTCTAGTAAGCTAGGATTTGTGTCATTTGTCCGACCTCTCTGGTTGTCCCACGTAGTTTACTAATCGATTCTCGACAAATTTAGTAGGTCAATTCACCAAGAAGTCCTAAAGAGCAAAAAAGGACACGTGAATTAACGCTATATCTTTTAGGAACAAATTCACACTAGTCATTAGCTTCTTTGGAAGCAGTATTTAAGCTTGCCTTCCGTCCCCCGAGAACTTTCGTACAACTTTTGACAAGTTTTCCCAACCCTCCTGCCGGAAAATCTACATAGCCAACGCACTCACAAAAGCGCACCAGATCACTTCCGCTACACTCGGATCGACTCATCGCTGAGACATTCGCAATTACCTCCTCTTATCGCCTTCCATTCTAGCTCGTCAACGCGCTTCGACTTTTGCGCTTCGACGTTCGACCTTTGCGCATTGGACGCCTCTACCGAGAACACATAGAAACAACCCAAACATGGCAGGACATATTGCGCCCAAAATTGCTCCGAGAACGAGCCCCATTCAACATAAGATCGTCCGAACCCGCGGCTGCATCGCCGATATTACCATATCCGCCGATTCGATCATCCGCAACGAGATTGAGTTAAGATATGAGCGTCGAACCGGTTCATGGGTCCCATTCTTCCCTTACGATCCTAACATCTACGACCTGACTGATGACCTCTGCAATAAGATGCCAATGGCTTACAAGGAAAATTTCTTGTCGCAAAAGTGGGTTGAACTTGTTGTCGACGAGGCCAGCATCGAGGCACCAGAAGATACGTCAAGAAGCTGTGCCAATCTTGCGCCCACCGTTATCAGCCAGCTCAGAAAGCTTGGCCCAGAATTCGCCAAACAAGTCCATAAGCTAGTCATCAGACTTATTCTCCCCGCTGCCTCCACCACCAGCGTCAGCTACCCACAAGAACCGACCCGATACTCGAACTACAAGTCGACAATCTCTCGAACCTACCCTTTCCTTTCTCAGCTTGTTCGCGAACTTGAAGGCTTCACTTCTATTAAAATCATGAATGTGGTTGTTCAAGTTCCTTCCAACTTCGATGAGAAGACTCCATTGGATGCGGTTCTGCCATTCTATGAGCTCAGCACATTCGTCGACTGGGGGTTGAAGGTACTCGAGCCGGGCAAGTCCTCGTATGTTGCAGTCCCATGGAAGGCTGTTCGTTCTCTCAACACCAAATTCGACAAGTTGTGCAAAGATGACAAGAAGGCATTAGAAGATTTCGTGTTCGTCCATCCAAGTCAACATTATCCTCAAGCATAGAAGGGCGCCAAAGTCGGGATTGTATTTTGATACATTCCAGGGAAAGAACTGCTTTCTGTGTGGGCAAGCACTGGATGTCCCACTTTTGATTTTTCATTTCCTGGGTCTTTTTACGGCATAATAATGGGCTAAGAGCAGCGCACCATGTTGGCCTAGAAGACTCTTTGGCGTTTGGCGTTGGGCTCTGCACTTCTCTGATTTCCTGCAATTGTATCTAGGTTACTCAAGGATGAGGACGGGAACAAAGTCTTCCAGAGCACCGAAAATAGTTGCTCACATCAGGATAAACTCTGAGGTGCTCTGAGCTGAGGGACTCTAGACATAGAAATCAGACTATTGTCCTCTTACCATTTGAAATCTATATCCAGTGACATATTTCTGGTGAGGTGTTGTGCCCACATCGCAATGATCTTCAGTGAGAATAAGCGAAGTGAAAATAGGGGGCGTCACGTGGTAGAATGCGCTCTTGCAATCCCAAAACAATTCATTTCATAATTGAACTAGAAAACATCGTGCGGGACTTCGATGATGAAAATATTACTATGTTAATGATAACTTTCATGCAGAGGCGCAAATAAACACTGTACTCGAGTCCACAACATCCGCTACGGATAGCTGCGCTAACAATAGTGCTCATAAGCCGAGGCAACATGCCGAGTCGTACGAGTCTGTGCCAGGTGCTCCTGCCTAATAATTACGTGAACAAGTGGGAGGTATTCATACAGGCTAAGCGTGCCTCGTCACGGCTGGTGCATTTTTCTGAAGAGTGCAATCGGCCAAATTGGCCGCACCCGAACAAAGCCTTCCCAACTCGACCCACTTTTACTCCTTTGAATTACTCATCTAGCCGTGCTGTGCACCACGGACGACTCTCAACGCTCAACCTCTGCATTTTGCACACGGCGAAGATCTAGCTGTACAATCCAACTTCCCTGCACTTCTTGGCTATATCCCTTGCTAACCACACCATGGACAGTGAGGTGGAAGGCCAGACGGCCTTGACCAATTCACCCAGCCACCCTCCTGGCGAAGCCTCTTCGCCAACCGCCGTGCACTTTTGCTCTCTCTGCGACAAACCTTTTATTAATGGTAGAACTCCCTTTGCTGCCCCTCCTTGTAGCTTTATTTTATATTCTGTCTTCGTCTGACTGACATCTGGGGCAGAATCGTCACGGAATCGTCACCTTCGTTACTGTGGCAGTCACACGCGTACACGGCCACGATGTAATAAACCCTTCCCTTTGTTCATCCTCCTCGCTACTCATTGAATTTACTATATTCAGCTTCCTAATCTGTTCTATCTTCTTCGGCTCTTATTCTCTATAGAAAACATAGTACTAATTCGTTGTAGCGTGTCGCGCGTGTAATGCCGCGAAGATCAAATGCAGCTTTGAGACGCCTTGTTCGAGGTGCGTGAAGAAGAGTATCGAGTGTGTTTATGGTAGAGCGGCTCCAAAGGGCAAGCGAACGTTTCCAACAACTCCATCATCGGGAGCAGCCCCAATCGACAAGATAGTTCTCGACGCAAGGCCTCCGAGTTCGAGTGACCCAAGTACCTCACTTGCTCCTCCTTGGTCGTTCCATGAAGATGATGGAATCTTGTCCAATGTAAATGTTGCATTTGGAGATCATTCTGCAATGCCCGTGGATGACGCCCAACTGCAACTGCAATCCGTCAGCCGCGCTGGTCATCCATCAGTTGACCTGAGCACGCAAACATTTCCGCTCAACGAGTCTTTCACTCTTGACGAACTCCTCGCCTTCGAGGACTACTCTTCCGGTCAGCTTCAGTGTTTAACAGATGTCCCGGTGGATCCAGGCTACAAATTGAAGCGGCAGTCGCCGTCCTGGTGCTCATGGACGGCCGGAGGCGTCTCTCTCTCGGTGGTGACTGAGAATCCCATTGCGGGACTCGACTCAAATCCCCTAGAAATTCTGCAAACGGAGCGGCCCCACGCCCAACACAACGCCAACCTCGTCATCCAATCTTTGAGATCACTTCCCACCATGATGCTACGAAGGGAAACCTTTCCTTGGTTTATCCATCCGCATTCGCAGCTCCTCTCGAAGCCACCAAGTACCACCTTACCTGAAGCATTGTCAACCTGCATGAGCATCGCGCAAATGTTTGCTTCACGAACGTTGGAAACCAAATCTTTTCTTTGGTGTACTATTAGAGCCGAATATCGTCGTTTTATCACTGAAGTGCGTACCCTACCCACGCCATGTTTTCATTCTGACCATTAATAGAAGCCTCACTTGTCCATATCCGAGCTTCTCGCCGCACTGCAAGCTTGCATGATTTACCTAATCATGTGCATCATTGACCGATCTCCTGAAAGTGAGGAGACTAGCTTGGAGCTTCTCATGGCGTTACATGCACGTTCCTGGTTCTACCCCGAGTTCAAGAGCTAATCGCTGTTCAGGACCTTTACGTCTTATTTAAAGAGGTGTGCATGGGATGCAGAAGTCGAGATGAGCTTTCTCATCCGATTTCAAATTGGGAGGATTGGATATTTGCCGAATCTCAACGACGGTATGCCTTTTACTTTATCTCAATATAGGTGTTGACTTCATGCTAATTAAGCCCATGCAGGCTTGCGAATCTATGGTTCCTCATTGGCTGTGTCATATGTGTCAAAACTGGAATCTCTTGCGATCCATTTCAAAGCTATAGATCTCTCGCGCTTCCTTGCTCAAAATATCTTTGGGAAGCGTCCACACCGTCTACTTGGGAATCGGAGTATGAAGCTAGCCGCATTCTTCAAACGAACGGATTAGTAACTTTAGGTGATCTGATCGATGCACAGAGGTCTGGTTACTCGTTATCCAATGCACAGAAACTGGATAGGTGGAACGCAGGAGTCGATAATTTGGGTTCTTTGTTAAACTTAGTTGGTACTATGGTATGACTGGCCCGTCTCATGTGGGCTTCCCAGCTTCATGCAACCGCTTTCCATACACTCCTAGGCCATTCAACTACCAAGGGATATTTCCATCTCGGTCCGAGAACGTCGCTGTTGGACCTCCTTTTGGCGCGGTGGCCAACTGAACAATCCGCTGTGCCCCCAAATCTGTTGACTTTCCCCACGGGTGGAATCTGGTGAGCTTCGTCTGGACCAATCCAGGGCATGCTACATTCACCAAGGCACCGGCACCATCCAGGATCCTGGCGTAGTTGAGAGCCAACATGTTGAGAGCCGCCTTGCTGGAGTCGTATGACTTGTAATCCGTATTGTAGTATGGCGTGTTCTTATTTGTCGACTCTGAGAGAGATCCCATACGTGATGAGACAAAGACAAGGCGCGCAAAGTCGGATTTGCGAAGTAGCGGCAAGCATGCCTCGGTCAAGCAAGCCGTTCCAATAACATTTGTATTGAAGGTCAGGCTGAAAAGCTCTCGCGTCGATAGCTGTTTGTGGGCCTCGGTGGATTCAGAGGTATGGTCAAGCAGGATGCCCGCGTTGTTGATCAGTACGTCCAATACTCCGAACTCGTGCTCAATCCAGTTCACAGCTGCTGCAATCGACTCGTCTGAGGTGAGGTCAAGCTGGACCGAAGAAGCAGCAAAGCCTTCCGCTACCAAGACAGTGGCGACTTCATTTCCCGCTGCTTCATTTCGTGATCCGATAATAACATGATATCCATGATCTTTGGCAAGCTGGGTCGCCACGGCAAGCCCAATACCGATGTTGGCACCAGATATGAGGGCAATGGTTTTTTTGGTAGTTGCCATCTTTTTGACTCGTTGTCGGAAAGAAAGTGAAGGTCGTAAAATCAGAGAAGTGGAAAGGGACGAAGCGTTGATGGTTGCTGGCTCAAAACGATACCTTCACGTATTAATAGACAATACCCAGTGTCCATTTTCGCCGTTTTATAGATGAGCAAAGCCAATTCCACCTTGGAGAATGAGAGTGTGCGGCTTATTTGGCCGCAGTCTTGGACAATTTCGCCGAAGCGACCACCCAACAAACCCAGCATTGAATCATGCAAGATTTGACTTCGCTCATGAATATTAATTCTAATTACCTGAGAAAGTTCTTGGAATCAATTCACTTTACCCTGTACTGTACAAGAATACCCTCTCACACCTGACTTCAGGCCAGCTACAACAAGCTTGGCCAAAATGAAAGCCCCTTCTGCTTCTTGACTACGTTCGAAATGAGCTGATTCTCAACAATCCTGTGGCTGCTAGAGCTCAACAAGATAGATCTCCCCACTACGTCGTTCAGGTTATCCCGGACGTATTTTTGAATATCGCCCCTCGTTTACTCGTGAAGCTCCAGAGACGGCCGTTGCAGAGCTAGCTTTAGACCATCCAATAACTCGTCGATGTATCGACTTGAAATGCAAATATTAACCCGAAATCCGCTTGCCTGCATCTTGTCACACCAAGAAAGGACAAAATCGAGACCTTTTAGCATCAATGAAAATCTTTTGACCCTGACCTTTAATACTTCTACAAAAATTTCTCTTCTTTACGATCAAAGCATGTTGTCAATAACTTCAAACCGAGCACGTCGACTAACTGCGCCTATCATGCGTAAAGAAGTTGAATACAGGGAATCTAAATACTACTAGCTTGTTATGCCTTTGACGGCCGAGAATCGAGATGCATTTGCAAGTACAGAATCCAGCGAAACCACCTTCCCGACCTATCCTCCGCCTTCCTTCGCCTCTCCTTGCCTGCCTGAGCCTAGCCTGAGCTTTTCGAAGTTAGTCTGGCCTTCTCCTAGCCAGTCGGATTGAGCCTCCTAGCCCTGCCTATGGGTCGGCTAGGCTGGGTTGGGAAGGGGGTAGATTTCCGAAACTATGGTGTTGATGAAACTGAAAAATTTGAATATCGTA